>JAZKJV010002393.1:92500-352500 GCA_037367405.1 Ottelia alismoides | reverse complement strand
AAGCCTGCTTACCTCCACTTCTAATAGATGATACACACATTGTGCTACACTCTCCTTCCTCACAAATTCCGGGTAAGGGGTCTTCTGATAAAGAATCTAGTGATACAAGAGCATCTGTAGACAGTAGTCCTCTAACATTAGAGGAATCCTCTGATTATGAAGTAGAAGTTGAACACATTCCGAAAGTGCCGCAGAGATCACCAAAGTTAAGAAAAGCAAAAATGAAGGTGCATGAGAAAGGTTCGATAAAAACGACCTGCGGGTCCACATAATTTTCTCAGATTCCCTTTATTAACCTCTGGGTTATCTATAACATTTAATAACTTTTAATGTCTATACTACTTTGGAATTGTCAAGGAGTTTTTAACTCCTCCACACAAGCTCATCTGAAGAATCTCATCAAAGCTCATAACATAAGAATCATTGGTATTCAAGAGCCTATGGTAGGCTTGCAAAAAATTAGAGAAGTAGCTCTTATACTTCATATGCAGTTTCATTGGGCAAATCCAGATAATGAAAAGAAATTATGGCTCTTAGCAGACAGTGCCCTGAACATAAATGTGCATCATTATTCTTCACAATCAGCCACATTCAAGGTTGAAGGCCTTTATGAACATCCTTTCATGCTAACAACTGTCTATGCTTCAACAGAGTTAACAATAAGAAGGTTATTATGGTTAGAATTGGATAATCTTGCTGCTTCATTAACTGGCCAACAGTGGCTTATAGGAGGAGATTTCAATGCAGTATTATTATCTTCGGAAAAAAAAGGAGGTACCTTTGATGCTACTTCTTCGGTAGAATTTATGGATGCAATAAACAGTGCGGGCCTTATTAGCCCAATACATGAAGGGAATTCTTACAGCTGGTGTAATAACCAAACGGGCAGAAATAGAATCTATGAAAGACTGGATAGGGTCTTCTTAAATGCTGATTTTACTACTAATGTTACTATTACCTATTTATCAAGAATCTTGTCGGACCATGCTCCTTTGCTTATCACAGAAGCACATAAAAGAAGAAGATTGTCAAAACCTTTTAGATTCCAGCAAATGTGGTTGTTGGATAATTCTTACTCGAAGGTGGTAGGAAGAAAATTGGAGGTTGATCACTTCTGGCATTCCTTTGATAAATATTCAACGGAAATTAAAGGCTTTGAAGGCTTGCCTAAGAAATTGGAATGTCAGTACTTTTGGAAACATAGTTCAGCAGAATAATTCCATCCTACAGCAGATTGAAGCATTGGAAAATGAAATACAAATGAACTGGGATGGAACTTTATGGGAAAGACTTAATACAGTGAAGAAGGAGTATATAGACACTGCAAGAAAGTATGATACTTTTGCTAGACAAAAAACTAAAATGCTTTGGTTATCAGAAGGGGACATCAATTCTAATTCTTCCACAGAGCAGTGAGGGGCTTTGGCAGGCACAAACACTGGGATACTTTCTTCTCAAACCAACAGTGGAATAATAAGTGGGAGACAGCTGCTATAGAGGGTTTATCCTATTTTAAAGTGCTATATACTTCTATTGCTACCTCTTCCTCTCCAGATGTTTTCCAGGACATACCCTCTATTCTTACGTATGAAGATAACAAAAAGTTATTGCTCATTCCCGAGGAGAAAGAGATACTTGAAACTTTACATAGTCTCCCTAAGGGGAAAGCACCAGGGCCAGATGGATTTCCAGTAGAATTTTTTATTCATGCTTGGGGTGTTATAAAGCAGGATCTGATAAAAGCAGTCCAGGATTTTTTTCATACTTACTGGATGCCGGATTCAATGAAGGCTACTTTTATTTCCTTGGTACCAAAGAAGAATACGCCAACAAGTTTTGCGGACTTTAGACCAATTAGCCTTTGTAATGTTACCTACAAATTAATTACAAAGATATTGGCAAAACGTTTAGCTCTGGTATTACCCTCATTGATCTCTGATAATCAGGGTGGATTTGTTGCTGGAAGATCTATTCATGAGAATGTAGCACTTACTCAAGAACTAGTGCAGCATTTATCTGTTTCCAATAGAGGATGTAATGTTATCTTTAAACTAGATATGGAGAAGGCTTATGATAGACTTGAATGGAGTTTTTTATTCCAAGTACTTCGGAAATTTGGTTTTAGTGATGCCTTCATAATTGCCATCAAAGCTTGCATTTGCAATGTGCCTCTTTCTATTCTTATAGAAGGGTCTTCAACAACATGGTTCAAAAATTCGAGAGGTTTACGCCAAGGAGATCCATTGTCCCCAGCACTTTTTATATTAGCAGAAGAGGTGTTGAGCAGAGGGCTAATTAGACTTGTGCTTCAGAGAAAATGTAGGTCTTTTTTCGCCCACAGGAATGCTCCAGCTATAACTCATCTACTGTTTGCAGATGATACAATTCTATTCACAAATGGTGCAAAAGAGTCTCTTACAAATTTATTTGACTTCCTCCATATCTATGAACAAGCTTCGGGGCAGAAGATAAATTATGCAAAGAGCTCCTTTTATGTTAATCATAATGTTAACCCTATTGTCATCAGGAGGATTGCAGAGATTTCAAGAATTACAAAGGGGAGTTGCCCTTTTACTTATCTGGGATGTCCGATATTTCAAGGTCTATCGAAAATTATCTATTTTGAGGACATCATCAACTCCATACAATCGAAGTTGGCTGGCTGGAAACGAAATATATTATCTTCAGGGGGAAGGTTGGTTCTAATTAAACATGTTCTCAGTTCTATTCCTATACACATTATGTCAGTTTTTGATATACCGAAGGGAGTCATTTCAAGAGTACATACAATCTTTTCGAATTTCTTCTGGGGTGGCAGCTCTGACCATGCTAGTAAGCACTGGGTATCCTGGAGAAATATTTGCAAACCAGAAGAAGGAGGAGGTCTTGGAGTTAGGGATCTTAATGATCTTCTTGTATCACTAAGAATGAAGTTGGCTTGGGCTTATTCACATTCAAATTCTTTATGGGCTTCTTTCATGAGGAAAAGATATGGGCAACTTTCGACGATTGGGAAATATAATCCAGCAAGGTGGAAGAATCTTAAAAAAGCAGAGGAGATATTGAACAAAAATTGCATCTTTCAAATAGGAGATGGTAACTTAAATCTTTGGGAGGACAGATGGCTCCGTCAAGGAACCTTAAATTCCATTTACCCTGGCGAAAGACCAAATCAAAAAGTGAAGGACATCTTTGAAAGCGGCATGATTTCTTCATCTAAACTTTATGCATTAAGATTGCCACATGAACTCACAGTCAGTATTTTGCATCAAGAATTCCAACTCACAAATGAACCACCAAGAAAGAGATGGCTTGAAACCAAGCATGGAGCTCCCACGGTTAAATCCGCATGGCAATTTGTGAGAAGGCAAAATCCAAAGGTCACTTGGGGAAGAGGCATTTGGGATCATCCCATACCAAAAAAATATACTTTATTTTTATGGAGATTGTTTCTTAATAAGCTGCCACTCGATAATTACTTCAAGTATATTGGCTTCAGCTTTCCTTCTAAATGTTTATGCTGCAAAGAACCTAGAGAAGAGACTCCATCTCATCTATTTTGGGAGAGTGATTTGGCTAAGGCAGGTTGGGCCTGGTATGCTAATACTCTGAATACACGGGTATCATGGAATTTAAACTTTTATGAATGGATGAACGCAATTTTTTCTACTTCAGCAATAACCGTATTACAAAAGGTTAAAAGACTTTTAATATCCATCATTATTTGGTCCATATGGAAAGAGAGAAACAAGAGAAGACATCAAATCAGTGGCAATTCTATTGAAGTTTTTATGGGACAAATTTCTATAGATTTCAGTGGCCTAAAATCTCTAATCAAGAGCAATAGAGTCAGGAACCAAGCTGAAGCACAGTTATTGTCAGACTTGGGGCTGAGGATTGGTAGTCCGGAGAAAGTCCACAGGATATTGAAATGGATCAAACCTTCACTTAATGAATTCAAACTAAACACGGATGGAGCTTCAAGGGGAAATCCAGGTTTTTCGGGTGGAGGTGGAATTTTAAGAGATCATGAAGGAAATTTTATGTTTGCATATTCTTCTTTTTTTGGTTATTGTACAAACTCGGAGGCAGAAATGAGAGCTGCAATTATTGGGCTTAGGAAGTGCTTTGAACTTGGTTACTTTAATGTGATCTTAGAAATGGATTCAACATTCTGTATAGACTTATTAAGATCAGAAGTCTGTAACATTTGGTGGCTGGAGAAGTGGTGGAAGGAAGCTAAGAGTCTTATGCTTTCACAATATATGGTGGTTCACCAATTAGAGAGGCCAACAGTGCAGCTGATTTATTGGCTAATTTATCAATAGACTTAAAGGGGGATTCTTTTTTCAACAATATAGAGGTCATACCCAGGAAACTCTTGGGTATAATCAGATGTGAAAAATATGGATTGCAGTATGTCAGGTCTTGATTTAGCTTTTTTGGGAAAAAAGCGTTCCTTGCAAACACGTTTGTTGTGGTGGTTCATGATTGGAGAAGTTTTTATTTTATTTCACTGTTGGAGGGACTTTACTTTCGACGGTTCTTTTCTAGAGAACCGCTTTAACGTCACATCAACCCATCAACCGTTCTATCTAACGTCTCCCCTTTTTATACGTATCCCTATATCGTCTGAGGGGCCGTTCTCATCTTCTCCAAAAGTTCATCTCCTTGCGATGGCCTCCAGTTCGACCCTACGAGGCATGCCTCCTTCATCTTAAATTGTGAGTATTATTTTGCATTCAAGAAGCAACTTTTCTAAAGTCTATGAAGATTACACTGGGGGGAGGATCTCGCTAAATAAATTCTTGGCGGAGACGTGGGTGTTTGAAGCAGCACGAAAGGATTTGAGGCTTCCAAAGCCCCTAAAAAGCTAAGTTGCTAGAAGAGATGAAATTCAAACCTAAGGACAGCATCCCAGCTTTACTGCAGAATATTGTGAAGGAAACGAGGGAAAACTTCATGGTGGAGAAAGAAAAGCTACAGAATTTCTTGAAGCACACGAATAGAGATGAGGTTCTGTCCTTTGTTCTTGCTAATTTCAATTGGACTCTAACCGTGAACTACAGATTCTGCTGGCAAAATTAATTGATGAAGTCAGTTGCCCGAATTTCTATTCTTCAAAAAGCCAAATCTTTTATGGATTCTCTTGAAAAATTAATGGACAATTCGTACAAACAGAGTACTTTAAAGCCATTCAATACCAAAACTTCACCATCGATTTACTGCTAGATGGGAAATACATGTACTTCAACTCATTTGGTGTGCAAGCAAAACTTGAAGGTCTATCACAGCAGGTGTGGACAGACTGGATTTTTATGAACTATTGCCTTATAAATTTCCAGTTAGGGAAATGTTCTGAAGCAGAGCTCCAAAAACAATTGAAGACTCTTATTGGCCGGTTCATGCAATTGCTTTATAATATTCAACCTTCCTCTAGTGAATCAGAAGCTTCTACAGAAAAACAAGCATCGTCCTCCTCTGGCTCAACGGTACGCATTTCAACTGAGAATAGTACAGAAGCTTCTTCTAATGAATCAGGGCAAAAAAGAAAATTCAAAATGCTAAGGAAGGAAGTTCCAAGGTCCCAGAAGGATTGCAAGATTCAAGAAGTTCCACCATGATCCTTGGTAAGGGACGGAATCAGGGTATATCGAGACAAGATCATCCATAACCTCTCCAGGATGGGAGATGGTGTCCTTTGGGATGATGACCCAACCGCAGACCTGGTAGAATGGTTTGGTCCTCTCTCTGTCCGACCCCCAGTCCAGCCTCTTAATAAGAAACAAAAAGAAGCAGCAATCGAAATTGATGACGAGGATGATGAAGTCATGCAGGATGCGCAAGAGCCACAGGTGTTCCCAGGAAAAATCCATAGATCGGGATTCCAGAGATTCTAAGTGGAGCAGCAAGATGGGTGTTTGGTTTTCGGGCAGAAGGTTTTTTGGTTGGTCAAGGTTGTGTTGGGAATTGCAATGTTTTTGTCTTGTTTTTAGTAATAGTTCTATGTACTCCTTAGTATTGTGCTCTTTTAAGGCTAACTTTTTGTCTTTATCAGTGTTGTCTCTTGTTACTTTTGTAGTTGTAAGCCGCATGTGGCTAACACAAAAGTTTGTCTTTGTTGTGGTCATGTTGGCTAGACTAGGAGGAGTCTCCCCTTGAAGGGCCCCACTTGTAATTTTCCCCTTTTTTAAATAAAAACAGCTACCCGGGCTGTGAAAACCGGGATTAAAAAAAAAAAAAACCCTAAACCCTAAACCCTAAACCCTAAACCCTAAACCCTAAACCCTAAACCCTAAACCCTAACCCTAAACCCTAAACCCTAAACCCTAAACCCTAAACCCTAAACCCTAAACCCTAAACCCTAAACCCTAAACCCTAACCCTAAAACCCTAAACCCTAAACCCTAAAACCCTAAACCCTAAACCCTAAACCCTAAACCTAAACCCTAAACCCTAAACCCTAAACCCTTGTAGTTGTAAGCCGCATGTGGCTAACACAAAAGTTTGTCTTTGTTGTGGTCATGTTGGCTAGACTAGGAGGAGTCTCCCCTTGAAGGGCCCCACTTGTAATTTTCCCCTTTTTTAAATAAAAACATCTACCCGGGCTGTGAAAACCGGGATTAAAAAAAAAAACCCTAAACCCTAAAACCCTAAAACCCTAAAACCCTAAACCCTAAACCCTAAACCCTAAACCCTAAACCCTAAAACCCCTAAAACCCTAAACCCTAAAACCTAAACCCTAAACCCTAAACCCTAAACCCTAAACCCTAAACCCTAAACCCTAAACCCTAAACCCTAAACCCTAAACCCTAAACCTAAACCCTAAAACCCTAAACCCTAAAACTAAACCCTAAACCCTAAACCCTAAACCCTAAACCCTAAACCCTAAACCCTAAACCCTAAACCCTAAAACCCTAAACCCTAAACCCTAAACCCTAAACCCTAAACCCTAAACCCTAAACCCTAAACCCTAAACCCTAAACCCTAAACCCTAAAAACCCTAAACCCTAAACCCTAAACCCTAAACCCTAAACCCTAAACCCTAAACCCTAAACCCTAAACCCTAAACCCTAAACCCCTAAACCCTAAACCCTAAACCCTAAACCCTAAACCCTAACCCTCGGCGGACTTAAACAAAACTTATACAAATAGATTCTCTATATTATCTGATACACAGGCGGAAGAACTGGAGGAAAATTGCTTACCTCCAATTTTGCAAGATAATGTCCGAAATGAAGTTCTATCTCCAAATTCAGAACCACAGAGGATCGGGTCTACTGGAGCCAACGAGGTGGAAGAAGCCTGCTTACCTCCACTTCTAATAGATGATACACACATTGTGCTACACTCTCCTTCCTCACAAATTCCGGGTAAGGGGTCTTCTGATAAAGAATCTAGTGATACAAGAGCATCTGTAGACAGTAGTCCTCTAACATTAGAGGAATCCTCTGATTATGAAGTAGAAGTTGAACACATTCCGAAAGTGCCGCAGAGATCACCAAAGTTAAGAAAAGCAAAAATGAAGGTGCATGAGAAAGGTTCGATAAAACGACCTGCGGGTCCACAATAATTTTCTCAGATTCCCTTTATTAACCTCTGGGTTATCTATAACATTTAATAACTTTTAATGTCTATACTACTTTGGAATTGTCAAGGAGTTTTTAACTCCTCCACACAAGCTCATCTGAAGAATCTCATCAAAGCTCATAACATAAGAATCATTGGTATTCAAGAGCCTATGGTAGGCTTGCAAAAAATTAGAGAAGTAGCTCTTATACTTCATATGCAGTTTCATTGGGCAAATCCAGATAATGAAAAGAAATTATGGCTCTTAGCAGACAGTGCCCTGAACATAAATGTGCATCATTATTCTTCACAATCAGCCACATTCAAGGTTGAAGGCCTTTATGAACATCCTTTCATGCTAACAACTGTCTATGCTTCAACAGAGTTAACAATAAGAAGGTTATTATGGTTAGAATTGGATAATCTTGCTGCTTCATTAACTGGCCAACAGTGGCTTATAGGAGGAGATTTCAATGCAGTATTATTATCTTCGGAAAAAAAAGGAGGTACCTTTGATGCTACTTCTTCGGTAGAATTTATGGATGCAATAAACAGTGCGGGCCTTATTAGCCCAATACATGAAGGGAATTCTTATAGCTGGTGTAATAACCAAACGGGCAGAAATAGAATCTATGAAAGACTGGATAGGGTCTTCTTAAATGCTGATTTTACTACTAATGTTACTATTACCTATTTATCAAGAATCTTGTCGGACCATGCTCCTTTGCTTATCACAGAAGCACATAAAAGAAGAAGATTGTCAAAACCTTTTAGATTCCAGCAAATGTGGTTGTTGGATAATTCTTACTCGAAGGTGGTAGAAGAAAATTGGAGGTTGATCACTTCTGGCATTCCTTTGATAAATATTCAACGGAAATTAAAGGCTTTGAAGGCTTGCCTAAGAAATTGGAATGTCAGTACTTTTGGAAACATAGTTCAGCAGAATAATTCCATCCTACAGCAGATTGAAGCATTGGAAAATGAAATACAAATGAACTGGGATGGAACTTTATGGGAAAGACTTAATACAGTGAAGAAGGAGTATATAGACACTGCAAGAAAGTATGATACTTTTGCTAGACAAAAAACTAAAATGCTTTGGTTATCAGAAGGGGACATCAATTCTAAATTCTTCCACAGAGCAGTGAGGGGCTTTGGCAGGCACAAACACTGGGATACTTTCTTCTCAAACCAACAGTGGAATAATAAGTGGGAGACAGCTGCTATAGAGGGTTTATCCTATTTTAAAGTGCTATATACTTCTATTGCTACCTCTTCCTCTCCAGATGTTTTCCAGGACATACCCTCTATTCTTACGTATGAAGATAACAAAAAGTTATTGCTCATTCCCGAGGAGAAAGAGATTCTTGAAACTTTACATAGTCTCCCTAAGGGGAAAGCACCAGGGCCAGATGGATTTCCAGTAGAATTTTTTATTCATGCTTGGGGTGTTATAAAGCAGGATCTGATAAAAGCAGTCCAGGATTTTTTTCATACTTACTGGATGCCGGATTCAATGAAGGCTACTTTTATTTCCTTGGTACCAAAGAAGAATACGCCAACAAGTTTTGCGGACTTTAGACCAATTAGCCTTTGTAATGTTACCTACAAATTAATTACAAAGATATTGGCAAAACGTTTAGCTCTGGTATTACCCTCATTGATCTCTGATAATCAGGGTGGATTTGTTGCTGGAAGATCTATTCATGAGAATGTAGCACTTACTCAAGAACTAGTGCAGCATTTATCTGTTTCCAATAGAGGATGTAATGTTATCTTTAAACTAGATATGGAGAAGGCTTATGATAGACTTGAATGGAGTTTTTTATTCCAAGTACTTCGGAAATTTGGTTTTAGTGATGCCTTCATAATTGCCATCAAAGCTTGCATTTGCAATGTGCCTCTTTCTATTCTTATAGAAGGGTCTTCAACAACATGGTTCAAAAATTCGAGAGGTTTACGCCAAGGAGATCCATTGTCCCCAGCACTTTTTATATTAGCAGAAGAGGTGTTGAGCAGAGGGCTAATTAGACTTGTGCTTCAGAGAAAATGTAGGTCTTTTTTCGCCCACAGGAATGCTCCAGCTATAACTCATCTACTGTTTGCAGATGATACAATTCTATTCACAAATGGTGCAAAAGAGTCTCTTACAAATTTATTTGACTTCCTCCATATCTATGAACAAGCTTCGGGGCAGAAGATAAATTATGCAAAGAGCTCCTTTTATGTTAATCATAATGTTAACCCTATTGTCATCAGGAGGATTGCAGAGATTTCAAGAATTACAAAGGGGAGTTGCCCTTTTACTTATCTGGGATGTCCGATATTTCAAGGTCTATCGAAAATTATCTATTTTGAGGACATCATCAACTCCATACAATCGAAGTTGGCTGGCTGGAAACGAAATATATTATCTTCAGGGGGAAGGTTGGTTCTAATTAAACATGTTCTCAGTTCTATTCCTATACACATTATGTCAGTTTTTGATATACCGAAGGGAGTCATTTCAAGAGTACATACAATCTTTTCGAATTTCTTCTGGGGTGGCAGCTCTGACCATGCTAGTAAGCACTGGGTATCCTGGAGAAATATTTGCAAACCAGAAGAAGGAGGAGGTCTTGGAGTTAGGGATCTTAATGATCTTCTTGTATCACTAAGAATGAAGTTGGCTTGGGCTTATTCACATTCAAATTCTTTATGGGCTTCTTTCATGAGGAAAAGATATGGGCAACTTTCGACGATTGGGAAATATAATCCAGCAAGGTGGAAGAATCTTAAAAAAGCAGAGGAGATATTGAACAAAAATTGCATCTTTCAAATAGGAGATGGTAACTTAAATCTTTGGGAGGACAGATGGCTCCGTCAAGGAACCTTAAATTCCATTTACCCTGGCGAAAGACCAAATCAAAAAGTGAAGGACATCTTTGAAAGCGGCATGATTTCTTCATCTAAACTTTATGCATTAAGATTGCCACATGAACTCACAGTCAGTATTTTGCATCAAGAATTCCAACTCACAAATGAACCACCAAGAAAGAGATGGCTTGAAACCAAGCATGGAGCTCCCACGGTTAAATCCGCATGGCAATTTGTGAGAAGGCAAAATCCAAAGGTCACTTGGGGAAGAGGCATTTGGGATCATCCCATACCAAAAAAATATACTTTATTTTTATGGAGATTGTTTCTTAATAAGCTGCCACTCGATAATTACTTCAAGTATATTGGCTTCAGCTTTCCTTCTAAATGTTTATGCTGCAAAGAACCTAGAGAAGAGACTCCATCTCATCTATTTTGGGAGAGTGATTTGGCTAAGGCAGGTTGGGCCTGGTATGCTAATACTCTGAATACACGGGTATCATGGAATTTAAACTTTTATGAATGGATGAACGCAATTTTTTCTACTTCAGCAATAACCGTATTACAAAAGGTTAAAAGACTTTTAATATCCATCATTATTTGGTCCATATGGAAAGAGAGAAACAAGAGAAGACATCAAATCAGTGGCAATTCTATTGAAGTTTTTATGGGACAAATTTCTATAGATTTCAGTGGCCTAAAATCTCTAATCAAGAGCAATAGAGTCAGGAACCAAGCTGAAGCACAGTTATTGTCAGACTTGGGGCTGAGGATTGGTAGTCCGGAGAAAGTCCACAGGATATTGAAATGGATCAAACCTTCACTTAATGAATTCAAACTAAACACGGATGGAGCTTCAAGGGGAAATCCAGGTTTTTCGGGTGGAGGTGGAATTTTAAGAGATCATGAAGGAAATTTTATGTTTGCATATTCTTCTTTTTTTGGTTATTGTACAAACTCGGAGGCAGAAATGAGAGCTGCAATTATTGGGCTTAGGAAGTGCTTTGAACTTGGTTACTTTAATGTGATCTTAGAAATGGATTCAACATTCTGTATAGACTTATTAAGATCAGAAGTCTGTAACATTTGGTGGCTGGAGAAGTGGTGGAAGGAAGCTAAGAGTCTTATGCTTTCACAATATATGGTGGTTCACCAATTTAGAGAGGCCAACAGTGCAGCTGATTTATTGGCTAATTTATCAATAGACTTAAAGGGGGATTCTTTTTTCAACAATATAGAGGTCATACCCAGGAAACTCTTGGGTATAATCAGATGTGAAAAATATGGATTGCAGTATGTCAGGTCTTGATTTAGCTTTTTTGGGAAAAAAGCGTTCCTTGCAAACACGTTTGTTGTGGTGGTTTCATGATTGGAGAAGTTTTTTATTTTATTTCACTGTTGGAGGGACTTTACTTTCGACGGTTCTTTTCTAGAGAACCGCTTAACGTCACATCAACCCATCAACCGTTCTATCTAACGTCTCCCCTTTTTATACGTATCCCTATATCGTCTGAGGGGCCGTTTCATCTTCTCCAAAAGTTCATCTTCCTTGCGATGGCCTCCAGTTCGGACCCTACGAGGCATGCCTCCTTCATCTTAAATTGTGAGTATTATTTTAGCATTCAAGAAGCAAACTTTTCTAAAGTCTATGAAGATTACACTGGGGGGAGGATCTCGCTAAATAAATTCTTGGCGGAGACGCGGGTGTTTGAAGCAGCACGAAAGGGATTTGAGGCTTCCAAAGCCCTAAAAGCTAAGTTGCTAGAAGAGATGAAATTCAAACCTAAGGACAGCATCCCAGCTTTACTGCAGAATATTGTGAAGGAAACGAGGGAAAACTTCATGGTGGAGAAAGAAAAGCTACAGAATTTCTTGAAGCGCACGAATAGAGATGAGGTTCTGTCCTTTGTTCTTGCTAAATTTCAATTGGACTCTAACCGTGAACTACAGATTCTGCTGGCAAAATTAATTGATGAAGTCAGTTGCCCGAATTTCTATTCTTCAAAAGCCAAATCTTTTATGGATTCTCTTGAAAAATTAATGGACAAATTCGTACAAACAGAGTACTTTAAAGCCATTCAATACCAAAACTTCACCATCGATTTACTGCTAGATGGGAAATACATGTACTTCAACTCATTTGGTGTGCAAGCAAAACTTGAAGGTCTATCACAGCAGGTGTGGACAGACTGGATTTTTATGAACTATTGCCTTATAAATTTCCAGTTAGGGAAATGTTCTGAAGCAGAGCTCCAAAAACAATTGAAGACTCTTATTGGCCGGTTCATGCAATTGCTTTATAATATTCAACCTTCCTCTAGTGAATCAGAAGCTTCTACAGAAAAACAAGCATCGTCCTCCTCTGGCTCAACGGTACGCATTTCAACTGAGAATAGTACAGAAGCTTCTTCTAATGAATCAGGGCAAAAAAGAAAATTCAAAATGCTAAGGAAGGAAGTTGTCCAAGGTCCCAGAAGGATTGCAAGATTCAAGAAGTTCCACCATGATCCCTTGGTAAGGGACGGAATCAGGGTATATCGAGACAAGATCATCCATAACCTCTCCAGGATGGGAGATGGTGTCCTTTGGGATGATGACCCAACCGCAGACCTGGTAGAATGGTTTGGTCCTCTCTCTGTCCGACCCCCAGTCCAGCCTCTTAATAAGAAACAAAAAGAAGCAGCAATCGAAATTGATGACGAGGATGATGAAGTCATGCAGGATGCGCAAGAGCCACAGGTGTTCCCAGGAAAAATCCATAGATCGGGATTCCAGAGATTCTAAGTGGAGCAGCAAGATGGGTGTTTGGTTTTCGGGCAGAAGGTTTTTTGGTTGGTCAAGGTTGTGTTGGGAATTGCAATGTTTTTGTCTTGTTTTTAGTAATAGTTCTATGTACTCCTTAGTATTGTGCTCTTTTAAGGCTAACTTTTTGTCTTTATCAGTGTTGTCTCTTGTTACTTTTGTAGTTGTAAGCCGCATGTGGCTAACACAAAAGTTTGTCTTTGTTGTGGTCATGTTGGCTAGACTAGGAGGAGTCTCCCCTTGAAGGGCCCCACTTGTAATTTTCCCCTTTTTTAAATAAAAACAGCTACCCGGGCTGTGAAAACCGGGATTAAAAAAAAAAAAAAAACCCTAAACCCTAAAACCCTAAAACCCTAAAACCCTAAACCCTAAACCCTAAACCCTAAACCCTAAACCCTAAAACCCTAAAACCCTAAACCCTAAAACCTAAACCCTAAACCCTAAACCCTAAACCCTAAACCCTAAACCCTAAACCCTAAACCCTAAACCCTAAACCCTAAACCCTAAACCCTAAACCCTAAACCCTAAAACCCTAAACCCTAAACCCTAAACCCTAAACCCTAAACCCTAAACCCTAAACCCTAAACCCTAAACCCTAAACCCTAAACCCTAAACCCTAAACCCTAAACCCTAAACCCTAAACCCTAAACCCTAAACCCTAAACCCTAAACCCTAAACCCTAAACCCTAAACCCTAAAAACCCTAAAAACCCTAAACCCTAAACCCTAAACCCTAAACCCTAAACCCTAAACCCTAAACCCTAAACCCTAAACCCTAAACCCTAAACCCTAAACCCTAAACCCTAAACCCTAACCCTAAACCCTAAACCCTAAACCCTAAACCCTAAACCCTAAACCCTAAACCCTAAACCCTAAACCCTAAACCCTAAACCCTAAACCCTAAACCCTAAAAACCCTAAACCCTAAACCCTAAACCCTAAACCCTAAACCCTAAACCCTAAACCCTAAACCCTAAACCCTAAACCCTAAACCTAAACCCTAAACCTAAACCCTAAACCCTAAACCCTAAACCCTAAACCCTAAACCCTAAACCCTAAACCCTAAACCCTAAACCCTAAACCCTAAACCCTAAAACCTAAACCCTAAAAACCCTAAACCCTAAACCCTAAACCCTAAACCCTAAACCATGTAACCCTAAACCCTAAACCCTAAACCCTAAACCCTAAACCCTAAACCCTAAACCCTAAACCCTAAACCCTAAACCCTAAACCCTAAACCCTAAACCCTAAACCCTAAAACCCTAAACCCTAAAACCCTAAACCCTAAACCCTAAACCCTAAACCCTAAACCCTAAACCCTAAACCCTAAACCCTAAACCCTAAACCCTAAACCCTAAACCCTAAACCCTAAACCCTAAACCCTAAACCCTAAACCCTAAACCCTAAACCCTAAACCCTAAACCCTAAACCCTAAACCCTAAACCCTAAACCCTAAACCCTAAACCCCTAAACCCTAAACCCTAAACCCTAAACCCTAACCCTCGGCAGACTTAAACAAAACTTATACAAATAGATTCTCTATATTATCTGATACACAGGCGGAAGAACTGGAGGAAAATTGCTTACCTCCAATTTTGCAAGATAATGTCCGAAATGAAGTTCTATCTCCAAATTCAGAACCACAGAGGATCGGGTCTACTGGAGCCAACGAGGTGGAAGAAGCCTGCTTACCTCCACTTCTAATAGATGATACACACATTGTGCTACACTCTCCTTCCTCACAAATTCCGGGTAAGGGGTCTTCTGATAAAGAATCTAGTGATACAAGAGCATCTGTAGACAGTAGTCCTCTAACATTAGAGGAATCCTCTGATTATGAAGTAGAAGTTGAACACATTCCGAAAGTGCCGCAGAGATCACCAAAGTTAAGAAAAGCAAAAATGAAGGTGCATGAGAAAGGTTCGATAAAACGACCTGCGGGTCCACAATAATTTTCTCAGATTCCCTTTATTAACCTCTGGGTTATCTATAACATTTAATAACTTTTAATGTCTATACTACTTTGGAATTGTCAAGGAGTTTTTAACTCCTCCACACAAGCTCATCTGAAGAATCTCATCAAAGCTCATAACATAAGAATCATTGGTATTCAAGAGCCTATGGTAGGCTTGCAAAAAATTAGAGAAGTAGCTCTTATACTTCATATGCAGTTTCATTGGGCAAATCCAGATAATGAAAAGAAATTATGACTCTTAGCAGACAGTGCCCTGAACATAAATGTGCATCATTATTCTTCACAATCAGCCACATTCAAGGTTGAAGGCCTTTATGAACATCCTTTCATGCTAACAACTGTCTATGCTTCAACAGAGTTAACAATAAGAAGGTTATTATGGTTAGAATTGGATAATCTTGCTGCTTCATTAACTGGCCAACAGTGGCTTATAGGAGGAGATTTCAATGCAGTATTATTATCTTCGGAAAAAAAAGGAGGTACCTTTGATGCTACTTCTTCGGTAGAATTTATGGATGCAATAAACAGTGCGGGCCTTATTAGCCCAATACATGAAGGGAATTCTTACAGCTGGTGTAATAACCAAACGGGCAGAAATAGAATCTATGAAAGACTGGATAGGGTCTTCTTAAATGCTGATTTTACTACTAATGTTACTATTACCTATTTATCAAGAATCTTGTCGGACCATGCTCCTTTGCTTATCACAGAAGCACATAAAAGAAGAAGATTGTCAAAACCTTTTAGATTCCAGCAAATGTGGTTGTTGGATAATTCTTACTCGAAGGTGGTAGAAGAAAATTGGAGGTTGATCACTTCTGGCATTCCTTTGATAAATATTCAACGGAAATTAAAGGCTTTGAAGGCTTGCCTAAGAAATTGGAATGTCAGTACTTTTGAAAACATAGTTCAGCAGAATAATTCCATCCTACAGCAGATTGAAGCATTGGAAAATGAAATACAAATGAATTGGGATGGAACTTTATGGGCAAGACTTAATACAGTGAAGAAGGAGTATATAGACACTGCAAGAAAGTATGATACTTTTGCTAGACAAAAAACTAAAATGCTTTGGTTATCAGAAGGGGACATCAATTCTAAATTCTTCCACAGAGCAGTGAGGGGCTTTGGCAGGCACAAACACTGGGATACTTTCTTCTCAAACCAACAGTGGAATAATAAGTGGGAGACAGCTGCTATAGAGGGTTTATCCTATTTTAAAGTGCTATATACTTCTATTGCTACCTCTTCCTCTCCAGATGTTTTCCAGGACATACCCTCTATTCTTACGTATGAAGATAACAAAAAGTTATTGCTCATTCCCGAGGAGAAAGAGATTCTTGAAACTTTACATAGTCTCCCTAAGGGGAAAGCACCAGGGCCAGATGGATTTCCAGTAGAATTTTTTATTCATGCTTGGGGTGTTATAAAGCAGGATCTGATAAAAGCAGTCCAGGATTTTTTTCATACTTACTGGATGCCGGATTCAATGAAGGCTACTTTTATTTCCTTGGTACCAAAGAAGAATACGCCAACAAGTTTTGCGGACTTTAGACCAATTAGCCTTTGTAATGTTACCTACAAATTAATTACAAAGATATTGGCAAAACGTTTAGCTCTGGTATTACCCTCATTGATCTCTGATAATCAGGGTGGATTTGTTGCTGGAAGATCTATTCATGAGAATGTAGCACTTACTCAAGAACTAGTGCAGCATTTATCTGTTTCCAATAGAGGATGTAATGTTATCTTTAAACTAGATATGGAGAAGGCTTATGATAGACTTGAATGGAGTTTTTTATTCCAAGTACTTCGGAAATTTGGTTTTAGTGATGCCTTCATAATTGCCATCAAAGCTTGCATTTGCAATGTGCCTCTTTCTATTCTTATAGAAGGGTCTTCAACAACATGGTTCAAAAATTCGAGAGGTTTACGCCAAGGAGATCCATTGTCCCCAGCACTTTTTATATTAGCAGAAGAGGTGTTGAGCAGAGGGCTAATTAGACTTGTGCTTCAGAGAAAATGTAGGTCTTTTTTCGCCCACAGGAATGCTCCAGCTATAACTCATCTACTGTTTGCAGATGATACAATTCTATTCACAAATGGTGCAAAAGAGTCTCTTACAAATTTATTTGACTTCCTCCATATCTATGAACAAGCTTCGGGGCAGAAGATAAATTATGCAAAGAGCTCCTTTTATGTTAATCATAATGTTAACCCTATTGTCATCAGGAGGATTGCAGAGATTTCAAGAATTACAAAGGGGAGTTGCCCTTTTACTTATCTGGGATGTCCGATATTTCAAGGTCTATTGAAAATTATCTATTTTGAGGACATCATCAACTCCATACAATCGAAGTTGGCTGGCTGGAAACGAAATATATTATCTTCAGGGGGAAGGTTGGTTCTAATTAAACATGTTCTCAGTTCTATTCCTATACACATTATGTCAGTTTTTGATATACCGAAGGGAGTCATTTCAAGAGTACATACAATCTTTTCGAATTTCTTCTGGGGTGGCAGCTCTGACCATGCTAGTAAGCACTGGGTATCCTGGAGAAATATTTGCAAA
This sequence comes from Ottelia alismoides, assembly GCA_037367405.1. NCBI lineage: Eukaryota > Viridiplantae > Streptophyta > Magnoliopsida > Alismatales > Hydrocharitaceae > Ottelia > Ottelia alismoides. The sequence goes on along the minus strand of JAZKJV010002393.1, from coordinate 334,729 downwards.
CCAGAAGAAGGAGGAGGTCTTGGAGTTAGGGATCTTAATGATCTTCTTGTATCACTAAGAATGAAGTTGGCTTGGGCTTATTCACATTCAAATTCTTTATGGGCTTCTTTCATGAGGAAAAGATATGGGCAACTTTCGACGATTGGGAAATATAATCCAGCAAGGTGGAAGAATCTTAAAAAAGCAGAGGAGATATTGAACAAAAATTGCATCTTTCAAATAGGAGATGGTAACTTAAATCTTTGGGAGGACAGATGGCTCCGTCAAGGAACCTTAAATTCCATTTACCCTGGCGAAAGACCAAATCAAAAAGTGAAGGACATCTTTGAAAGCGGCATGATTTCTTCATCTAAACTTTATGCATTAAGATTGCCACATGAACTCACAGTCAGTATTTTGCATCAAGAATTCCAACTCACAAATGAACCACCAAGAAAGAGATGGCTTGAAACCAAGCATGGAGCTCCCACGGTTAAATCCGCATGGCAATTTGTGAGAAGGCAAAATCCAAAGGTCACTTGGGGAAGAGGCATTTGGGATCATCCCATACCAAAAAAATATACTTTATTTTTATGGAGATTGTTTCTTAATAAGCTGCCACTCGATAATTACTTCAAGTATATTGGCTTCAGCTTTCCTTCTAAATGTTTATGCTGCAAAGAACCTAGAGAAGAGACTCCATCTCATCTATTTTGGGAGAGTGATTTGGCTAAGGCAGGTTGGGCCTGGTATGCTAATACTCTGAATACACGGGTATCATGGAATTTAAACTTTTATGAATGGATGAACGCAATTTTTTCTACTTCAGCAATAACCGTATTACAAAAGGTTAAAAGACTTTTAATATCCATCATTATTTGGTCCATATGGAAAGAGAGAAACAAGAGAAGACATCAAATCAGTGGCAATTCTATTGAAGTTTTTATGGGACAAATTTCTATAGATTTCAGTGGCCTAAAATCTCTAATCAAGAGCAATAGAGTCAGGAACCAAGCTGAAGCACAGTTATTGTCAGACTTGGGGCTGAGGATTGGTAGTCCGGAGAAAGTCCACAGGATATTGAAATGGATCAAACCTTCACTTAATGAATTCAAACTAAACACGGGTGGAGCTTCAAGGGGAAATCCAGGTTTTTCGGGTGGAGGTGGAATTTTAAGAGATCATGAAGGAAATTTTATGTTTGCATATTCTTCTTTTTTTGGTTATTGTACAAACTCGGAGGCAGAAATGAGAGCTGCAATTATTGGGCTTAGGAAGTGCTTTGAACTTGGTTACTTTAATGTGATCTTAGAAATGGATTCAACATTCTGTATAGACTTATTAAGATCAGAAGTCTGTAACATTTGGTGGCTGGAGAAGTGGTGGAAGGAAGCTAAGAGTCTTATGCTTTCACAATATATGGTGGTTCACCAATTTAGAGAGGCCAACAGTGCAGCTGATTTATTGGCTAATTTATCAATAGACTTAAAGGGGGATTCTTTTTTCAACAATATAGAGGTCATACCCAGGAAACTCTTGGGTATAATCAGATGTGAAAAATATGGATTGCAGTATGTCAGGTCTTGATTTAGCTTTTTTGGGAAAAAAGCGTTCCTTGCAAACACGTTTGTTGTGGTGGTTTCATGATTGGAGAAGTTTTTTATTTTATTTCACTGTTGGAGGGACTTTACTTTCGACGGTTCTTTTCTAGAGAACCGCTTAACGTCACATCAACCCATCAACCGTTCTATCTAACGTCTCCCCTTTTTATACGTATCCCTATATCGTCTGAGGGGCCGTTTCATCTTCTCCAAAAGTTCATCTTCCTTGCGATGGCCTCCAGTTCGGACCCTACGAGGCATGCCTCCTTCATCTTAAATTGTGAGTATTATTTTAGCATTCAAGAAGCAAACTTTTCTAAAGTCTATGAAGATTACACTGGGGGGAGGATCTCGCTAAATAAATTCTTGGCGGAGACGCGGGTGTTTGAAGCAGCACGAAAGGGATTTGAGGCTTCCAAAGCCCTAAAAGCTAAGTTGCTAGAAGAGATGAAATTCAAACCTAAGGACAGCATCCCAGCTTTACTGCAGAATATTGTGAAGGAAACGAGGGAAAACTTCATGGTGGAGAAAGAAAAGCTACAGAATTTCTTGAAGCGCACGAATAGAGATGAGGTTCTGTCCTTTGTTCTTGCTAAATTTCAATTGGACTCTAACCGTGAACTACAGATTCTGCTGGCAAAATTAATTGATGAAGTCAGTTGCCCGAATTTCTATTCTTCAAAAGCCAAATCTTTTATGGATTCTCTTGAAAAATTAATGGACAAATTCGTACAAACAGAGTACTTTAAAGCCATTCAATACCAAAACTTCACCATCGATTTACTGCTAGATGGGAAATACATGTACTTCAACTCATTTGGTGTGCAAGCAAAACTTGAAGGTCTATCACAGCAGGTGTGGACAGACTGGATTTTTATGAACTATTGCCTTATAAATTTCCAGTTAGGGAAATGTTCTGAAGCAGAGCTCCAAAAACAATTGAAGACTCTTATTGGCCGGTTCATGCAATTGCTTTATAATATTCAACCTTCCTCTAGTGAATCAGAAGCTTCAACAGAAAAACAAGCATCGTCCTCCTCTGGCTCAACGGTACGCATTTCAACTGAGAATAGTACAGAAGCTTCTTCTAATGAATCAGGGCAAAAAAGAAAATTCAAAATGCTAAGGAAGTTGTCCAAGGTCCCAGAAGGATTGCAAGATTCAAGAAGTTCCACCATGATCCCTTGGTAAGGGACGGAATCAGGGTATATCGAGACAAGATCATCCATAACCTCTCCAGGATGGGAGATGGTGTCCTTTGGGATGATGACCCAACCGCAGACCTGGTAGAATGGTTTGGTCCTCTCTCTTTCCGACCCCCAGTCCAGCCTCTTAATAAGAAACAAAAAGAAGCAGCAATCGAAATTGATGACGAGGATGATGAAGTCATGCAGGATGCGCAAGAGCCACAGGTGTTCCCAGGAAAAATCCATAGATCGGGATTCCAGAGATTCTAAGTGGAGCAGCAAGATGGGTGTTTGGTTTTCGGGCAGAAGGTTTTTTGGTTGGTCAAGGTTGTGTTGGGAATTGCAATGTTTTTGTCTTGTTTTTAGTAATAGTTCTATGTACTCCTTAGTATTGTGCTCTTTTAAGGCTAACTTTTTGTCTTTATCAGTGTTGTCTCTTGTTACTTTTGTAGTTGTAAGCCGCATGTGGCTAACACAAAAGTTTGTCTTTGTTGTGGTCATGTTGGCTAGACTAGGAGGAGTCTCCCCTTGAAGGGCCCCACTTGTAATTTTCCCCTTTTTTAAATAAAAACATCTACCCGGGCTGTGAAAACCGGGATTAAAAAAAAAAAACCCTAAACCCTAAAACCCTAAAACCCTAAAACCCTAAACCCTAAACCCTAAACCCTAAACCCTAAACCCTAAACCCTAAAACCCTAAAACCCTAAACCCTAAACCCTAAACCCTAAACCCTAAAAACCCTAAACCCTAAACCCTAAAAACCCTAAACCCTAAACCCTAAAAATCCTAAACCCTAAACCCTAAACCCTAAACCCTAAACCCTAAACCCTATACCCTAAACCCTAAACCCTAAAAACCCTAAACCCTAAACCCTAAACCCTAAACCCTAAACCCTAAAAACCCTAAACCCTAAACCCTAAACCCTAAACCCTAAACCCTAAACCCTAAACCCTAAACCCTAAACCCTAAACCCTAAACCCTAAACCAAAAAACCCACCGCGCCCCCTGGAGGAGAGAGAAGCTCTGGCGATTTTGGCGACTGGAAGGCGATTTGCTTTTGGAGGACCTCAGGTGTGCCCAATCCTTTTTTAATTAGTTTGGTTTTAATCTTCGATTATTATCAAACCCTTTGAGGTCATTCTCTTCCGATTGAGCATCATGGATCACCACAAAAAGTGATCTATCCATGGATGATCAAGGGGAGGGGATGCCATCCCCTCCTAAATATGGTCCAAAAGGATTCACAACTGGAGGTGAATCATCACGACCAAAATCCTATGCTGCTGCGATGCGTGGACAACTTCCTGACATTGATTTTGGAGCTCCTCTTCCACCACGTCAGACGACGGTGGAGAATGGTGTTCCGGTGATCAAGTTCTCCATGGAAGAGACGGCCATGCTCAGCCGGCCTTTCGAATTATGCCTGATTGGGAAGTTTTCCAAAAAACGGCCCAGTCTCCCGGAAATTGATGCTGATTTTCGGAAGGTTTTTAAATTTGAATCGAATTTCCAGCTTGGCGCTTTAGATGCTCTTCATATTCTGATTCGATTCCAATCAAGGGCGGATTCGGTATCTGTTTACTCCACTGGTAGTTGGGGTTTTAAAAACTACAGAATTAACTTCACAAGGTGGTCCCCATTTTTTAGGCCGGGTAATACGACTACGGTGGTGCCGGTTTTCGTGGGTCTTCCACTTTTGAATATTCATCTTTTTAATGAAGGTGCTCTTCGAGCAATTGTGCAACCTATAGGAAAACTTATCTCAATGGATAAGGATATCAAACGGCTTTCTAGACCGAGATATGCAAGGGTCTATGTAGAGGTTGACTTAGCAAAACCCTTGGTGCATGAAGTGGCAATCCATATGGACTCACTACGATTCATGCAAGTCATCAAATATGAAAACCTTCCACCTTTCTGTAGTCATTGCTGCTTGGTCGGACACAGTAATGCGAACTGTTACCATTTGAAGAAGAAAAATGAGGAGGACAGAAATAAGAAAGGAAAACAACCCCAGGAAAATGGTAATATTACCAATGGAGAAAAGGAGGACAGATCTGCAAAGGAAGATATATCCAAGACTCAGGGGCATCATACCAGGAAGTCTAGTTTTATTCCTAAGAAACAAACTAGATTCAAGAAAAGAAGACGAGTGCTGAAGGTTTATAGGATCAAAGAGAAAAGAAAAGAGGCGGAACAAGTAGTTCACACGCAAAATGATGGGGAGAAGCAGGACTCATCCATCAATGATGTACAAGTCAACACAGCTCAAAATGACTCGGAGAAGGATCGGGACAACAGTCAGGATTGTGATTCCCGTAGGCCTGAGGAGGACAAAGGTAATCCAAGCCCGGAGGACATTGAGAATCAGGAAGCAATTCCTTCGGTGAACGATAACTCCTCGGAGAAATCAGTCACTTTAAATTCGGCCAATTGCAATAAAGGAGAGACAGAAATCCCAGATACTCACCAAGCTGGGAAAACATCATCGGAGATACAATTTAGTAGGAATTCACCGAACCGAAAAAGTTTGGATCAACCTGTTATTCTTAAAAATAGATTTGAATGTTTTCTCAACACGGAAGAAGATGTAGGGATTGATGAAGATCTGATACTGGACGTCCATCCAGACTCGGACAAGGAAGCCTATCTCAGTGAACCAGAGAGAAGAGAACACGAAGAAAACTCCTCAGATTACATCCCACCTTTAGCGCAAGGAAAAGGAAAGAGTGCCATGAGAACTTCACAGTCAGATCAGGAAATCCATCAAAGACGAACCTCCAAGAGGCTGGAAAGAGCCTCTAAGCCCAATTTTAACAAATAATGTCCGCCTTATTTTGGAACTGCCAAGGTATTTTTAACGATTCTACCTTGGCATACCTAAATAAATTAATTCGCACAGAGAGAATTCTTCTTATGGGAATTTTTGAACCTATGGTATCAGATGAAAGAATAGATATGATCTGTCTTCGTTTGCAGCTCTCTAATGGCATTGCGAATTCTTTGGCACCAAAGAAAATATGGATTTTAAGTCATCCTTCAATTCAAATCGATGTATTCAGTGAACACCCTCAGATGATAACCTGCAAGGTTTCTGGCTTTTTCCATGAGGAAGTATTCATCTCTTTTATCTATGCTTCTCATGAATATTCTGCTAGGCGCACATTATGGCAACACATAATTGAATTGGCGGACTCCTTATTTGACAAACGTTGGATCCTAGGAGGTGATTTCAACGCAATCTTAAGCAGGGATGAAACCAAGGGGGGAAATTTTGATACCTTAGCTGCTACTGAATTCTCGAGCACCATTCATTCAGCTGGATTAATTTCCCCACTTCACGAAGGGGATATTTTTTCTTGGTGCAACAATCAGCTTGGCAGAGACAGGATTTACAGAAGACTGGACAGATGTCTTATCTCACCAAGTATGGATGTTGATCTCAAAATCAAATATTTGAACCGTATAAACTCAGATCATTCTCCAATACTGCTGACAAGAAGGGAGGACGAAGATAGACGGCCGACCCCTTTCAGATTTCAAAATATGTGGACCCTCCATGACAATTTTAAAGATCTGGTGACAAGTAACTGGAATATTGTGGATCAATACAATGGACTTCAATCCTTTGCCAGCCAATTGAAAAGATTGAAATCCAGTCTTAAGTCATGGAACAGAGAGGTCTTTGGGAATATTGATGTTCAGCATTTGAACTTGCTTACTCAGATACAGGACATTGAGAAAGAGCTTCAAGTAGACTGGAATCCGTTGAAGTGGGCTGAACTGAACGAACTTAAAAACTCTTTCCTAAGAATCTCTTTGCAGTATGACTACTTTCTGAGACAAAAGGCTAAAGTTCACTGGTACACAGAAGGTGATAGGAATACAAAGTTTTTTCATAATGCAATAAGAGTTAACAAAAAACAAAAGGTCTTCAAATCGCTTAAGGAAGCAGGCATACATGGGGATACTTGGGATCAAATAGCTAACTCTGGAATTGAGTATTTCAAAAGTTTATTTGGAAGCCAGCCCAACTCTTGGAGTGAAGAAATGTTTGAAGTGATCCCTAGAGTCATCACGGAGGAAGATAACTTATCCATCCTGGCACTCCCTTCCGAACAGGAGGTGAGGCAAATAGTTGAAAACCTTCCTCCAAATAAAACTCCAGGTCCGGATGGTTTTACTGCTGAATTCTATAAAGCCAGCTGGAATTGTATCAAAAGTGACCTAATGTCTGCTATTGAACATTTTTTTGTTCATCTCTGGATGCCGGATTCAGTCAAATCAACATTCCTTGCCTTGATTCCAAAGAAAGAAAATCCCAAGGAATTCAAGGAGGTGAGGCCGATTAGTTTGTGTAATGTCCTTTACAAAGTAATAACGAAGATTATCCAAAACAGAATCTCGGCGTTGGTCCCAAAAATTTTCTCCGAGAATCAAGGAGGCTTCATTTCCGGTCGGAGCATCTTTGATAATATCGCTCTGGCGCAGGAGATGGCACAGCATATAGGTGAAAACAGGAAAGGGACCAATGTCATCTTTAAGATAGATATGGAAAAGGCTTATGACAGATTGGAATGGAACTTTCTCTTTAAAACATTGGAGAGCTTTGGGTTCAATGGTGATGTTATTAAAATGGTTTCCAGCTGTATTACCAATGTTCCTTATTCATTGCTCATTGATGGTACTTCCACTCAGTGGTTCAAAGGAAATCGAGGGCTTAGACAGGGAGATCCATTGTCTCCCCTTTTGTTTATTATTGCAGAAGAAGTCCTGAGTAGAGGACTCTTGCGTATGGTCCAGGACGGATCTTTGAAACCTTTCTATACTAGGCGAAAAGTTCCTACGGTCTCCCATCTTCTTTTTGCAGATGACACGATTCTCTTTGCGGACGCGGATCAGGGATCCTTATGTAGATTATTTAACTTTATTAACAAATATGAAACTGCCTCGGGACAGAAGTTGAATGATTCTAAGAGTTTCTTTTATGTGCACAAAAATACGAGGGAGAACACCAAATTAGAAATAGCAGCGTGCTCGGGTATGAAGGAGGGATCCTTTCCTTTTATCTATTTAGGATGCCCAATCTTTGGTGGTAGATCGAAAGCGAGATACTTTGATAGCTTGATTAGTGATGTACAAGATAAACTAGCAGGCTGGAAAAGTAGGTGTCTTTCTCAGGCAGGGAGGATTGTTCTTATAAAACATGTGCTATCTAGTATTCCAATTCATTTGCTTTCTGTATATGATGTTCCGAAATCTATTACTCATCGATTGGAAAGAATTTGCGCGAACTTCCTTTGGGCTGGATCATCAAATGCCAAAGCAAGACACTGGATCTCATGGGACTCAGTATGCAAACCTTTCAGAGAAGGTGGCCTTGGGATAAGATCCACTCAGGAGCTCTTATTGGCATTACGAATGAAGACTGCCTGGAATTACAATCACGGGGTCTCCTTATGGTGCAAATTTATGAATGCCAGGTATGGGCGGGTTGATAGGGTTAGTAGGTATGCCCCGGCAAGATGGAAGAATATTCACAAAGCCTGGAAGGAGATTGAAAAAAACTGCTACTTCACAATTGGTGATGGCTCGGTTAATTTTTGGTCTGATGACTGGCTTAACAGGGGACCTATCTTGGAACAGGAGGGAGTTTTGGTTACTAATCCGAATCTGAAGATAGCAGACCTCGCGAATCGGGATGGATGGATTGTCAGCTCCATCACTGCCTTGAAGCTTCCAGAGGATCTTGAGAAAACTATCCTTGCTAAAGAAGCCAATTTAACGAGCGAGAAACCAAAGAGGAGATGGAAGCATACAAACAATGCTACTCTTTCGGTTAGCTCGGCCTGGGAAGCTATAAGACAGAAAAAACCACAAGTTGCTTGGGCTAAAGGCATTTGGAACGCTGGACTACCGCCAAAAATTTCTGTTTTCTTGTGGAGATTATTTCAGAGAAGAATAGCAACCGATGATACACTACAAAGGATGAAAGTACAGGGGCCTTCGAAGTGCAGTTGCTGTGTTGAAAACCCTGTTTGTGAGACCTTGGATCACTTGTTTCTTCACAGTGAACTGGCAAGAAGACTATGGCCTGCAATAACTGTGAACCTAAAACTCCCGGAAAGGAACTCAATGACCTTAGATGAATGGTTTCTTTGCATATTCTCAGATTCATCGATAGAGAATATGAGACGAAAGGGCAGAAGAATTTGTATGGCTACTTTCTTCTGGGAGATCTGGCTAGAAAGAAATCGAAGAAAATTCAGAAGGGAGACAAACAACCATTGGTTCATTGTACACCACACTTTATCGCAGATCAAGCTAATCTTAAGCCTCAAGCTTCCAGAGGCTGTAAGATGGGACTCAGAAGTGGAATTCCTCAAGCAGTTTGGTTTTGCAAATATAAAGATAGAGAGACCTTTTAAATTGTTATTCTGGGATAAACCGGAGGTGAACTCCTTAAAACTCAACACGGATGGAGTAGCGCGAGGAAACCCTGGATTTGCTGGGGGTGGGGGGATTCTTCGTGATAGTAATGGGGATCTTATTTTTGCCTTTTCCCACTTCTACGGGGTAGCTTCTAACATTGAAGCAGAGCTTCGTGCAATTCTATCTGGGCTGAGATTGTGCAAACAGAGAAACCTTACAAATATCTGCATTGAGAGTGACTGTCTCATTATTGTTAATTGGTTGAAGAATGGATATTGCTCAAATTCACACCTAAGTGATTGGTGGGCGGAAATTTTATCCTTACAAGGGATGGTGAAGGAGGTATCTCATATTTATAGAGAAGGCAATTGTTGTGCTGATTTTTTGGCAAAGGAGGGAGCGTCGAAGAAATGGAATGTGACCTTCACATCTGTGGGGAACCTCCCTGGAAGATTAAGGGGAGCAATCACCTTAGATAAATGTCAGCTTCCTTTCTTAAGATGCAAAGGACACTATTGATTCCTATATGTTCTGGGCTTTTGAGTGGCTCTTTTAATATGCTGATCAATATCAAAGTCTGGCAAACGCCTTGGCGCAATTCGGAGGAAGTGCGTACATCCATGGATGTACGCACATCAGCTAAGTCACTGTGCCTAACTCACTTCTTTGTTTTCTTCTTAATCCTTTTGCTAATTGGGATTTCTTTGATAGAATTGTACATTGTACGCTGGGGTGAGATTCATGAAATACTGCAAGTCAAACTGATTCAGAGCCCTCTCCGCCACCCTTGCATGTCTGGCAAATGCCTTGGCGCAGTTCTCTGGGAGGGTGTGCAACCAGGGGCTGAACGCAAAAGAGCCAGGATACCTTCTGGCTTACATTGTCTTCTTATCAAAAGATGGGCTCATCTTACTCCTCTTTATCGCTGGCATGTCAGATGCCCCCTATGCAGACACCGAAGGGTCCCCGCCTTTACACGGTGGGCGATAACCACGGTGAATTGTGTCTATTTAAAGGGGGAGCGAGCATTGTTTCTTTATCCAAACATGGCGGCGTGCGTATATTTTTCTGAAGAAGAACTAGATGAGCTCTCAGACACCTTCAGGTATGCGGCGGTGGCCACTTTCCCCAAGGACATTGAAGACATCAGGAGGCTTAAGGCATTGGTGGATAGGAAGCTACATCCGGATCTACCTTTTGTTATCAAACTTCTGAAGCCAGACACGGCTCTTTTCAACTTTCAGTCCAATTTTGATCTCCAGAAGGCTCTCACTTCCTTGGGGAGTGTTAGATTTATGAAAGCACCTGTGGTCTTTCAACCTTGGAGTAGATTTTGGTGTTACCCAAAAGAGTTATTAGTTGATGTTTGGGTCATTTTACCAGGGCTCCCTTTGTTTCTCCATAATGTCACAGGGATGAAGAGGATCGCCTCCTCGATTGGGACTTTCATTTGCGTGGATGACGACATTAGAAGCCAGACGGATACCAGGGTGGCAAGAATGCAGGTTAACGTGAATGTCACTGAGAAGCTGACTAATTTCATATACCTAAGTGTGGACCAGAAGCTGATCAAACAAGATTTGATTTATGAAAACCTGCCGAATTACTGTTCAGCTTGTGCCTCATTGGGGCACCTTTGTACTTCTTGCCCGATTATTCGGGATCTCATTAATGATAATTTTTAAGGTGTTTTTGGTGAGGGGAAGTAAGTCTTTTGGCGTCCCTCTTTGTTATGGAAACCAAGGACTGGTTTTCGGTTTGCTCGTGCCTCTTCTGGAAAGAACCCCTGATGGAGGGTGTGTCTCATATTGTCATAATGGTTATAGGATGGAGATTAATATTTATATTCTAATCTCAATCACATCAATTCTGGCCTCCTGTCATTCTCTTTCTACCTTTTCGAGGCTGCATCATTTAGGCGGATTGTGGCGCAGTGAAATGATTCCTTTGGATACCGACAGCTGTAGTTTTATATCTTTGTGGATGTATTTTATGATCGGAGATTTGACGCGGGGCTTACTTTTTCTGGATGGCGTCCTTTCGATTGAAACAAACTCGGCTGCGGGATTTCATTTTGATTTTGACGAGTGCTTGGCGGCATCTTTTATCAGTATTTTTCGAAAACCGCCTATATCGCCTTCATCCTATAAATTGGATGAGGTTGAGCGAAATAAGGAGACGGCGAAAATGGCCTCCCTTGAGCCCTTAGACTTACTCCAGATATGCGAAACCCTTGAGATTTGGCCCAAGGCAAGGCTTCATCTTCTTGCTGAGTACGAGAAATTCTGCCAGGAAGTGTTGGCGATTACGGAGATAAAGCGCATTCAAGGCGTGGCGAGTAAGGAGGATCTGACGATGGTTGAAAAGAGGCTCATCAAGGCTAAGATTCTCGTCGGGCTTGCAGGGCACTACAAACATGAAAGCCTTTCCCTGGAAGACTATCAATACCCGAGTATCTTTAAAACCAGGTATTTTGGTGGTACCTCTTTTAAAGAGACAAGATCGGTGCTAAGGCGGCTGAGGGAGCTGGCGGTCAAGGTGGAGACTGATTTCTATGATGCCACGGATGATCCGCATGAGCCTCGTATTGTTTTCGAAAAGGACAAAGTTTATGTGCACTATCCATACGTCTCAGATTCTTCCTCATCTGGTGGCCCATCAAAGAAGGTTGAGTCGAGAGGTGATGAAAAGATGGAGGCGGAGAAAAGCAAGAAAGGAAAAGAGCATATTGATAGTGGCACTCCTTGCCCAACGAACGAGGCCCCTCCGTGCCCTTTTTCGGAGGAGTTCCTTAAGAACCTGGGAGGAAGCACTCCTTCCCCTGCTGTAGATAAGAAATTTGAAGCTGGGGCTGATACTAATGTATCTTCAGGTTCCAATAACAACTTGATGCAGAGGCTTCAGGAACTAAAGAAGGAGGCAAATGTTGAGAAGAAAGTCCGTGTTAAGAGCTGTGCAAAGAAGCCTCGTACCGCTAGTCGTGCTGGTGCCCAGGAGGGGCGAAAGGACTAGCTTAGCCTGGCTGCTGTCTGCTCGTTTCCTTTATGTTTCTCCTGTTGGTTTTTGCTGGGTTCTTTTGGTTTTTGCTGGTTGGTGGGATGGCCATTATGGCCTTTTCTGTAGACCTGTTAGGGTCGTTATCTTGTGGTTGCTTTTGCTGGAGCTTTCAATGGTACCTCTTTTGGATTACTTGGGTTCCTTATGTCTGGCAAAGGCCTTGGCGGAAGTTTATGGATGTGCGTGCATATTTCATATGCACGCACAGCAGTTAAGTGACTCTTTAATAACTCCAAAAATGCTTAAATATCGGGATTACTATTCTAATGCTCTCTTGTTCTCAAGGGGGAATGGGACATCAACACTGCATGGTTCTATCACCTTGTTCTCAAGGTGGAGGCGAAGAGATCATTTTGAAGTCTGGCATATGCCTTGGCGTCAGAATAGTGAAGTGCGTGCATCGGCTGATGCACGCACAACAGCTAAGTTCCCTAAAATGAATTTATCCATTCTTTGGAACCTAATGATGGTCACTAACTGCATTCTTTGGTGTAGAAGGCTTTATTCTTTCAAGACAAATATCCAAGGACTGAAAATGATGTCTGGCTATTGCCTTGGCGAATCTACTGGGAAGTGTGTATACCAAATTGGTATACACACACAAGATAAGTCCACTGATATTATAGCCGTTACAATGACAGTCGACCGTTGTATGCCTTTATATAACTCTTGTTCTCTCGCAGCTCATGACACAAGCTTTGTGACACAAAGCAACGTTACAATGGTGCTGGAGTTCTCCAACAGGGATCTGGGCAACTACGCGAGGGAGTTTATCAATGATGGGGTGATTATTCTCCCATCTCCGATTCCCTGCATATGGGGGATAGCTCGTGCTGTTAGACAGTATGCGGGGATTACTTCTCGAATCACCGCCCACCCTCTTGAAGAAAGGGCGATCCTCCTGCGATTCGCCTGGGAGGAAGATCTTCTGCGCGCTATCTGTGCGGGTGAGTTCTGCTTTGAAGGCATCATTCTTAGAGTCAGAAGATGGACGCCAGAAATTCTTAAAAGGGACGTCAAACAGTCCGTTTGGGTGTGCCTCCCTGGACTTCCACTCATATTGCAAAATGAAGAAGCGTTGAGAAGAATTGGGAATCATCTGGGTCGCTTTATCACGAGTGATTTCAGAATTGCAAGAAGGCATGATCCAAGAATAGTCAGAATCTGTGTAGAGTTGGAAGATTCACCTCGTCACATCGGTTTGAAAATAGGGGATCACTCCCTATTTCAAAGGATAATCATTGAAGACTGGAAAGATTTTTGTGATGCTTGCAAAATGTTTGGTCATGATGTAAAGGATTGTCATGTTTTGCTTAGAAGCTCTCATGTAACTAAGGGAGAGTATTAGTGTGTTTCTGAACACATTAATGCTTGAACTTATTCGAGTCCTTGTACTGTCCTTCTTTATCAATAAAAGGCTTCCCGAGCCATCAATCGGGCTTTTATTAAAAAAAAACCCTAAACCCTAAACCTAAACCCTAAACCCTAAACCCTAAACCCTAAACCCTAAACCCTAAACCCTAAACCCTAAACCCTAAACCCTAAACCCTAAACCCTAAAAACCCTAAACCCTAAACCCTAAACCCTAAACCCTAAAAACCCTAAACCCTAAACCCTAAACCCTAAACCCTAAACCCTAAACCCTAAACCCGAAGAACGCCCACGTCCTGCCAACCGCCTACCCGCTTTCAATATAACCCCCAATTACTCAAAATAAGGTACAGATTCCTGGCTTAGCACGACGGCGTCAAGCTCTGGAGCAAGCCCTAATATGGCGGCCAAGTTCATCCTTAACTGTGAGTCTTTTTATGCTATTCAAGAAGAACATTTCTCGAAGGTTTTTGAAGAGTATCGCCAGGGAAAGATCACTTTGAATGTGTTCACGGCGGAGGCACGCTCCTTTGAGCGTGCTAAAAAAGTATTTGAAGAAACGAAAATACTCAAACAACAGGTCATGGGCTCAAGAGAATGCGGCTCGGAGGAAACCCTAAACCGTATCCTTCAGGAAGATCTGAAAACAAAGAAAGAAACACTCATGGTGGAAAAGTCCAAGCTTATGCATTTCCTGGAAGCTACGGATGACTTACAAATATCTCAATTTTTGCATTCAAAATTCCTATCAGACTGCCAAATGGATCTACAGGGACTGATTCTCAAGGTCATTGAAGAGGCTTCTCTTCCTGCCTTTTATACTGATCCCCCAAAGACTTTTCTGGACTCTCTGGAAAAAGTTCTTGACAAATTCGTGCAGGTTGAATACTTCAAAAATATCTCAGATACATTTCTCACGCTGGATCTTGTAATGGAGGGCAAATATAAGCTTTATGACTCCTTCAAGGTTCAATCAAACCTGACAGGAATTGCAAAGCAAGTTTGGAATGAGTGGGTACTCACGAATTTTTGTGTCAATAGATTCTATGAAGGAAAATCCTCTGCAAATGATCTACAGTGTCAACTTAAGGTTTTGATAGGACATTGCATGGAATTGCTCTATGGTGTTGACCCTTGTTCAGGAGAATCTGAAGCTCCAACAGAAAAGCAATTGTCATCATCCTCGAATTCAGTGGAGGAACAAAGATCTAAGTGTAACAATGACACCTCTTCATTAGAAGAAAATATCAAGGAGAAGAGAAAGAAAATTCGCAAGACAGTGGTGGAAGGTCCACGCCCATACCTTCATTATACCAAAACACACAAGAACCCGCTCATTAGAGATGGAATTCGAATTTATAGAACTAAAAAGCTCTTTGTTGGATCTCGCAAAGGAGATGGGAAAATTTGGGATGAAGATCCCACGGTAGATTTGGTAGATTTTTTCACCCCCTTGAAGATTCGACCCCCAAGCTGCCCCTTGAATGAGAAGCAGAAGGAAGAGGCCATCAACATAGAGGATGATGAAGAATCCTCCACAGAGCAAGAGGAAGTATTTGTTTTCCCTGGAAAGTTTCACAGATCGGGCTTTCAAAGGTTTTAGTCTGTTGTTGTCTATGTTTTTCTCCATGTTGTCTTTTTTGGAACTCTCTAAGTTAGCCATATGTGGCGTTGTCACTGTGAGTCTTGTTCTTCCTTTAAAGTCTTTGTCCGTTCCCCTTGAAGGGCCCCGTGTGTAACTTTTTTCTTTGCTTTAAATAAAAACAGCTAGCCGGGCTGTGAAAACCGGTTTAAAAAAAAACCCTAAACCCTAAACCCTAAACCCTAAACCCTAAACCCTAAACCCTAAAACCCCTAAACCCTAAACCCTAAAACCCCTAAACCCTAAAACCCTAACCCTAAACCCTAAACCCTAAACCCTAAAACCCTAAACCCTAAACCCTAAACCCTAAAGCCTAAACCCTACCCTATTCCCTCCCCTCCCAAGGGGAGGAGAGAGAAGCTCTGAGGTAGTTACCGACGCCAAGATGATTTCGTACTCTCAGGTCACTATCTCTCTTGATTCTTGTGATCTTTTTGAGTTTCTCGTTCATTAATTCATCCATTCTACGGAGTTTTCCACTTTGGAGGCGAATTTTTGACGAAATTTTGCTTTCATTTTGGATCTCTGGGGGTTGTTCTTCGGCCTTTTGCTTCATTTTTGGTAGAACATGCTTCGTTCTCAACGATTGTGTTCTATCTTCACCTCTAAAAGGCGTGGATTTCATTTTCTGTTCTTATTTCAACTAAAGTTTTTCTTTCTTTGTTGATTTAAGAACATCCAAGAACAATTTGGAAGGGAGGTTTTCGATCCATTTTCTTATCTTTTTCTCTCCCTTCTCTTGTTTGCGTCAAGTAATACCATCTTTTTAGATGGTAATTATTCTCATATGGTACCGACCGTTCTTTTGGTAGCGTTCTTTCTCCAATCTTTTCCTTGGAACGGAGGAAGAACGTACAAGATCTCTAAGTTCTTCATCGAAAGAATCGTTTAATCCAATTTTCATTTTTCTCTCTCCTCTTTCGATGTTTGTGGTAGTTACCTTCTAAATTGGTGGGTGGTTACAAATCTTTTTGTTCTAACTTCCTTTAAACTACCCTCCATTTCCATATTGGTAACCTCCCTTCCTTTTGTTTTTATTTATTAAGTTGGTTTTTATATCCAACTCTTTTATTGGATGGTGGTTATCTCTTTTTTAAATCTTATCTCACGTAAGGGGTTGGTTCCATTTTCCATAGCAACCTTTTCCACTTTCTTTCAACTACCCATTTTCTTTAAACCATATTCCTTTAGCTGGTTTCCGAAAATTCTAACCACCATTTATGGTGGTTTCCATTTTGTCCTCAACTTGCCGTTGGAATCAAGAGATCCTCCATTTGATTATTCATATACCTTTTTTCCAACTTTTTCTGGAAAGTAAAAATCACCTAGTAATTGGTGGTTCCCAAGCGTCATGTCTACTTTTGTTAGATGTTGGAATTATTCTTTCCAACTCTCATTTTGTTTGCTCTCATCTAAAAGTCTAGACCCACTTTAGTAATTAAAGGGGTTTTCCTTATGATTGGTTCACTTTACTTCCCTTTGGCTTGGTTGGATTTGTGCACCAATGCGAGGGATTTAACAATGATTTCAAGTTTGTCCTCTATGATGGCTATACTCCTTCTACTCGTGGACACCGACTGTCGGCAAATTGGAAGCGAAAGCGAGTTTCTCGGCATTGAGGAGCGTTTACACCATGAAGGGTCCAAAAGCGAAAGCAAGTTCCTCGACAAATGAGGAGCGCCTTCATTATGTACGAAGATTTGCGGAGGTTGGGATTCTTCTAAGGAGAGAAGCAGGTAGAAGAATGGCATCGTCATCTTACTGGGCATTCACACATATATGCAGCAGGAGGCGCGGATTATTGTATATTTTTTCAAGCCTTTCTGTCTCTTCTGTTTTAGGCCATGTTGGCCACTTCCTTATTTTGATCATTTTATGGGTCATGTTGACCATTTCCTTATCATGTTCATCTTATGGGTCATGTTGACCATCTCTCTTCTAGCAAGACAAGTTTATTGTCAGGCTAACCGCTTCAAAAGCTTGAATGACTTGTCATTTCAAGCTTCTTGTAATATCCTTTTATTAATAAAAGGGGTTGCTCGGGCCCCATAATATACCGAGTTTTGCAAAAAAAAAAACCCTAAACCCTAAACCCTAAACCCTAAACCCTAAACCCTAAACCCTAAACCCTAAAACCCTAAACCCTAAACCCTAAACCCTAAACCCTAAACCCTAAACCCTAAACCCCCTAAACCCTAAACCCTAAACCCTAAACCCTAAACCAAACCCCAAACCCCAACCCCCCGCGCCCCCTGGAGGAGAGAGAAGCTCTGGCGATTTTGGCGACTTTCAGGCGATTTACTTTTGGAGGACCTCAGGTGTGCCTAATCCTTTTTAATTAGTTTGGTTTTAATCTTCGATTACTATCAAACCCTTTGAGGTCATCATCTATCGATTGAGCTTCATGGATCATCACGAAAAGTGATCCATCCATGGATGATCAAGGGGAGGGGATGCCATCCCCTCCTAAATATGGTCAAAAAGGATTCACAGCTGGAGGTGAATCATCTCGACCAAAATCCTATGCTGCTGTGATGCGTGGACAACTTCCTGATATTGATTTTGGAGCTCCTCTTCCACCACGCCAGACGACGGTGGAGAATGGTGTTCCGGTGATCATGTTCTCCAAGGAAGAGACGGCCATTCTAAGCAGGCCATTCGAATTATGCCTGATTGGGAAGTTTTCAAAAAAACGGCCCAGTCTCCCGGAAATTGATGCTGATTTTCGGAAGGTTTTTAAATTTGAATCTAATTTCCAGCTTGGCGCTTTAGATGCTCTTCATATTCTGATTCGATTCCAATCAAGGGCGGATTTGGTATCCGTTTACTCCGCTGATAGTTGGGGATTTAAAAACTACAGAATTAATTTCACAAGGTGGTCCCCACTTTTTAGACCGGGTAATACTACCACGGTGGTGCCGGTTTTTGTGGGTCTTCCACTTTTGAATATTCACCTGTTTAATGAAGGTGCTCTTCGAGCAATCGTTCAACCCATAGGAAAACTTATCTCAATGGATAAGGATATCAAGCGGCTTTCTAGACCGGGATATGCAAGGGTCTGTGTAGAGGTTGATTTAGCAAAACCCTTAGTGCATGAAGTGGCAATCCATGTGGATTCTTTACGATTTATGCAAACCATCAAATATGAAAACCTTCCACCTTTCTGTACTCATTGCTGCCTTGTTGGACACAATAATGCGAACTGTTACCATTTGAAGAAGAAAAATGAGGAGGACAGAAATAAGAAAGGAAAGCAACCCCAGGAAAATGGTACTAATACAAACGGAGAGAAGGAGGACAGATCTGCTAGGGAAGATATCTCCAAGACTCAGGGGCATCATATCAGGAAGACAAGATTTATTCCTAAGAAACAAACTAGATTCAAGAAAAGAGGACGAGTGCTGAAGGTTTATAAGATCAAAGAGACAAGAAAAGAGGCGGAACAAGTTACTCATACGCAAAATGAAGGGGAGAAGCAGGACTCAGTCATCAATGATGAACAAGTCAACACAGCTCAAAATGACTCAAAGAGGGATCGGGACAACAGTCAGGATCGTGATTCCCATAGGCCTGAGAAAGACAAAAGTAGTCCAAGCCTGGAGGACCCAGAGAAAGCAATTCCTTCGGTGGATGACAACTCCTCGGAGAAATCGGTCACTTTAAATTCGGCCAATTGCAATAAAGGAGAGACAGAAATCCCAGATACTCAGCAAGCTGGGAGAACATCATCGGAGATGCAATTTAGTAGGAATTCACCGAACCGTGGAAAAAGTTTGGATCAACCTGTTATTCTTGAAAACAGATTTGAATGTTTTCTTAATACGGAAGAAGATGTAGGGATTGAGGAAGACCTGATGCTGGACATCCATCGTGATTCGGACAAGGAGGCCTACCTCAGTGAGCCAGAGAGGAGAGATCACGAAGAAAACTCCTCAGACTACATTCCACCTTTAACACAAGGGAAAGGAAAGAGTGCCCTGAGAACTTCACAGTCAGAGCAGGAAATCCATCAAAGAAGAACTTCCAAGAGGCTGGAAAGAGCCTCTAAGCCCAACTTTAACAAATAATGTCCGCCTTATTTTGGAACTGCCAAGGTATTTTTAACGACTCTACCTTGGCATACCTAAATAAATTAATTCGCACTGAGAAAATTGTTCTTATGGGAATCTTTGAACCTATGGTCTCAGATGATAGAATAGATATGATCTGCCTCCGCTTGCAGCTTTCTAATGGTATGGCAAATTCATTGGCACCAAAGAAAATATGGATTTTAAATCATCCTTCAATTCAAGTCGAAGTCTTCAGAGAACACCATCAGATGATGACCTGCAGGGTTTCTGGCTTTTTTCATGAGGAAGTTTTTATCTCTTTTATCTATGCTTCTCATGAGTATTCTGCTAGGCGCACATTGTGGCAACACATAATTGAGTTGGCGGATTTATTATTTGACAAACGCTGGATCCTAGGAGGTGATTTCAACTCAATATTGAGCAGGAATGAAACCATAGGGGGAAATTTTGATGCTTTAGCTGCTACTGAATTCTCGAGCACCACTCATTCAGCTGGTTTAATCTGCCCATTTCATGAAGGGGATATTTTTTCTTGGTGTAATAACCAGCTTGGCAGAGACAGGATTTACAGAAGACTGGACAGATGTCTTACTTCACCAAGTATGGATGTTGATCTCAAAATCAAATATTTGAACCGTATAAACTCAGATCATTCTCCAATATTGCTGACAAAAAGGGAGGACGAAGATAGAAGGCCGACCCCTTTCAGATTCCAGAATATGTGGACCCTCCATGACAACTTTAAGGATTTGGTGACAAGTAGTTGGAATATTGCGGATCAATACGATGGGCTTCAATCCTTTGCCAGCCAATTGAAGAGATTGAAATCCAGCCTTAAGTCATGGAATAGAGAGGTATTTGGAAATATTGAAGTACAGCATATGAACCTGCTTACTCAGATACAGGACCTTGAGAAAGAGCTTCAAGTAGTCTGGAACCCCTTGAAGTGGGCTGAACTGAACGAGCATAAAAACTCTTTTCTAAGAATATCTCTACAGTATGACTACTTTCTGAGACAAAAGGCCAAAGTTCACTGGTACACAGAAGGTGATAGGAATACCAAGTTTTTTCATAATGCAATAAGCGTTAACAAAAAACAAAAGGTCTTTAAATCGCTGAAGGAAGCTGGCATCCATGGAGATACTTGGGATCAAATTGCTAACTCTGGAATTGAGTATTTCAAAAGTTTGTTTAGAAGCCAGACTAACTCTTGGAGTGAAGATATTTTTGAAGTGATCCCTAGAGTTATCACGGACGAAGATAACTTGTCCATCCTGGCACTCCCTTCCGAACAGGAGGTGAGGCAAATAATTGAAAACCTTCCTCCAAATAAAATACCAGGGCCGGATGGATTTACTGCTGAATTTTATAAAGCCAGCTAGAATTGCATCAAAAGTGACCTAATGTCTGCTATTGAACATTTCTTTGTTCACTTTTGGATGCCTGATTCGGTCAAATCAACATTTCTAGCCTTGATTCCAAAAAAAGAAAATCCCAAGGAATTCAAGGATGTGAGGCCGATTAGTTTGTGTAATGTCCTGTACAAAGTGATAACGAAGATTATCCAAAACAGAATCTCAGCGTTGGCCCCAAAAATTTTCTCTGAAAACCAAGGAGGGTTCATTTCAGACAGAAGCATCTTTGATAATATCACTCTGGCGCAGGAACTGGCACAGCATATAGGTGAAAACAGGAAAGGGACCAATGTAATCTTTAAGATAGATATGGAAAAGGCTTATGATAGATTGGAATGGAACTTTCTCTTTAAGACGTTGGAGAGCTTCGATTTTAATGGTGAAGTTATTAAAATGGTTTCAAGCTGTATTACCGAGGTTCCGTATTCTTTGCTTATTGATGGTTCTTCTACTCAGTGGTTCAAAGGAAATCGAGGGCTTAGACAGGGAGATCCATTGTCCCCCTTTTTGTTTATTCTTGCAGAAGAAGTCCTGAGTAGAGGACTATTGCGTATGGTTCAGGAAGGAACCTTGAAACCTTTCTACACTAGGAGAAGAGCTCCCACGGTCTCCCATCTACTTTTTGCAGATGACACGATTCTCTTTGCGGACGCAGATCAGGGATCCTTATGTAGGTTATTCAATTTTATTAACAAATATGAAGCTGCTTCGGGGCAGAAAATGAATGATGCTAAGAGCTTCTTTTATGTGCACAAAAGTACGAGGGAGAACACAAAATCAGAAATAGCAACTTGTTCGGGTATGAAGGAGGGATCTTTTCCTTTTATCTATTTAGGATGTCCAATCTTTGGGGGCAGATCGAAAGCGAGATACTTTGACAGCATGATTAGTGATGTCCAAGATAAACTAGCAGGCTGGAAGAGCAGGTGTCTCTCTCAGGCAGGGAGAATTATTCTTATAAAACATGTGCTATCTAGCATACCAATTCATTTGCTTTCTGTATATGATGTTCCGAAATCTATTACTAATCGGTTGGAAAGAATCTGCTCGAACTTCCTTTGGGATGGATCAACAAATGTCAAAGTAAGGCATTGGATCTCATGGGACTCAGTATGTAAACCTTTCAGTGAAGGAGGCCTTGGGATAAGATCCACTCAAGAACTCTTATTGGCATTACGTATGAAGACAGCTTGGAATTACAATCATGGGATCTCGTTATGGTGCAAATTTATGAATGCCAGATATGGGCAGATTAATAGGGACAGACGGTATGCCCCAGCAAGATGGAAGAATATTCATAAAGCCTGGAAGGAGATTGAAAAAAACTGCTACACCACAATTGGAGATGGCTCGATTAATTTTTGGTCTGATGACTGGCTCAACAGGGGACCTCTCTTGGATCAGGAGGGAGTAGTGGTTACTAATCCGAACCTGAAGATAGTAGACCTTGCGGATCGAGATGGATGGATTGTCCGTTCCATCACTGCTTTGAAGCTTCCAGAGGAACTTGAGCAAATCATCCTTGCTACGGAAGTCAAATTAACGAGCGAGAAACCAAGGAGGAGATGGAAGCATACAAATAATGCTACTCTTTCCGTTAGCACAGCCTGGGAAGCTATAAGGAAGAAAAAACCGCAAGTTGGTTGGGCTAAAGGCACCTGGAACGTTGGACTTCCGCCAAAAATTTCCGTTTTCTTATGGAGATTGATTCAGAGAAGAATAGCAACCGATGATATACTCCAGAAGATGAAAGTTCAAGGGCCTTTGAAGTGTAGCTGCTGTGTTGAGAACCATGTTAGTGAAACCTTGGATCACTTGTTTTTACATAGTGAACTGGCAAGAAGACTATGGCCTGCAATAACGGTGAACCTAAAACTCCCGGAAAGGAATTCAATGACTTTAGATGAATGGTTCCTTTTCATATTTTCAGACTCCTCGGTGGAGAATATGAGACGGAAGGGCAGAAGAATTTGTATGGCTACTTTATTCTGGGAGATCTGGCTAGAAAGAAACCGGAGAAAATTCAGAGGACAGACAAACAACCATTGGTTCCTTGTTCACCACACTTTATCACATATCAAGTTTATCTTAAGCCTCAAGCTTCCAGAGGTTGTTAGATGGGATTCAGAGGTGGCCTTCCTAAAACAGTTTGGTTTTGATAATATAAAGGTAGAGAGACCTTTTAAAATGTTCTTTTGGGACAAACCGGAGGTGAATTCCTTAAAGCTCAACACGGATGGTGCAGCGCGAGGAAACCCTGGACTTGCAGGTGGTGGGGGAATTCTTCGTGATAGCAATGGGGACCTTATTTTTGCCTTTTCTCACTTTTACGGGGTAGCCTCTAACATTGAAGCAGAGCTTCGTGCAATTCTTTCTGGACTGAGATTGTGCAAACAGAGAAACCTCACAAATATCTGGATCGAGAGTGACTGTCTCATTATCGTAAATTGGTTGAAGAATGGGAACTGCTCAAACTCACACCTCTGCACTTGGTGGGAGGAAATTCTATCTTTACAAGGGATGGTGAAGGAGGTCTCTCATATTTATAGAGAAGGCAATAGTTGTGCTGATTTTTTGGCAAAGGAGGGAGCGTCAAAGAAATGGAATGTCATCTTCACATCTGTGGAGAACCTTCCTGGAAGATTAAGGGGAGCAATCACTTTAGATAAATGTCAGCTTCCTTTTCTAAGATGCAAAGGCATTTATTGATTCTTATATGGTTTAGCCTTTTCAGTGACACTTTTAATATGCATATCAACTTCAAAGTCTGGCAAACGCCTTGGCGTAATTCCAAGGAAGTGCGTACATCCATGGATGTACGCACATCAGCTAAGTCACTGTGCCTAACCCCTTTCTTATTTTGCTTCTTATTCCTCTTACTAATGGGGATTTTTTCGATAGAGTTGTTCATTGCACTCTGGGGTGAGGTATATGAAATTCTGCAAGTCAAACTGATTCAGCGTTTTGTCCGGCACCCTTGCATGTCTGGCAAATGCCTTGGCGCAGTTTTCTGGAAGTGTGTGCAACCAGGGGTTGCACGCACAAAAGCTAAGAAACTTTCCGACTTCCTTTATTCTCTTTTCAAAAGATGGGCTCATCTTACTCCACTTTTTCGCCGGCATGTCAGATGTACCCTGTGCGGACACCGAAGGACTCCCACCTTTACTCGATGGATGATAACCTCAGCGAATCTTGTCTATTTAAAGGGAGGGAGGGCGAGCAAATTTCATTATCTAAACATGGCGGCGTGTGTATACTTTTCTGAAGAAGAACTAGATGAGCTCTCGGACACCTTCAGGTATGCGGCGGTGGCCAGCTTCCCCAAAGACATTGACGACATCAGGAGGCTTAATGCAGTGGTGGTCAGAAAGCTACAACCGGACCTACCTTTTGTCATCAAACTTCTGAAGGCAGACACGGCTCTTTTCAAATTTCAGTCCAATATTGATCTCCAGAAGGCTCTCACTTCCTTGGGGAGTGTTAGATTCATGAAAACACCTGTGGTTTTTCAACCTTGGAGTAGATTTTGGTGTTACCCAAAAGATTTATTTGCTGATGTTTGGGTCATTTTACCAGGGCTTCCACTGTTTCTTCATAATGTAACAGGTCTGAAGAGGATCGCCTCCACGATTGGGACTTTCATTTGCGTGGATGGTGACATTAGAAGTCAGGTAGATACCAGGGCGGCAAGAATGCAGGTTAAAGTGAATGTCACTGAGAAGTTGACTAATTTTATCTACCTAAGTGTGGACCAGAAGCTGATCAAACAAGATTTAATATATGAGAACCTGCCGAATTATTGTTCAGCTTGTGCTACAGTGGGGCACCTTTGTACTACTTGCCCGATAATACGGGATCTCTTTAATGTTAATTTCTAAGCTGTTTCTGGTGTGGGGAAGCATGTTTCTTGTGCGTTTGGCGTCCCTCTTTGTTATGAATACCAAGGATTGGTTATCGGTTTTCTGGTGCCTCTTTTGCAGAGGATCCCTGATGGAGGGTGTGTCCCTTTTTGTCATATTGGTTTTTGGGGAGGAGTTTAATCTTAAGACAGATATTTTCATCCCAATCACATCAAATCTGGCCTTCTGTCACTCTCCTTTTACCTTTTCGAGGCTGCATCATTATGGCGGATTTTTGCGCAGCGATATGAATCTTTTTGACACTGACTGTTGTAGAATATGGATGCCTTTTCTGATCGGTGGCTTGAGGCGGGGCTTTCTTTTTCTGGATGGCGTCTTTTCATTTGAATCAAACCCTACTGCGGGATTTGATTTTGATTTTGACGCGTGCTTGGCGGCAACTTTGTTTGTCAGTAATTTTCGGAAACCGCCTTTATCGCCCTCTGCCTATAAATTGGAAGATTTTGGGCGAAAAGAGAACACTTCGAAAATGGCCTCCCTTGAGCCCTTGGACTTCCTCCAGATATGTGAAACCCTTGAGGTTTGTCCCAAGGCAAGGCTCCATCTTCTTGCTGAGTATGAGAAATTTTGCCAGGAAGTGTTGGCAATCACGGAGATAAAGCGCATCCAAGGAGCGGCGAGCAAAGAGGATCTGACGATGGTAGAAAGGAGGCTCATCAAGGCTAAGATTCTCGTCGGGCTTGCAGGGCACTTCAAACATGAAAGCCTATCCCTGGAAGACTATCAATACCCGAGTATCTTTAAAACCAGGTATTTTGGTGGAACCTCTTTTAAAGAAACAAGATCGGTGCTAAGGAGGCTGAGGGAACTGGCGGTCGAAGTGGAGACAGACTTCTATGATGCCACGGATGATCCGCATGAACCTCGTATTGTTTTTGAGGAGGACAAAGTATACGTGCACTATCCATACGTCTCAGACTCTTCTTCATCTGGTGGACCCTCTATCAAAAAGAAGGACGAGATGCAGGTGGATGAAAAAATGGAGGCGGAGAAAAATATGAAAGGAAAAGAGCATGTTGATAGTGGCATCCCAACTAGCGAGGCCCCTCCTTTCCCTGTATCGGAGGAGTTCCAGAAGAATCTAGGAAGAAGCACTCCTTCCCCTGCAGTTGACAAGAAATTTGAAGCTGGGGCCGATACTAATGTATCATCAGGCTCCAATGGTAATTTGATGCAGAGGCTTCAGGAACTAAAGAAGGAGGCAAATGTAGAGAAGAAAGTCCGTGTTAAAAGTTGTGCTAAGAAGCCTCGCACCGCTAGTCGTGCTGATGCCCAGGAGGGGCGAAAGGACTAGTTCAACCAGGCCGCTGTCTGCTCGTTCCCTTTATGTTTTTCTGTTGTTTTTGTTGGTATCTTTTGGTTTTTTGCTGCTGGATGGTGGGATGGCCACTTGTGGCCTTTTCTGTAGACCCGTTAGGGTCGTTATCTCCTGTTGGTTGCTATCGCTGGAACGTGCAATGGTACTTTCCTTATCTTCTGGATTATATGGACTCCTTATGTCTGGCAAAGGCCTTAGCGGAAGTTTTTGGAAGTGCGTGCATATTACATATGCACGCACAGCAGTTAAGTGGCTCTTTAATAACTCCAAAAATTCTTAAAATTCGGGCTTACTTTCTAATGAGTTCTTGTTCTCAAGGTGGAATAGGAAATCAACTCAACCAACATTTTTCTTTTGGCATATCTCAATTGGAGGCGAACAGCTCATAATTTATGATTTATGGATGAAGTCTGGCATATGCCTTGGAGACAGATTTGTGAAGTGCGTGCATCGGATGATGCACGCACAACAGCTAAGTTCTCTAAAATGAATTTATCCATTCTTTGGTACTTAATGATGGTCACTAACTGCTTTCCTTGGTGTAGAAGGCTTTATTCTTTCAAGACAAGTATCCTAGGATTGGAAATGATGTCTGGCTATTGCCTTGGCGAATCTACTAGGAAGTGTGTATACCAATGTGGTATACACACACAAGATAAGTCCACTGACACTATAGTCGTTACAATGACAGCCGACCGTTATATGCCTTTATATAACACCTGTTCTCTCGCAGCTCATGGCATACGCTTTGTGACTCAAAGCAACTTTACAATGGTGCTGGAGTTTTCCAACAGGGATCTGGGCAACTACGCGAGGGAGTTTATCAATGATGGGGTGATTATTCTCCCATCTCCGATTCTCTGCATATGGGGGATAGCTCGTGCTGTTGGGCAGATTGCGGGGATTACTTCTCAAATCACCGCCCACCCTCTTGAAGAAAGGGCGATCTTCCTACGATTCGCCTGGGAGGAAGATCTTCTGCGCGCTATTTTTGCGGGTGAGTTTAACTTTGATGGCATCATTCTTAGAGTCAGAAGATGGACGCCAGAAATTCTCAAAAGGGACGTCAAACAATCAGTTTGGGTGTGCCTCCCTGGACTTCCACTCATATTGCAAAATGAAGAGGCGTTGAGAAGAATTGGGAACCATCCGGGCCGCTTTCTGACAAGTGATATTAGAATTGCAAGAAGGGATGATCCAAGAATAGTCAGGATTTGTGTAGAACTGGAAGATTCACCTCGTCACATCTGCTTGAAAATAGGGGATCACTCCCTATTTCAAAGGATAATCATTGAAGACTGGAAAGATTTTTGTGATGCTTGCAAAATGTTCGGTCATGATGTAAAGGATTGTCATGTTTTGCTTAGGAGCTCTCATGTAACTAAGGGAGAGTATTAGTGTGTTTCTGAACACATTAATGCTTGAACTTTTTCGAGTACCTGTACTGTCCTTCTTTATCAATAAAAGGCTTCCCGAGCCATAAATCGGGCTTTTATTAAAAAAAAACCCCCTAAACCCTAAACCCTAAACCCTAAACCCTAAACCTTAAAACCCTAAAACCCTAAACCCTAAACCCTAAACCCTAAACCCTAAACCCTAAACCCTAAACCCTAAACCCTAAACCCTAAACCCTAAACCCTAACCCTAAAACCCTAAACCCTAAACCCTAAAACCCTAAACCCTAAACCCTAAACCCTAAACCCAAACCCCCTCCCCCATTCCCACCCCTCCCAAGGGGAGGAGAGAGAAGCTCTGAGGTAGTTACTGATGTCAAGAAGAATTCTTCCACTCAGGTCACTATCTTTCTTAATTCTTTCGATCTTCAAGAGTTTCTCGTGCTTCATTTCTTCGTTTTTATGGGTTTTTTCATCTTGGAGGTGGATTTCTCTTGAAATTTTGCTTCCATTTTGGATCTTTTGGGGTGTTCTTCGGACCTTTGTTCCTTTTGGTAGAACGCACTCTAAACGTGCATGTTCTATCTTCTTTTTTAAAGACATGGTTTCTTATCCGTTCTTATTCCAACTAAAGGATTGATTTTCCTTCGTTGATTTAAGAATATCTACGAACAGTTTAGAAGGGAGGTTGTGTTTCATTCTCTTTCTTTTGCCCTTCCTTTCTTGTTTTCGATGGTAACACCATCTCTTTTGGATGGTTTCAAATTCGCATTGTATCTTGTTCTTCATGTTGGAAGCGTTCTTCTTCCATCCTTGCCTTGGAGGAAGAACTCTCACGATCTTAAAAAAAAATTCATCGGAAGGTTCGTTCAATCCACAATTCAATTTTCTCTCTCTACTTTCGATGTTTGGGGTAGTTACCATCCATCATAGTGGGTGGTTACAAGTTTTTTGGGTGATAACTTCTTTGCAACTACCCTCCATGTTCATTACGGTAACCTCCCATCCTTACATTTATTTTTTAATGTTGGCTTTTCTCCAACTTTTTATTTGATGGTGGTTATTTCAATTCTTAATTCTTATCTCACGTAATGGGTGGTCACCTTAATCATGGCAACCACCTCCATTTTCTATCAATCCACTCTACATTAAACCATCTTTTTTTTAAGGTGGTTTCCGGAAAATCTAACCACCACTCATGGTGGTTTCTATCTTGTTCTTATTAAGCCGTTGGAATTAAGAGAAGTCTTTTTTTATTATTCATTTACCTTTTTCCAACGTCTCTTCTGGAAAGTAAAAACCACTTTTCAAATGGTGGTTTCCGTAAAATTTAACCACCAATTATGGTGGTTTCCATCTTTTCTTATCATACCGTTGGAATTAAGAGAGGTCCCGTTTTATTATTTTTTTACCTTTTTTCCAACGTTTTCTGAAAATTAAAAACCACCTTTCAATTAGTGGTTTCCGTGCGTCATCTTCCCTCCTTTTTGATATGATTGGTTCACTTGATTTCCTTTGGCTTGGTTGGATTTGTGCACCAATGCGAGGGAATTAACAATGATTTCAAGTTTGTCCTCTATGATGGCTATACTCCTTCTACTCGTGGACACCGACTGTCTGGCAAATTGGAAGCGAAAGCAAGTTTCTCGGCATTGAGGAGCGTTTACACCATGAAGGGTCCAAAAGCGAAAGCAAGTTCCTCGACAAATGAGGAGCGCCTTCATTATGTACGAAGATTTGCGGAGGTTGGGATTCTTCTAAGGAGAGAAGCAGGTAGAAGAACGGCATCGTCATCTTATTGGGCATTCATCTTTTATTAGCAGCTGTATGGCGAGAATTTTTTCTATATTTTTCAAGCCATCATGTTCCAGATTATGCGCCACTCCATATGTTTCTGTTGGGTTTTTGTTTGGACTTCTTGCACCGCTCGAAGAAAGTTCTTGACCGCGAAGAGATTAGCATGATTTTCACCTGTTATCTTATACCGCCGCCCCCTTTATCTAAGGAGTTCACTCGAGGTGGTGTGGTGAAAAGCGTCTCTTGCTACGCCATCAAGATTCCC
Organism: Ottelia alismoides; assembly: GCA_037367405.1. Taxonomy (NCBI): domain Eukaryota; kingdom Viridiplantae; phylum Streptophyta; class Magnoliopsida; order Alismatales; family Hydrocharitaceae; genus Ottelia; species Ottelia alismoides. Next base: position 305,281 of record JAZKJV010002393.1, on the reverse strand, counting down.
GGATTTCAAGCATGACGCCCAAGCATCCCCTTAACTTTATTTGGAGTGAAACAATAGGTCATGTTGACCATTTCTTTATTTTGATCACTTTATGGGTCATGTTGACCACTTTCTTATGATGATCATCTTATGGGTCATGTTGACCATCTCTTAAGTAGCATGACAATTTCATTGTCAATGCTAGCCACTTTAAAGGCTCCAAGGACTTGTCTTTTTGAGCCTCTTGTATTTTCTCTTTTATTAATAAAAGGGGTTACTCGGGCCCCATAATGACCGAGCTTTATAAAAGAAACCCTAAACCCTAAACCCTAAACCCTAAACCCTAAACCCTAAACCCTAAACCCAAACCCTAAACCCTAAACCCTAAACCCTAAACCCTAAACCCTAAACCCTAAACCCTAAACCCTAAACCCTAAACCCTAAACCCTAAACCCTAAACCCTAAACCCACCCATTCCCCACCTTCTCTTTCTCTCACTAAAAAATAACTTCCTCAGAGCTTCTCTCTCTAGGCGAGAGGAGTTGTTCCTCGTTTCTTACCTTTCTTCGTTTACCTTCGTAATTTTCCTCCTTGTTCTTGATCTTTTACGTTGTAATGGGTTAGATTTGTTTTCTCCAGCGGTGGGATCGCTGTTGCGGTTCTTCTTTTTCAACCCATTCGTCTTTGCTTTAATTGTTTATTTCGTTCATTTTCCTAACTTCTTTCTCTTTCTGTTTGATCTATCCTTTGTTGTTCTTCTTTTCCTTATTGCTCATTATGGAAATTCCTTCCAATTCATCAAAAGGAGTTTCTGAAGCTGTCATGGAAATGGAGTTTCCATGGCTTTCTCCCTCGAAACTAGTGAAGCAGGGGGCGGTTATTCCACAAAAAATCGCTCCTCTCTCCTATGCGGCAATCATGAGAGAACATTCTAAACCGCACATCTTGGGCCCAGCAATCCAGGTCAGAGAACCCACCTATGTTAATGGTGAAGTAATTGTGGAATTCTCGGAGTCAGAGGTGCAGGAGTTGAGCAAGCCGTTCGATTTATGCCTGGTCGGAATTTTTCCTAGAGGGCGACCGAAGCTACTGGATATTGATAAGATTATGCATAAACTTAACCGTTTTGAAGGTAGAGTACAATTTGGTGCTATTGATCAACGGCATATTCTGATAAAATTTGATTCACAAAAAGACTACTTGCATGTCTACCAAAATAGCCCTTGGCGAATTGGGCAAAACTTGATGTCTCTTATCAGGTGGTCCCCCTTCTTCCAGCCAGGGGACACCTCTCCTGAAGTACCTGTCAGAATTGGCCTCCCCTTGCTGAACTTACAGTTTATAAATGAAGGAGCCTTGAAATCCATAGTGAAACCAATTGGTCGCTTTTTATCAGTGGACAAAGATGTTATCAATTTAACCAGACCAGGATACATTCGAGTAAATGTTGAGGTTGATCTATCAGCCCCAACAGTGGACCATGTTATTATCAAAGTTGGAAATAGAAGAATCAAACAACAGGTTATTTATGAAAACCTTCCCCCCTTTTGTACGTATTGCAATACAATTGGTCATACTCAAGTGCAGTGTTTGAAGAAGAAGACTATAAATGAGCAGCTCTCTGGGGAGCAGGAGGGAACTTCCAAGCAGCAGAATGGTTGGATACAAAATTCTACTAGAAACTTGGATAAAGGAAAAGCACCAGCCAGTGCAGCATTTCGACCAAAAAAGGGCTCCAATGCACAACAATATAAAATTCTTCAAAAACCCCCACAAGAAGAGACTACAATTATGGTCTCCAACCCTGATAAACCCGCAGAAGGTAATTCACAACCTGCTGTTTTAAATATTGTAGATGCCTCTCCTCATCAGTCACCAATTTTAATTCAAAAGGGTTCTTTTAAGCAAATCAGGGATGCAGATCCAGTTATCTTACAAATTACTGAACCGTCTCCTCACTTAGAAGCACCTCAAATATGCATGTTGAATGCTAATCCTGCTGAACTAATTACCATGGAAGGAAATAGATTTTCAGTCCTATCTTCTAATCCAGAAGACGATATGGAAGAACCCTGTTTACGTCCTATTTTAATAGATGACATGCATATTGTATTGCACTCCCCCACTGCAGAAATTCAAGGAAATGGATCTTCTGATATAGAGAACAGTGAAGAAAAGCACTTGAAGAGAGCAATCCTGCAACTATTGAAGAATCCTCGGACTTCGAATTAGAAGTGGATCATCCCCCAAAACTGCCGCAGAGATCACCGAAATTAAGAAAAGCAAAGTTGAAGGTGCAGGAGAAAGGTTCTGTTAAACGACCTATGGGTCTTCACTAAGTCTATTTCTCTTTGCTTACGCTGACTGTAGGGTCATTCCTAACTTATAATTATAGTATTAATGTCTATACTCCTCTGGAATTGTCAAGGAGTGTTCAATTAGTCTACACAAGCGCACCTGAAGAATCTTATTAAAGCTCACAATATTAGGCTTATTGGCCTACAAGAGCCATTGGTTGACTCGCAAAAAATTAGAGAAGTAGCTCTCTTACTGCGTATGCAGTTTTATTGGGCAAATCCAGATAATGAAAAAAAATTATGGCTATTAGCAGATAATGCCCTTGTTCTAGATGTGCATCAATTTTCTTCTCAATCAGCCACCTTTAAAGTTGAAGGACTCTATGAAGACCCTTTCATGTTAACCATTATCTATGCATCAACAGAATTAACAACAAGAAGACTACTGTGGTTAGAATTGGAAGCTCTTGCAGCATCATTTTCTGGTCAACAGTGGCTTCTTGGAGGTGATTTCAATGCAATTATATCATCTTCTGAAAAAATTGGGGGCACTTTTGACGCAACATCCTCTGTAGAATTCTTAGATGCTATAAATAGTGCAGGACTTCTAAGCCCAGTTCATGAAGGGAACCCTCTCAGTTGGTGCAATAATCAAACTGCCAGAAATAGAATTTATGAAAGATTGGATAGGGTCTTCTTGAATGCAGATTTTCTGCCCAATGTTTCAATAACCTATTTATCTAGAATTCTATCGGACCATGCTCCTATGTTGATCACAGAATCTCAACGAAGGAGGAGAAAACCAAAACCTTTTAGATTCCAGCAAATGTGGTTGTTAGATAGTGGTTATTCGAAGTTAGTTGAAGATAATTGGCTGCAGACAACCTCGGGCATTCCTTTAATAGCCATTCAATTGAAATTAAAAGCTATGAAATCTTGCTTAAGAAACTGGAATGCTAATACTTTTGGCAACATAGTGCAGCAAAATACATCTTTTATGCGTCAGATTGAAGCAATAGAAAGTGAACTGCAGATGCAGTGGGATGGAGCTTTATGGGCTAGACTTAACACACTGAAGAAGGAATATGTGGACACTACTAGAAAGTTTGACACTTTTGCTAGACAGAAAACTAAGATGCTTTGGCTTTCAGAAGGGGACACTAATTCCAAATTTTTTCACAGGGCAGTCAGGGGCTTTGGCAGAAACAAACATTGGGATACTTTCTTTTCAAACCAACAGTTCAATAATAATTGGGACACTGCAGCTATAGAAGGTCTTGCTTACTTCAAAGCTCTTTATACCTCTGTAGGTACTTCTTTCTCTCTTGATGTCCTGCAGGATATACCCTCAATTCTTACGTATGAGGATAATAAAAAGCTTTTGACCATCCCCATGGAGGAAGAGATTCTAGAAACACTACATAGCCTCCCCAAAGGGAAAGCACCAGGGCCAGATGGTTTCTCAGTGGAATTCTTTATTCACTCTTGGAGTATTCTAAAGCAGGACCTTATAAAAGCAGTTCAAGATTTCTTTCATACTTTTTGGATGCCGGACTCAATGAAGGCTACCTTCATATCCTTGGTACCCAAGAAAAATACCCCAATAAGTTTTGCGGATTTCCGGCCAATTAGTCTTTGTAATGTAACTTATAAATTAATTACAAAGATTATTGCAAAGCGTCTAGCTCTGGTATTACCCTCATTGATTTCTAACAATCAGGGTGGGTTTGTTGCTGGGAGATCAATTTTTGAGAATGTCGCCTTAACTCAAGAAATGGTTCAACATTTATCTGTGTCAAACAGAGGCTGTAATGTTATATTCAAACTAGACATGGAGAAGGCTTATGACAGAATGGAGTGGAATTTTCTATTCTCTGTGCTTCGAAAATTTGGCTTTAGCAATGCCTTCATAATTGCCATTAAAGCTTGCATCTGTAATGTGCCTTTGTCCATCCTTATAGAAGGAACTTCAACAACTTGGTTTAAAAATTCGAGGGGTTTACGCCAAGGAGACCCCTTATCTCCAGCACTTTTTATATTGGCAGAAGAGGTATTGAGCAGGGGCCTCACAAGGCTAGTGACTCAAAGAAAATGTATGCCTTTCTTTACTCATAGGACTGCTCCAGCTATAACCCATCTACTGTTTGCAGACGATACAATCCTTTTCACAAATGGTGCAAAAGATTCTCTTACGAATTTATTTGATTTTCTTCGTATTTACGAACAAGCTTCGGTTCAGAGGATAAGCTATGACAAAAGTTCCTTTCTCGTATATCATACCGTTCATTCTAATGTTCTTCGAAGAATTTCAGAGATCTCAAGGATTTCAAAGGGGTCATGCCCCTTCACTTATCTGGGATGCCCGATCTTTCAAGGCCTCTCAAAAATATCGTACTTTGAAGACATAATCAACTCAATACAGGCGAAATTGGCTGGATGGAAACGAAATATTTTATCTCCAGGGGGAAGGTTGGTCTTGATCAAGCATGTCCTTAGTTCTATCCCCATACACATTATGTCAGTCTTTGATTTACCGAAGGGAGTTATTTCAAGAATTCATACAATTTTCGCAAACTTCTTCTGGGGTGGCAATTCTGATCATTCTAATAAACACTATGTATCTTGGAGGAATATTTGCAAGCCTGAAGAGGAAGGTGGGCTTGGAGTTAGGGATCTTAATGATCTTCTGATTTCGTTAAGGATAAAGTTGGCTTGGGCTTATTCAAATTCAAATTCTTTATGGGCTTCCTTCATGAGGCAGAGATATGGAAAACTTTCTGGGGTTGGGAAATATAATCCAGCAAGGTGGAAGAACCTAAAAAAAGCAGAGGAGGTGTTGAACAAAAATTGTATTTTTGAACTCGGAGATGGTAATTTAGATCTTTGGCAGGACAGATGGCTTCGACAAGGATCCTTAAACTCTCTATGCCCTGGTGAAAGGCCAACACAAAGAGTAAAAGACATTTTTGAAGGGGGAATAGTCTCTCGAACAAAACTTCTGGCTTTGAGGCTGCCTCAAGAGCTCTCAGCAAGTATTCTGCATCAGGAATTCCAGCTATCAAATGAATCACCTAGAAAGAGATGGATTGACACTAAAAATGGAGTCCCCTCGGTCAAATCTGCTTGGAATTTTGTGAGGAGTCAAAATACAAAGGTTAGCTGGGGGAAAGGTATTTGGGAGCATCCTATACCGAAAAAGTTTTCGTTAATTATTTGGAAATTGCTTCTTAATAAGCTTCCACTTGATAATTATTTCAAACACATTGGCTTTAGCTTTCCTTCTAAATGTTCTTGTTGTAATGAGCCCGGAGAAGAGACTCCCTTCCATCTTTTCTGGGAAAGTGATTTAGCAAAAGCTGGCTGGGCCTGGTATGCCGATTCTATGAATTTACAGATGCCAAGGAACTTAAGTTTTTTTGAATGGATGAACACAATGTTTTCCATTGCTTCTGTTGATACTGTATTGCAGCGGATTAAAAAACTTTCAATAGCTATTATTATTTGGGTCATTTGGAAGGAGAGAAATAAAAGAAGATATCAAATTAAAGGAAATTCTCTTGAAGTTTTTGTGGGAAACATCTCTATGGACTTCTCCAGTCTAAAATCACTAATAATGAGTAACAGGGTCAGAAATCAAGCTGAAGTGCAGCTCTTATCAAAGTTGGGTGTGAGAATTACTAGTCCGGAGAAAATTCACAAAATCCTGAAATGGATTAAACCTCCTTTTAATGGGTTTAAACTAAATACGGATGGAGCTTCGAGGGGAAATCCAGGATTATCGGGAGGAGGGGGCATTTTAAGAAATCATGAAGGCAACATCATTTTTGCATTCTCTTCATTCTTCGGATATTGTACAAATTCGGAAGCAGAATTAAGGGCAGCAGTGGTTGGACTCAGGAAATGCCATGAACTTGGTCATCACAATGTAATCCTAGAAATGGATTCAACTTTTTGCATCAATTTGTTAAGTTCAAAGGACTGCAACTCTTGGTGTTTGGAGAAATGGTGGTTGGAAGCAAAAAGCCTAATGCAGTCACACACCCTAGTTATTCATCAGTACAGAGAAGCTAACAGTGCTGCTGATTTATTAGCCAACTTATCAATAGACTTGAAGGCTGATTCCTTTTTTAATAACTTAGAATCTATACCCAAGAAACTCTTGGGCATAATCAGATGTGAAAAACATGGCTTGCAGTATGTACGGTCTTGAGTTAGTTTTATGGACAGATGTGTCCCTCAAAATATTACCGTTATATCTAAACCGTTGGGGGGCACCCCCTCTCCTATACTTTATAAAAAGGCCATACTCTCTTCGTCTATCTTTACATACTCGCTCTCTCTTTTTCCATGGATAAAGTCGATGGAGTTCATATTGTGCTGCAGGAGGTTCCAATCATCCTACAGCAATTGGTCAACATGGATATCACTTTCGAAGAGAATGGCATCACAATCCTAGACCTCAAACAGATATAGAGGATTCCTATTCATGCTCTGACTCTGAACTTTTTAATGTTAGAAAGAAGCAGCAAGGGCATCTTTCAGCTTGTCTTTACAAACCAAGGAAGATGGAGACTATTGAATGTTTTCCACCTGGTTCCATAAGTGAGAATTGTTTCACAGAATACTGCTAATGTTGTTGGTCCCAGATTGCAATGAAAATCTCGACTAAGGGTTGTTGTGTAAACCCAATGGCTGTTTTGTTATGAGAGAACAAAGAACTAATGCAATTTTTATTTGGTTTCTATTCAAAAAAAAAAACCCTAAACCCTAATCCCTAAACCCTAAACCCTAACCCTAAACCCTAACCCTAAACCCTAAACCCTAAACCCTTAACTCTAAACCCTAAACCCTAAACCCTAAACCCTAAACCCTAAAAACCCTAAACCCTAAAAACCCTAAACCCTAAACCCTAAACCCTAAACCCTAAACCCTAAACCCTAAACCAAACCCCTCCCTTCCCTCCCAAGGGGAGGAGAGAGAAGCTCTGAGGTAGTTACCGACGCCAAGATGATTTCGTACTCTCATGTCACTATCTCTCTTGATTCTTGTGATCTTTTTGAGTTTCTCGTGCATTAATTCATCCATTCTACGGGTTTTTCCACTTTGGAGGCGATTTTTTTGACGAAATTTTGCTTTCATTTTGGATCTCTGGGGGTTGTTCTTCGGTCTTTTGCTTCATTTTTGGTAGAACATGCTTCGTTCTCAACGATTGTGTTCTATCTTCACCTCTAAAAGGCGTGGATTTCATTTTCTGTTCTTATTTCAACTAAAGATTTTCTTTCTTTGTTGATTTAAGAACATCCAAGAACAATTTGGAAGGGAGGTTTTCGATCCATTTTCTTATCTTTTTCTCTCTCTTCTCTTGTTTGCGTTAAGTAATACCATCTTTTTAGATGGTAATTATTCTCATTTGGTACCCTCACTTTTACTGAGGGATTTTCCATCTGGAGACGATTTTGCTTTGTTGCTAATGGATTTTAGTCTCCATTTGTTTCCTTTTTTGGGGGGTTGTTCTTCGGCCTTGTTCATCATTTTCCTAGAACGTACAATTCATGAGTTCTTCTTCTCTCTTTTGATGTTTTGTGCCGTTTGTCACATCCTCCTTTACCATGGGTTTTCTCTTCGGTAGAGGATGCACTTCAAGAACTTCATTGAAAGAGATCTTCAATCCAAAAAGTTTTACTCTCTCTCTACTTTCGTTGTTTTTGGTAGTTACCATCCTTTTTTGGGTGGTTACAACTCATTTTATTGGTAGTTTTCATAACTACCCTGCATCTCCATAGTTGTAACCTCCTGTTATTTCCACGTTGGTGTTAACTTCCAATCTTACCACCATCTTTTCCATGGTGGTTTCCGGAAAGATAAAATCACTTTTAATGGTGGTTTCTGGTTTAAGCTGGATTACCGTTGGAGAACTATTTTACCCAAAGCAACCACTTACTTTATTCCATCCACTTTCCTCAAGGTGGTTTTCGGAAACAACCACCTTTATTTCGGTGGTTTTTGTTCTCATTTTTGACGTTGGATTCAAGATACCCTTTATTTTTATTTCTACCATATTTTCCAATACACCAATTTGGGATGGTTAGAGCTTTTGTCTTAACGGTGGATTCCTTATGATTGGTTCACTTGACATCCCTTTGGCTTGGTTGGATTTGTGGACTAATGCGAGGGATTTAGCAATGATTTCAAGTTTGTCCTCTATGATGGCTATACTCCTTCTACTCGTGGACACCGACTGTCTGGCAAATTGGAAGCGAAAGCGAGTTTCTCGGCATGGAGGAGCGTTTACACTATGAAGGGTCCAAAAGCGAAAGCAAGTTCCTCGACAAATGAGGAGCGCCTTCATTATGTACGAAGATTTGCGGAGGTTGGGATTCTTCTAAGGAGAGAAGCAGGTAGAAGAACGGCATCGTCATCTTATTGGGCATTCATCTTTTATTAGCAGCTGGATGGCGAGAATTTTTTCTATATTTTTCAAGCCATCATGTTCCAGATTATGCGCCACTCCATATGTTTCTGCTGGGTTTTTGTTTGGATTTCATGCACCGCTCGAAGAAAGTTCTTGACCGCGAAGAGATTAGCATGATTTTCACCTGTTACCTTATGCCGCCGCCCCCTTTATCTAAGGAGTTCACTCGAGGCGGTGTGGTGAAAAGCGTCTCTTGCTACGCCATCAAGGTTCCTGGATTTCAAGCATGTCGCCCAAGCATCCCTTTAAATTTATTTGGAGTGAAACAATAGGTCATGTTGACCATTTCTTTATTTTGATCACTTTATGGGTCATGTTGACCACTTTCTTATGATGATCATCTTATGGGTCATGTTGACCTTTCTTAAGTAGCATGACAATTTCATTGTCAATGCTAGCTACTTTAAAGGCTCCAAGGACTTGTCCTTTTGAGCCTCTTGTATTTTTTCTTTTATTAATAAAAGGGGTTACTCGGGCCCCATAATTACCGAGCTTTACAAAAAAAAACCCTAAACCCTAAACCCTAAACCCTAAACCCTAAACCCTAAAACCCTAAACCCTAAACCCTAAACCCTAAACACTAAACCCTAAACCCTAAACCCTAAACCCTAAACCCTAAACCCTAAACCCTAAAACTCTAAACCCTAAACCCTAAACCCTAAACCCTAAACCCCTAAACCCTAAACCCTAAACCCTATTCCCTCCCCCTCCGAAGGGGAGGAGAGAGAAGCTCTGAGGTAGTTATGGACGCCAAGATGATTCCTTTCTCTCAGGTCACTATCTCTCTTAATTCCTACGATCTTTAAGAGTTTCTCGTGATTAAATTAATCTTTTCTTTGGGTTTCTCCAAATTGGAGGCGGATTTCTTACGAAATTTTGCTCTCATTTTGGATCTCTTGAGGTTTTTATTTCGGCCTCTTTTCTTATTTTTGATAGAGCACGTTTGTTGTTAACATGCGTGTTCTATCTTAATCATTCTAGGCCTCGGTTTATTGTCTTGCTCTTTTTTCACTTGAAGGATTTCCTTTTTTTGTGATCTCTTTGTTGAATGAAGAACACTCAAGAACTGTTTTGAAGGGAGCTTTTGATCCATTTCGTTCATTTTTCCCCTCCCTTCTTTTGTTTTTGATAGTTATTTTTCTTTTGGAGGTAGTTTCACAACTACCCTCATTATTTTTGGAAACTACCAATTCACTTCTAGGGAAGTTGGGGGATCCCTCCCACCCTCCTCTTCTCTTTTTTATTACGTTGGAAAATTGACTTACTTTTTCTTATGTCCCAACGTTGCTTAGTGGTAGTTATTAAACTACCATTTTTTCTCCACCACTCTTTATTTTTTATTGCAACTTCCTTTTAAGAAGTGGTTTCCAAAAGTAAAACCACCCTTAATGGCGGTTTCCGTTAAAGTCTCATCCTTTGGCCGTTGGAAAAAAACCTATCTTTATCACTCTTTATTATTTTCCAACGGATTTATGGTTGGTGGTGCTTCAAAATACCACCTTTCATTTATCTTCAACCACCTTTGGCTGAGGTGGTTTCCGATTAATCATTTAACCATCTTTGGAGGAAAGATGGTTCCGAACAAGTTTTTTCTGCGGTATGCACGTGAGCTTGTTACAAGATACTCTGGATAGTTGCGAGTGGTTACAGAAGAAAGGATTTTGCCTCGACATTGGAGATGGATACCGATCTCAAGTCAGAGGTACACTTTTGGCCGGTACACTGTTGCGATCAGGCGGTTAACAACAGTATTTTCTGTCTTGAAGGAAGTGAACAACTCTTATGAAGGTGCATACATCTTGTCTCTTGTCTCTACTCCCAACGACATTTATTTTTCTGTCTTCAAGATACCACAACTAGTTGCGAGTGATTACAGAAAGAAAGGTATTTGCCTCGGATTTAGAGGTGGATAACAACTCAAGTCAGAGGTACACTTTTGGCCGGTACACTGTTGCGATCAGGCGGTTAACGACAGTATTTTCTGCCTTGATGAAGTTTCTAGCTCTGATGAAAAAGCTTTCACCTTACGGACTGTTCCTACTCCCAACGTCACTTATTAGTTGAGGGTGATTTTGGATAGCAATTCGTCACTCATCTTCCTTGGAGGAGACTACCAAATTCATGGATGAGGTATACTTTTGGCCGGCACACTGTTGCGTTCAGGCGGTTAACGACATTACTTCCTCCTTGAAGGAAGTTATCAATTCCGATGGAGCTAGGTACATGTTGTTGTTCAGTTCTCACGCCAACTTCACTTGATTTCTACATTGGCTAGTTGCGGCAGTTACAGATGGAAAGGCCCCTCTTCTTTCTTAGAGGTTGCTACCAACTTTATACAGGAGGTACATTTTTGGCCGGTACACTGTTACGATCAGGCGGTTAACGTCAGTATTATCTTCTATGAAGAAAGTTTCAGTTTCGAAGAAGGTGGATAAGCCTTTCTGCTTGTATCTTCACGTTAACTTCTCTTATGGAAAAGATTCACCTATGGTTTGATTCTTTTTCCTCTCAAAATAGCTATATTTTTATTGTCTGCCCATTATGATGGTTTCTATTCGCCTACTTGTGGACACCTATTTTTTGCAAATTGCAAGCGAAAGCAAGTTTCTCATCATTGAGGAGCGTCTACATTATGAAGTCCAAAAGCGAAAGCAAGTTTCTCGGCAATTGAGGAGCGCCTTCATTGTGTAGGATAATTTGAAGAGGTAGGGATTCTTCTAAGGAGAGAAGCAGGTAGAAGAATGACATCGTCATCCTATTGGGCATTCGTACTTGTATGCAGCTGGAGGCACGGATTATTGTATATTTTTCAAGCCATTTTGTTCTTACTCTCTTAGGCCATGTTGGCCACTAGGTCATGTTGACCAATTTCTTATGATGTTCATCTTATGGGTCATGTTGACCATCTCTCTAGTAGCATGACAATTTCATTGTCAAGCTAGCCACTTTAAAGGCTCCAAGGACTTGTCCTTTTGAGCCTCTTGTATTATCTCTTTTTATTAATAAAAGGGGTTACTCGGGCCCCATAAATACCGAGCTTTGTAATAAAAAACAAAAAAAACCCTAAACCCAAAGCCCAAAGCCCAAAGCCTAAAGCCCTAAGCCCAAAGCCATAAGCCCTAAGCCCTAAGCCCTAAGCCCAAAGCCCAAAGCCCTAAGCCCTAAGCCCTAAGCCCTAAGCCCTAAGCCCTAAACCCTAAGCCCTAAACCCTAAGCCCTAAAATCCTAAACCATAAACCCTAAACCCTAAACCCTAAACCCTAAACCCTAAATACCCTAAACCCTAAACCCTAAGCCCTAAACCCTAAGCCCTAAACCCTAAGCCCTAAGCCTTAAGCCCTAAACCTTAAGCCCTAAGCCCTAAACCCTAAACCCTAAAATCCTAAAAACCCTAAAACCCTACCCAGACCCCAGAAATTACCGGGTTTATGAGTAAAAAGAACCCTAAAAACCCTAAACCATAAATCCTAAACCCTAAAACCCTAAACCCTAAACCCTAAACCCTAAAAACCCTAAACCCTAAACCCTAAACCCTAACCCTAAACCCTAAATCCTAAATCCTAAACCCTAAACTCTAAACCCTAAAACCCTAAGCCCTAAGCCCTAAGCCCTAGCCCTAAACCCTAAGCCCTAAACCCTAATCCTTAAAACCCTAAACAAAAAAGGAGCGCCCCGATGAGAGAGAGCTCTGGCAATTTCCAGGCGATTCTCAGGCGATCTGCTCTTTCGCTTATTTCGGGGAGGATCACAGATGTGCTTAATCCTTTTATTAGTTTGGTTTTAATCTTCGATTACTATCAAACCTTTGGTGGTCACCCTTGTGCACTGAGATTCATGGATCATCACGTTAAGTGATACATCCATGGACGCTCAAGGGGAGGGGATGCCATCCCCTCCTGAACATCGTCAAAAAGGTTTTGTTATTGGGGGTGAATCTTCACGCCCAAAATCTTATGCTGTTGTGTGACAGCGCTCCCGCACCCTTAGTTAATTCGAGCAAATTATTTGTCCAAATTAAGTTAAAGTCATTCGTTGCAGTCGGATACGAGAGGGCTAATCAAAAACCACTTTAATTAGATTCGAGTTAATTTCAAGCGGCAAATTTTTTTACTTGGTGAATTCCAAGGTCGAACTCAGGGAGGCAACTGTCTCCTTAGGTCCAATTTTATCAAAATCCAAGTGTGAGATTTTCGGGGAATATATTTTTTTGGTCTTTTTCTATTTTCTATGCAGACACATACAAAATCAGGCCAAATTGAATGTTAATTCAGAAAGATGGTCAAATTAATTCCAAAAATTATGAAACTTGGCCAGATTATGAAATGAAATGAAATTAGTCTACTCTAATTTTTTTGTGATTTTTAGACACTAAATAAATTTACTGTGAATTAAAGGAACAGACAGGGTGACTTTCAGGATTTGAATTTTAATAAATATCAAACCACAATTTTTCAAGAACTAAAATTATCCTAGGTGGCTCTAATGAGGAGGGACCTAGGAAAATTAACAGAACTTAATTTCACTGTGAAATGAATTAATTAAAATTAATCTAAGAAAATCACTTAACAATTTATTTAGGCCTCGATATGCGTGAAAATGCTATGAAATTTTTATGGTATGTTAAAAATGATGTCCTTAAGCTACTGTGAATTTTTGATGAATTTTGGAAGCACAAAGAATTATCTATAAATCAAAAGGTTTCACTGGGCAAAATATATCAACAATTAACCAACTAATTCATTAATAATTCAAATGAACTTACAAAAATATGACACATGTACCAATAGACAGAGGACAAGATTTCTAACACAATGCATTTTTTAGAATTTCAAAATGATGTAAAATGCAATCTAGGGATGCATGCAAACACCGGGGTGTAAATGCAATACAGGAAATTAAAATTACAATAAACAAATATGCGGACAGGGACTCAAATGCAATTACCTATAATGCGGGGGACTCTTGTGCAAATTCTCCACAGGGCACGTGCTCCTCACGTGGGGTCTGCTTCACAGGGACCTCGTTGCAATTTCGGAGAACTCCAGGGGCTTCTGTGCAAATTACCCAGGCCGCTCGTGCTCCTCACGTGGGCGGCCCAGGCTCGGGTAGCTGCGGAGGCTCGGGGCTAGGCTCGGGCACTTCTGGAGGTCTGGAGTGAGGTTCGGGTGATCCGAACCTAGGCTCGGGGAAGAGGCTCGGACCGAGGCTGCGAGGCGAACTGGGAACCCTCGGATCGAACTTGATCCGACGGATGGCGGTGAAGACGCGTGGCGTGACTTCAGGCCGTTAGATCTAGGTCGATCCAACGGCTCCTGGCTTCGATGGGGCTGCGACGTGGCTGAAGATCCACCGCTGGATCAGATGAAAGATCAACGGCTGCGAGCTGCTGCGGAGAGGGGACACGTGGCACGCTGAGGGCCGTTCGATCGATGTGATCGAACGGTAGCTGTACGTCTCCTCCAATGATCCTCCTCTGCCTGCGGAGGAGATGGCGGGGCTCCGGCGAAGGAGCCTTTGCTCCGCCCGTCCTTCCTAGTGCCGATGAAGCTCTCCGACTCGACGGAGATATCCCGGAAGATGCGCGGCAGTGCGGCGGAGGTGCTGGTGTCGTCAGGAGCGGCGGAGGGTGGTCTGGAGTCGTTGGCGATGAAGCTTGAAGTATGCTCCGGTGAAGTTCCGTCCAATGAACAGAGGAGTACCTGCAGGTGTTCGAGATGGAGCCGAAGCTCGTGCGTGCGCTCGTGAAGGTGGGTGGACGTTTGGCGAGGCCTAAGGTAGATGGGGGTGGCCTGACGGAGGAGCTCCGGCCAAGTGGCGGAGCTGGAAATCGATGGAGGGTGAAGTGTGTCGTCGGAGGGTGCGGAGTGGTCAACGAAGATGGAAGCTTCGACGCGAAGCTTGGCGGAATGCAATGGAGGTGTGGGAGTGACCAGAGGCGGAGAATAACAAGCGAGAAATTCAAAGAAGAAATGAAGATGAGATCGGAGAAGAATGGAGGGTTCACCTGGGGATTGGAACTCGTCGGGGGGTTCTAGGTCGTCGCTCGAAGGGCCGGTGGCTCCCTGAGCTCAAGCAGCTGCTCGGAGATGAGGCTGCAACACGGCGGAGGAGCCGCGGATCTCGCCGGAGAAGACACCTGTCTTCGCTCGAAGAGACGGCCAATTGCTGTCACCAATCGAGAGCTCTGAGCTCGGGGGTTTCTCCTGTAATGGCGGATAGGGGTGACGATGGCCGGAGAGGGGGTATTTAAAGGGGGAAGGTCTCGGCTGAAGTGGAGGTGGCGCGGGGTTTATGGAGTTCGTGGAAGAGAGCTGGAGGTCGTCGTGGGTGATGTAGTGGTCGTCGAAGATCAGGGATGAGTGGGGGTCATCGTGGTGGTGGTGGCGGTCGTCTGCGGTGGTAGAGGCGCTGCCAAGAATAGGAAGGGGCGCCCCTCCCGCAAGGCAGAGATCGTGGGAGAGAGGGGCACCCGAGGTAGGAGACGAAGTCTCTACCGTTGGATCCGTTGATCCAACGGTGGTGATTGAAGCGGGCTGGAGCGGTTGAGATCAGATCCGGGCGTGGCGATCCAAGCGTCGTGAGGCAGCCACGTGTAGGGCTAAGCGCGAGGCGGTAGCGGGCGGTGGAGATGTCATCAAGGAATTCATCGGACGGTTGATGGTTACTGTGGAATTAGCGGCTGAGATGGATGGATTAAGGCGCTATCGAAGGTCCACATGCTGCCACATGGCACGATGAGATTAAAGCGCCATCGAGCGGATGAGATTAAAGGCTAAGGTGGATCCGATGGCTGGAAATCGAGGCGTACGTGGAGACGGCTCGGCCGTTGGATCTGGAAGTGAATCCGACGGCTGTAGCTGCGGGCGGATGAGGCAAAGGCAGCGGGCTACGTGGCGCAACCAGAGGGCGCCACGTGGCCTGCTGTGATTGGGTGAGAAGAAAATTTAGTGTAGAGAGAAAAGGGAGCCGAATTTGGAAAAACTCAAAACATGAAAGTTGTCGATCTTGATGAGATCTACAAGTTTCATGTTGACCAAAGGCGGAGATGAGGTCAAGTATGATACAAAAAAATACAAAGATACAATTTATACATATATGTATATACAAAATGACCAAAAACCCAACTTCTTCATACGAGCTCCAAACTTGATGAAATTAGTCTCATTGTAAAGGTCTTTTAATGTAGAGTACTCTAAGAGTAAGTAGACCTAAATCGGAGTTTGTATGAGGGTTGTATTTGTATTCTAATGTACAGGAGTTCTCAGGCTTTATTGGCTATTTTACAAAGGTGATTTTTGCCCTTTTCCCTATATTATTAATTAAGGAGTACAATTTATAGAGAAGAGGTTATTTTGGTGCATGGGTATTTTACAGAGGATTTTTGGCTTCTTATTTGAATGCAAATGGCTGCTAAAATGAATGTATTATGCATGTATGCATGAGTGCTAGTTATGCATTATAAAGGGAAATATGCCTCTATTTACTCGGGAACAAGGCTCTATTTTTGACTCTTGAAGTGATGAATCACAGATTCATCATTGTGATGCACAGACAACTCCCTGATGTTGATTTTGGAGCCCCTCTTCCACCTCGTGAGACGACGGTGGAGAACGGCATTCCGGTGATCAGGTTTTCCAAGGAAGAAACGACCCTTCTTAGCCGGCCGTTTGAATTATGCCTGATTGGGAAGTTTTCAAAAAAACGTCCTAGTCTCCCGGAAATTGATGCTGATTTTCGGAAGGTTTTTAAATTTGAATCGAATTTCCAGCTAGGCGCTTTAGATGCTCTTCATATCCTTATTTGGTTCCAATCAAGGGCGGATTTGGTATCCGTATATTCTACTGGGAGTTGGGTTTTCAAAAATTACAGAATCAATTTCACAAGATGGTCCCCACATTTTAGGTCAGGTAACACTACCACAGTGGTGCCGGTTTTTATGGGCCTTCCCCTTTTGAATATCCATCTATTTAATGAGGGCGCTCTTCGAGCTATCGTTCAACCTATAGGAAATCTTATCTCCATGCATAAGGGATATAAAGAGGCTCTCTAGACCGGGTTATGCAAGGGTCTGTGTGGACTTAGCCAAACCTTTGATCCTTGAAGTGGCAATTCATGTGGACTCTCTTCGTTTTATGCAAGCCATCAAATATGAAAATCTACCACCCTTATGTAGTCACTGCTGCCTCGTAGGACATAATGATGTGAATTGTTATCACTTAAAGAAGAAATTTGAGGTTGACAAAAATAGAGAGGAAAAGGGACTCCAGGAAAATTTAAATAAGAGCAATGGAGAAAAGGAGGACAGAACTAATAATGAAGGCACGTCCAGGACTCAAGGACAACATTCCAAGAAGACTCATTATATCCCCGAGAAACAAACCAGATCCAAGAAAAGAGGAAGAGTGCTGAAGATCTATCGTATCAAAGACAAGAAAAAAGAGGTGGACCAAGCAACTCACGAGCACAATGATGGGGAGAAGAGGGATTCAGCATCCAATGATAATCAAGTCAACAAAGATCAAAATGACTCAACAAAGGACCAGGATAGCAATCCGATCAGAGATACTCAGCATCCTGATGGGGAAAAAGGTAGTTCAAGTCGGGAAAATCCAAAAGACCAGGAAGCAATTCCCTCGGTGAATGAAAAATCTTCGGAAAAATCGGTCACCCTAAATTCAGAAAATTGCAACAGAGGAGACACAGAAATCCCAGAAACTCAGCAAGCTGGGAGAGCAACATCGGAGATACAATTTAGTAGAAACACTCCGAATCATGGACCAAACACTGATCACCCGGTGATAATTGAGAACAGATTCGAATGTCTTTTTAACACGGAAGAAGATGTAGTGAATGATGAAGACCTGATTTTGGACATTCCTATTGAATCTGACAAGGAGGACTATCTCAGCGAGCCGAAATTGAGGAATCAAGAAGAAAATTCATCTGATTACATTCCACCGCTGACGCAAGGGAAAGGGAAAAGAGTCATGAGAAATTCTCAGTCAGACCAGGAACTCCATCAAAGAAGAACCTCAAAGAGGCTGGAAAGAGCCTCTAAATCCATCTTTGTTAAATAATGTCAGTCTTATTTTGGAACTGCCAAGGAATCTTTAATGATACTACCTTGTCTTACCTAAACAAGTTAATTCGCGCTGAGAAAATTGCTCTTATGGGAATATTTGAACCCATGGTTTCGAAGAATGAGTTGATATGATATGTCTTCGCTTGCAGCTTTCAAATGTATTGCAAAGTCGTTGTCACCAAAGAAAATCTGGATTTTGAGCCATCCAACTCTTAAAGTAGATATCTTCAGTGAACACCCGCAGATGACGACCTGTAGGGTATCTGGCCTTTTTTGTGAGGAAGTTTTTTATCTCCTTTATCTATGCTTCTCACGATTATTCAGCTAGACGTCCACTGTGTCAGCATATAATTGATACGGGGGATTGGTTGTTTGATAAACGATGGATCTTAGGAGGGGACTTCAACTCAATCTTGGCTAGAACTGAAACTAAAGGGGGAAATTTCGATGCTCTGGCTGTTACAGAACTCTCCAGTACTATTCACTCAGCTGGACTGATTACCCACGCAATGATGGAGATAATTTTTTCTTGGTGCAATAATCATATTGGTAGGGATAGAATATACAAAAGACTGGACAGATGTTTCTTCTCACCGAGTATGGATGTAGATCTCAAAGTTAAATACTTGGATCGTATCAACTGGGACCATTCACCAATTCTGCTGTCATAAAGGGAACTGGAGGACCGACGGCCGACTCCCTTTAGATTTCAGAATATGTGGATCCTTCATAATAACTTCAAAGACTTGGTAACGAGCAATTGGACTATTGCAGATCAATACAATGGGTTACAATCTTTTGCAAGTCAGTTAAAGAGATTGAAGATTATTCTTAAATCTTGGAATAGAGATGTTTTTGGCAATATTGATGTACAGCATCTGAAAATGCTTTCACAAATTTAGGATCTTGAGAAACAACTGCAAATAGAGTGGAATCCAACAAAATGGGCAGAACTGAATGAGTGTAAGAACTCTTTTCACAAAATATCTTTGCAGTATGATTATTTCTTAAGGCAGAAGGCTAAAGTCCACTGGTACACAGAAGGGGACTTGAATACTAAGTTCTTTCATAATTCTTTAAGAATAAACAGGAAGCAGAGTGTTTCAAGGCTCTCAAAGACTCAGTAACTATGGGAGTACCTGGGATCAGATCGCAAAATCAGGGATTGATTATTTCAAAAATCTATTTGAAAGGCAGAGCAACTCCTGGGATGAAGATATCTTTGAGGTAATTCCACAGGTCATATCAGATGAAGATAATTCGTCCATTCTGGCGCTACCATCTGAACAAGAGGTATGGCAAATAATTGAGAACCTCCCTTCTAATAAAACACCAGGTCCGGACGGATTTACCGCTGAATTCTATATATCCTACTGGGCTATTATCAAAGGTGATTTGATGTCCGCTATAGAACATTTCTTCGTTCATTTTTGGATGCCAGAATCAGTCAAATCAACTTTTATCGCTCTGATTCCAAAGAAGGATAACCCAAAACACTTCAGGGATGTCAGGCCGATCAGTTTGTGTAATGTGCTTTATAAAGTAATTACGAAGATTATACAGAATAGAATTTCAGCTTTGGCCCCAAAACTCTTTTCAGAGAACCAAGGAGGGTTCATTTCTGGGAGAAGCATTTTTGATAACATCGCTCTGGCACAAGAACTGGCACAACATATAGGCTAAAATAGAAAAGGGACCAATGTAATCTTCAAAATAGATATGGAGAAGGCCTATGATAGGCTGAGTGGAATTTCCTTTTTTACACGATGGCTTTCTTTGGGTTTAACGACGATGTCATCAAAATGATTAAAAATTGCATCACCGATGTTCCGTATTCGCTGCTCATTGATGACACTTCTACTCAATGGTTCCAGGGAAATCGCGGACTGAGGCAGGGAGATCCTTTGTCGCCCATTCTTTTTATTATCGCCGAAGAAGTCCTGAGTCGGGGACTCTTGTGTATGATTCAGGAAGGTTTTATCAAACCTTTTTACACCAGGAAAAGATTTCCCTCAGTATCCCATCTTCTCTTTGCCGATGACACAATCCTTTTTGCAGATGCAGATCAACAGTCTTTATTGAGACTATTCAATTTCATTAGCAAATACGAAGTTGCGTCGGCCAAAAGATGAATGATTCAAAGAGTTTCTTCTATGTGCATAAAGGGACGGAGGGGAGCACTAAATCTGAAATAGCCACCCAATCGGGTATGAAGGAGGGATAATTTCCCTTTACTTATTTAGGTTGTCCAATCTTCTGTGGCAGATCGAAAGCAATGTATTTCGAGAGCCTGGTCAATGATGTCCAGGATAAATTAGCAGGTTGGAAGAGCAGATGTCTGTCTCAGGCAGGGAAAATCATTCTCATCAAACACGTGTTATCAAGCATACCCATTCACATACTTTCAGTGTATGATATCCCAAAAACCATTAGAAATGTATGGAAAGAATATTTGCAAACTTCTTATGGGGTGGATCTACGAAGATGAAACCAAGGCATTTGGTATCTTGGGACTTAGTCTGCAAACCTATTCGAGAGGGAGGATTAGGGATACGATCCATTCAAGAATTCTTCTTGGCGCTACGAATGAAGACGGCTTGGAACTATCAACATGTGGTGCAAATTCATGAGGGTCGGGTATGTGGTCAGATTGATTGTGAAAGACATCATGCTCCCTCGAGATGGAAAAAACATTCATAAAGCATGGAAGGAGGTTGAAAAACACTGCTACTACACAATTGGTGATGGCTCGATCAATTTCTGGACATATGACTGGCTTAATATGGGCCCACTCATCGCGCAGGAGGGAGTAACGGTAAGCAATCCGAATCTAAAGGTAAAAATTCTAGCTACTCTTGCTGGTTGGAATGTCAGTTATATATGTGCTCTAAAGCTCCCGAGTGAACTGGGAAAAAATCATTCTTGCAAAAGAAGTCAGCTTAACAGACGAGAGTCCAAGGAGAAGATGGAAGTACACAAATAATGCAAATCTCTCAGTCAGCTCAGCTTGGGAAGCTATTAGGAAGAAAAAGCCTAAAGGTTGAATGGGCAAAAGGGATTTGGGAACTCTGGAATACCGCCAAAAATCTCAACTTTTCTCTGAAGACTAATTCAAATAAGAATAGCTACAGATGATATTCTTCAAAAAAATGAAGATACAAGGACCGTCGAAATGTTATTGCTGTGACGAAAACTCAGAATGCAAAACTTTAGATCATTTATTCTTAAATAGTGACCTGGCAAAAAGATTGTGGCCCGCAATAATAACAAATTTGAAAATACCTGAAAGGAATTCAAAAACACTGGCAGAGTGGTTTCTTTTCATATTCAAAGGTTCAACGGCAGATAACCAATTCGGAAGGGCAGAAGAATTTGCATTGCAACATTGTTTTGGGAGATATGGCTGGAGAGGAATAGGAGAAAGTTCAGAGAGGAGGTAAACAACCCTTGGTTCCTCGTTCACCATACTCTTTCACATATTAAATTCATTTTAAGCCTCAACCTCCCCAATTCAGTCAGATGGGACTCGGAAGTGACTTTTCTTAAACTTTTCGATTTGGTTGGTGTAAAAATAGAGAAACCAATCAAATTGTTTTTCTGGGATAAACCGGAGGTGAATTCTTTTAAGCTCAACACGGATGGTGTGGCTAAAAGTAATCCAAGTCTTGTAGGTGGTGAGGGAATTCTTCGTGATAATAATGGGGATTTTATCTTCGCTTTCTCACAATTCTATGGTATAGCTACTGATATAGAGCTGAACTCCGTGCATTTCTTCTGGGCTAAGATTGTGCAAACAAGGAACCTTACCAATATCTGGGTTGAGGAGTGACTGTCTAATTATTTGTAAATTGGCTGAGGAATGGATGATGCACAAATTCACATCTTCTTATCTGGTGGAAGGAAATTATATCTCTACAAGGAATTATTAAAGAGGTCTCCCATATCTATAGGGAAGGCAATAGTTGTGCTGACTACTTGGCAAAAGAGGTACGTCAAGGAATCATAATGTGATCTACAGGTCTGCTGAGGAACTCCCTAAGAGAATAAGGGGAGCAATCACACTAGACAAATGCCATCTTCCTTTTATAAGATGCAAAGAAATTTGAAGACTAGTTTCTATCCTCGCCAAAGGATGGTTAATTTTGCTATTTATGACAAAGACAACGTCTGACAATGTCTGGCAATTTTACTGGCGATCTCTCTAGTAATCTACCATATCTTTGATTGGAAAATCTCCATTATGTCTGGCAAACGCCTTGGCGAACTCCATTGGATGTGTGTGCACATATTATGTGCACGCACAGAAGTTAAGTGTCTCTTTGATGAATCTGCGATTCGTCATCTTTATTCATTTATTTTAGCTTAAAATCCCTTATAAAACACCTGCATATAACACTAACTCCATATTCTTACTAACTTGCATTTGTGTGTAAATATTGTACATTTCTTACTAATTTTAACCTAAAATAAATAAAGAAAGAAAGAAAGGAAAAATAAAGAAAAGAAAATAAAAAAAGGAAGACTGTATACAGGATGACCCGAACCCCGAGAGAAGGTCAAGACTTGACCTGATCGACCAGGAATAAAGTAGGGGGAGATAGGGTCCTTAACCATAAAATTCAAAAAAAATGTGTTTCTCACTTATTTTGTGTATATCTGTATAAAATTAACACTAATTTATTTGTACATTAATTGACCCCAAATCAAATAACATTCAAAATCAAAGTTGTAAATAAAAATGGGGTCCTAATTAATAAAACTGATTGCACAATTAAAATCATGTACAGAATAAAAGTAGCCACACTTGGAAAAAGCCACTAAGCACTAATTGAAAGATCAATTCTGGCTCCATATGATATTAAATTAAACCAATTTCACTTCCATTTAGTTCTAAATCAAATTATCTTCAAAATGGCTGTGATTTTATAATTTTTGGAGTTACGGTTGAAAAGTCGGTTTTTCTGGGGTGGTTTGTGCAATTTTCCCTTGTATTTTGTGTATATTGTATTTGTATATATATTTGTAAATATTTTTACTAATTACTTAAAACAAAAATAAAAATAAAAAAATTAATAAAATTCTTAAAACAAAAAAAAGAGGCTAACTTCCCCATTTATACTTGTATTTAATGTCATATATGTATATAGTACATGTATATTATTTGCTATTTTTAACTAACCATCTTAAAAAATAAGAAATAACATTTTTTAATTCAAATAAATAAAGTGACGAAAATTCAAAAAAATTAGATAATTTTGTAAATAATTTTATCTTTCTATTTTATCTCTCATGTTATCTCTTCCACCAAAAAAATCAAAAATTCATCTCTTATCCAAAAAAATTCAAAATTCAAAATTCATCTCTTTTCTATTTATATGGCTCCATCTCCCTCATTCCAACCTGATCAATCTTTAGAGAGAGGAGCCCGATCTCCGGAGAGAAATTTCGTCGAGGAAGTTTCCTAGCCTCCAAGCCGTCCGGGTGACAGCGAGTCGGCCTTGTCGAGGCGATCACGGTCCTATTTCCGCTCCTAAGGTGAGATCCAAATTTTCTTCGCATTTTTATCTTAGTTTAATCGTAGTTTTATTTTTCGTATTTTCGTCTCGTTGTCATTTTTTTCTCTAGATCTTAAAACATTCCATCTCGATTTGTTCCACCACCGACTCGATTTTTCATCTCACGTTCTCGAGCTCTCCACGTTCTATTTTCTATCTCCCACAATCTATCAACTCCAACCACGCACGGTGGTCGGAGAATTGGATTCGAATCTCTCATGTTCGTCGGATCCTCGTTCATTTTCCGACTTGTAAATAAATAAAAAAACATTATTTGTTCTTTTATTCTCTAACTTTTGTTTTGCAGGATAATATAAAAATAAAAAAATAAAACATAAAAATATAAAAAAAATTCTTTATATTTTTTATTTCCTGATTTCGGATTTACAAAAAAACAAAAAAGGTTTTCTTTTTTTTTCCTGTTTACATCATTTCAAAACAAAAAAAATTACAAAAAAAACACAAAAAAAGAGAAGGGACGGTCGCTGCGCCTCCACCGCCGCCCCCTCGGCAGAGAGTCACCGCGCCGCCCCGCAACACCGCGGCGCCTCCTCCAGCGGCGGCCGTGCCACCCTCAAGCATCCAGACCTCGCCAGGCGGCCATCCCCAGGCACAACGCCGCTCCTCCGCTGCCCCAGCGCGCCGTTGCCGCACATCTTTGCACCGCCGACGCCTAACAGCCGCCACCTCCTGCGCGGTAGCGCGCCGACCCCGGCGCCGCCTCTACTCCATCGCCGCCGCCCTTGCTTGGGAGAAGAAGCAAGGGGCGGCGACCCCTTTGGTCCCCTTTGTGTGTTGAGAAGAACGAAACCCCTTAGGGTTGTGGCTTTTGATTAAAAGAAAAGATTATTTGGCCAAATTACAGTTACGTCCTCCATAGTTCTCAAATTCACAGAAACGCCCCTACAGCTTCAAGCACGTGTATTGCACATTTTAAGTGGGTAAATTACACATTTCTTCTTGCACTTTATTTCTGTTATTATTTGTTGAAGAATTTTGAACTATCTGCATTTCAGTCCTCTATTTCAGACATTGAACCTGCTTGATCTTTATGATGAAATAAATATTTTTAGTCGCCCAAAAATTTTGCAAAAATTGTTCTATGCTCCTGATGTTCATATCCATCTAGCATAATTCTTTTATTGTATTTTGATGTCATTTATCATTATTAAAAAAAATCAAAAACAGTGTTATTTTGTCTTCCTGAAATTCGAAAATTCATAGAAATTCGAAAATAGCTCCAAAAATTCTAAAAAAAATTAGTTTAGTTGTGTTGTATTTCTTTGTCTTTTAATTTTCTGACTATTTTTTACGCATTAATTATTTATAAAACCCGAAAAAATTGAAAAACATCAAAAATCTTATAAAAATCATAAAAAAATCTACAAAAATCGAAAAATTGTGATTTCAGTTCCTGCTTGTAGATGATGGTTTCTAGTTTCTTCTAAAAATAATTGCCAGGAGTTGTGGGCATTAAAGGATTTTTAAATTGCAAATTACTCCAGGCTGTGAACTTTTTCTTATTTTCTCACTGTTTTGATTTTTAGAAAAATAAAAAACATCTGAAAATTCCACAAAATTCTCAAAAATATTTCAAAACTTTTAAAACCCAAAAATATTTTCCTTGGATTTTTCTGATTGTTTTTGGCATAATTGAAAAATTCAAAAAGAGTTGGTGTGTGTACATTCTTGATCCTTGTTCCTATTGCTCTACATTATTTTTGAAAAATAAAAAAAAACTTTTGCAAAAATCAAAATCACTAAAAATTTGAAAATCAGAAAATATAAAAAAATTAGAAATAAAAAAATAATAAAAAAATAAAAAGATTAAAAAATCACAAAAACCAAGGATAGTTGTCCTTTGAGATTCCTGTTTTCTCTTGATTGATTTTCGATTAATTGAATAACCCTCGGGAATTGTAGCCTCCCCGAGTTCGACCCTGTCCGCTATACAGGTTAATAAGTAGCAAAAAAAATAATAATAATCTTTTGTTGACGCGGGTTTTTAGGGAAAATCAACGACATATTATTTTTACACTTAATTTCCAATCTCTAAAAGTTGCGCTCAACAAAATGGCGCCGTTGCCGGGGAGGCACGGCGAGGGTAGTTAGGTTTCTCTTTTGACCTGCTATTCTTGGTTGTAAATCTCTGTTTGCCACATTATTCCATTGTTCATATCCCATTGCATTTATTTCATCATTTTCTCATATTTGAAAATTGTGTTTCTTACACATTTTCTTTTCTTTTTCTTGCGAGGGCCCGCGGAGCAAAGGAGGCGATCCTAGGAGAGCCGAAGCACCCAAGCGACGTGGAGGCGGCTTGATTCTTCACCAAGCCGCAGGATAGCGTGAGAAGAGGAGAGGAAAAAGTGAAAGAGCCGAAAAAAAATAAATAGAAAAAAAGAGAGAGAGAGAGAGAGAAGAGAGTTTTTGTTTATCATTTGAACTTTGTAAACGGACATTCATTTGTTGCGGGGTCTGTTTCGCCAAGTGCGGGTGCACTTGGGGGACCTCACCGGTTTTATTTTCATCGCCTTTATTTTCTTTGTTTTCCGCGGATTTCGAAAGCCACCTATTGATTTCTTTAATTAATTTGCTTGAGCCAGGTAATTAATTAGGTCCAAACACCCTAAACAAGAACTTCTGTGCCTATAGAGTAGATCGTAATTTGGACTTAGTCAAATTAACTTGTTCTTGCCCGTTAATAGAAGTTATCATCTAGGACGGTTCACTTGCATTGCATATAGGTTAGTTTATTTTCTGTATTTAAATTCTGCGCGGATCACTTGCATGTAGAGTGCTGGCGACAAGATACGCATCTCTAACCCCTGCATGCATCATCGTTTTTAATCGCGCATTGGCATTTCCGATCTCCTCCCTTGTTTTCACTCACATAAGTTAAAAAGGAAATTGGACACTCGGTAGGCGATTCTTTGAAAATATTTTAACCAAGTGACAACTGCCTAAAACCGGGACTGCTAAAGAAAACTCGACCCTAAAAAAATATACAAAGAAAAATCATTGTCTTGGGGAGAGTAACCCCCTCATTGTATTCGTTTTTACTTGCTCGCGCACACACTAAGGTTAGTGCCCAAATCCCATAATTCAGCCTAAGTGTTTGTACAACTTTGTGATTATCACTAACTCTAAAATCAACAAGATAATTGACCGAACCTTCACGGTCTTCACATTGAGTTGAGTTGGTGAACTGGGGGTTTGTATTGTGTTTGCTTGTTAGTGCTAAAGTTCCTTCTGCGCAATTTGCGCCTTTACTCACTTTCACTCTTGCATTGACATTCGTGCTCTCGCATCCTGCCTATTGATTTCGAAGATGTCGGCCCGGAGTATTTCTCGTTCGGACTCCGCGAACTCATTCTACGCTCCAAGCTGTTCACCTTCTATCCGGGGAGACTCACTTCACGAATATTCCTCTTTCCCCACTTCAGAATTCACAACATCCATAAATCCACTATTTGAGATTGGCTTTAATCTCGAATTAATATCTGAGACTCCATCAATTCTGAGCACTAATCGAGTGGCATATACATTTTCAGAGTCAGAAGCCAAATACTTAATGCCACCAAAGGGAAAGGGAGCCATGTCGGAACAAAGCGAGATCAACAGTACCATGTTAGCCTCCATTCAATCAATCCAAGCACAGTTAACAGAGCAGGCTAAGTTCCAAGCCACATTGAGAGAGATGATTCTCGAGATAAGACAAGAAAGAGAAGACAGGAGAGGGGGGATAACAGAAACCCTGGAGGTGGGAATGGAGAAGAACCTCATGTAGAGCCTAAGCCTACACTCAAAGATGCTTATAATCCAGGGGCAGGGCAGACAAATTCGTGGATACAAATCCCTGCGGTTCATGGGCATTTTGAGCTTAAGCCAACTATTTTACCTCTTCTCCCAATATTCCATGGAAATATTAATGAAGAACCTTATATACACCTCCAGCAGTTCGATCGCATTTGTGGAACAGTACACTACCCAAACGTCCCATTAGAGGTAGTGCAGATGACCGCCTTTCCATTCAGCCTGATGGGAAAAGCCTTGTACTGGTTAAATCACTTGGGGAAGGTTGTCACCACTTGGGAAGAGTTGAGATCTGCATTTATGAACAAGTATTATCCACTTGGACGACTCAACCAAATGCGATCCCTGATTGCTAATTTCTCCCAGATGCCCCAAGAGCCTATTCACGAGGCGTGGGAACGTTTCAAAGATCTGACGGAGAAATGCCCCCATCATGATATTCCAAAGACCAGTCTTGTACAAAATTTCTTTGGGGGTTTAAGCATTGAGAATCAGAAGCTGGTAGATGCCGCTTGTGGGGGAAGCCACTTTAACAAGGACGAGATGTCCTTTATCAAATTTTTGAGGAGATGGCAGAAAGTTCAACAGCTCTTTCTTCTTCACGTGCTTTTCAGAAGCACCCTGTCACCGCCCCTGCAGTACCCCACAAGGATGTCAAAATGACGTCAATACAAAAAGTGGATAAGGTGGATAGCACAGACTTGGCTATCATTGGAGACCACCTATCCAAAGTAGACATTATTGAGAAGCGATCCAAGGAGATCGATAAGCTTCATGTGATCGAGCAGAGGACAAAGAACCTGGATAAGCTGGATGAGATAACAAAGCATTTGGAACTTCTTGTGAGTGCAATCAGTGCAGTCCACAATACAAATGCAGCAGTAGACCCCTCTACTAGGGAGCATACTCCTTCCACTCAGCAAAATAGCAGAGGACCATCTACAGTCCAGCATGTCTACTACGTGCAGACACCTGATCAAGCTCAGCAGCATGCACATCAGATAGTTCCGTACCAACAAGAAGTGGCCTACATTCCTGAGCAGTGATAAACCGCAAAATCTGCCCTTTAAGAGAGTTTTTTTAGCACTCGGAATCATCATCGTAGTCGGGCCTATTTTGGTCATCAAAGAGACCATCTCATTGATAAATGTCAAATAAGAATGCGATGGTCGTTATTTATTTATTTTTTTTACTTGGCAAGAAACCAAGGTCGAACTCAGGGACACGAGCCTCTCTCATATTAATCAGATTTAAGTTTATTTAATTAGGTGTTGAATTAAAGGCATATAGGTCAAAGCAACAAAATGGCAATGCATTAAAATAAACATGCATTTTTTTATCAAATTTTCTAATGCAAATAGATGATCATGCAAAGCGAATGATATGCCCCAAAATTATAGTCACTTGAGCCATAAAAAAAATGCGAGTTAAACTAAGTTAACATTAAGAAGCATTCTACACTCATTAAGTAAGTAGGCAGGGCAAACAGGACACTTAGATGCTAAAATAATACACCACAGTTCATAGTGTCAAATCTGAACTTAAAGCCAGCCATAATAAAGAGGATTAGAAGGGCTTCAAAATGAAACTGAAATCAACTCGATTGGAGATATGTAGATCAAGATATGCAACAAAGAAGCTAAGGGCATAACTGAAATAAAACATAAAAATAAAATTGCATAAGGTCCCTAGGAGGGACTAAAAAAGTAAATAAACTAAAGAGCGGGACCTTCCCTGTAATTTGCCTTCACGCACAGGGGTATTTCTGCAGATCTTCAAAACCGCAAGGGCTCCAATGTAAATTACCCACTGTGTACATGATCTGCACGTGAAAGAGGACCTGAATGCAATATGGAGAAGTCGGCTGGGCCTCGTTGCAATTAGCCCAGCGAAACACGTGCCAGGCACGTGCTTCCTAGGCTCGGGATGGCTAGGAGGCTCGGTGCTGCTTCGGCCTGGTTCGGGGTTGCTTCGAGGCTCGGTGCAGGTTCGGGCGCTCCAGACCTGGAGGTTCGATGGCTGAGGCTCGGGGGCGCTCTGGTGTCGCCACGTGTCTCTGCATGGACCATCCGATCGTGGTGATCGAATGGCTCTCGAAGTCGGTGACGTGGACTCTTCTGGACCGTTGGATGGTCGCTGGAAGGGGACCATCCAACGGCAACTGCTGCTCGTCCTCCACCTTCGGCTGGCGGCGATTATCAAGCTCTGGCGAGGGAGCTCTTCCTCCGCCGCTCTGTCCTGGGCCCGGTGGTACTCGCCCGAGGCTCCTGAAGGTCTGTCGATGAAGCTTGGAGCTCGGGCGAGGTGGTGGGCCTTCGGGAGTGATCCATCGGAGCTCGTACGTCAACGGCGAGCTTGACGAAGATGGCCCGGCGAGCTCTCCGGCCATTGACGAGGTAATCGACCTGCAGTGTTATTTCACATAGCCGAAGCATACAGACGATGTGCGTGCGTGCATGGAGTGAGGTGGGAGCTCATCGGGGACGGAGAAGGTGGAGAGCTCGGAGCTCCTCCGCCGCGAGGGCGGAGGAGGTGGATCGGAAGTGACTGAAGGTTTGGAGGAAGGAGACGGTGATCGGAGCGATGCGCGATGAAGGGGGTTTGACGGCGAAGCTCGTGAAGGTGTTAATGGAGAGCTAGAACGATCGGGGAAGCCTAATTAAAGCAGAGAAAAAGGAAGAAAAAGGCAAAGGAGGAAGATGAAGTTTACCAGGAGATTGGCGAGTCGAAGGGCTTGGGCTGGGGCTCAAATCGAGCCCCGGGTCTTCGCTGGACACGGCCAGCCGCTCCGTGCAGCTCGGGCGGGCCTGGAGGCGCCGCAGCTCCGCCGTTCATGGCGGAGGGTCTCACCGGAGGGACTGCGTCGTCGTCGCTCGATCCTCCGCCTCCCCCTGTCACAGGGAGACGGAGGAGGGTTGGGCGAGCCCTCGCGTAAAGGTGGACCCGGTGAATGTGGGAGGTGGCGGCGTATTTGAAGAGGCGAGTCGGCGGTAACTGCGGTGGAGACGTGGGTTTTGAGGAGGAAATGGGGCGCGAGGAGAAAGGTTCGTGGATCGTGGAGGATTGCGCGAGGAAGACGGAAGAATGGGGAGGACCGAGGGGCTTCCAGGTGGTGGAGATGGTGCCTGGAGACTTGGGTAAAATGGAAAGGGTGGACGGTGATGTCATAATGGAGAACGTGAGGGGGAAGGCGTTCGGAGGTTGACGAAGGTCTTTTGACCGTTGGATCTGGAAATCCAACGGTGGTCAGTTGTGCGCGGAACGACGGTGTGGATTGGATCAGGGAGCGGAGCGATCTATGGCCGATGGAGCTGCCACGTGGCGAATTGAGAGCGAGGCGCCATCGGATGACCAAGATGGGGTGGTAGGGCTGATCGAGCGGTCAGGAATCAAAGCGGAAGCTGCGGCTTAGATTAGAGGATTGTGGGTGCAATCGAGCGGTCTTCGAAGCGCCACGTGTCGTGCTCTGGTGAGAGCGCTAACGTGCGGCACAGATCGGATGCGGGATTAGATCGGATGGCTAGGGATCGATGCGTGCGTGGAATGTATCTGACCGTTGGATCAAGAGGCCGATCCAACGGCTCAGAACGCAGGCGGAAGAAGCAAGGGAAGCGGGCCACGTGGCTCACCCAGATTGGGCCACGTGGCCCAATCAGATTATTGCAAAAGTATTTTTGATTTTTGAGGGCTTTTTTGGTCGAATTTGAGAAAACTCAAAACATGAAAGTTGTAGATCTTGACGAGATCTACAAGTTTCATGTTGATCAAAACTAGAAAAGAGATCAAACAAAGACCCGAAATATTTTTGAGGGTATTTTTAAGTCTAAAAATACCACGAATTTTTTCTTTGTTATTTTTTTGTGGTTTTTAATTTATTTAGGACTCTGTTAATTATAGGGCATTAACAGGGATTTATTTACACTAAGCTTAATCAAGGGGGTTAATAATGTGAAATTACGATGATGAAATCGAGTTTCATCACCCCCCTATACTTAAACTATGCTCGTCCTCGAGCATCAAAAGAATGACTAAATTGGATTAACCCCCTTGTGCATGTGAATACAGGATCCGATCTGATCAAGTCTACTCGGCTTCAGAGATCCAAAATTTTAGAGTTCAACCCAACTTTAATCAAGAGGCTTCCAATTCCTCTACTTCTCTAAACTCTCTCTGATGTACGTATAAGCTAAAGGATATGAAGTTTAGTGTTGACTGAAATTTCGAGAGTAGAGTCAAGTCTTCACCCAAAATATTGGTCCGAGAAAATCTCCTTAGGACCCAATCCTCAACACTAGGGAATAAATCCAATCTTGCATTCAGTCCACCGTCTCTTTAGTTGTCAGACTTATAAAATGTAGATGGCAGGCCAGGAATGGAGGGCATGGGATTGTGTCAAGTCTTCTCTCCCTCACATTGGAACAAGGATTCTCTCTAGTGCCTTTTTACGCAACACCTTTTTTTGGTGTTGATCAGTGCGTCCGTCAAGAGAAGTTGGAGCCGTCTGCACTTGTTTTCCTGGGAGTACACCGGGGTGTGTCTCTTTTGAGTACCTAATGTACCTTCTACACCCAGACTTGTAGCATTTACGATGCAGAGCCCTTTTTTGGTGCAAGCCCGACTCCTGGTCCTAATAGCGGTGGTCCAAGTGGACACTTTTGAAAAGTTTGGGAGCGCTCGCCTTTGGTGGAAGCTCTTTGATATTTGACTTTGTGGAATGGGAGCTTTTCTTTGAAATTTCATTGACTTGTATAATTTGTGGCTAGCTCCACTGCTTTTACCAAAAGTTGGCGCACACTGATCAACAATTTTTTATTTATTTCACACCCTGGCACTTAGGTCAATGTCAAGAGATTAGTATAAGAATCAAGTTCTCATACTGGCTAATATTGCTGACACTCAGGTTTCCTGAAGCCTTCAAAGATTTTATCCCATCCTCGAGCATCATTAGATCAAATCCAAACTTGACTTCCTCATCCCAATCTCTCAGGTGAAAAATCAACTCATCTCAATCAAAAACCGCAGTCGTGCATGTGATGTGCTGATCATATTCTCTTTGTCTGAGATTAAGCATGGAATATAGCATGCAAATCTAGAGATCTAGGGGAATGTGGATGATTAAGTCTATGACCCTGATGACTAAGGCTGGTTAACCGCAAATCTCAAAGACCTCAAAAAGCTAAGTCTCCTTGAACATTTCAGATCCTGGGTGAAAGTGTAAGTGTAGAGGTTTAATCCAACTTCTTCATTCAAGACACATTTTTTTTTATTTTAATTTTGCTCATTTTTATGGATTTTAGTTTAAAGTTAAAAACACAGGTTAGACTCAACTTTTCTTGATAAAAGTTTTTTCAAAACCATGTTACATAAATAAAAGATTTTCAAAACATTTTTCAAAAAGATTTTTCAAAACAAGAAAAACTCGTTTTTTTTTCAAATCATTTTCGAAAATATTTTTCTCAAAATAGTGTAACATAGTTAAAAAAGCCGTGAAATCTTTTGAGTTCTCTTAGTCCAAAGAAGTTTACTTTAGCCAAAAAGTTTTTAAATTTTTCAAATTTTTCAGATTTTAGCTAAAGTAAGTAAATTGTATATACGGTATACCCCCCTATCCTTAAACTTTGCTATGTCCTCATAGCACTAAATGATACGAGTCCATAGGTCCTTTAAGTGTAGAGAAATATACGGGAGCTAAGAGGGGCTCCCCCTATACTTAGGTTAGAAATAACCTAAGTATAAAGGCAAGAAAAGATGAGTAGAGAAAATCACGGGGACTTGGGTCCCCCCTATACTTAGGTTGAGATTAGCCTAAGTATAAAGATGAGGATTGAAGTTGGAAGAACCCAAGGTGAACGAAGAAGAAGGATGAATATACAAGTGAGCGGCTGAATCTTCGGAGATGAAATGGAGTATCGTTGATTTTGGGGTACGTGTCGCGTCATACAAGGCTCAATCAAGCAAGCAAACCCTTTCACCAACTCACACATGAAACCAACCAAGGTTGGTTTATTTTCTTGTCTATTTTATTGGTGATAAAACATTTGATGTTTACGCAAAGAAAAGAAGTGAAGTGAAAATCATTGCGTAAGCGAGGGTATTGCTCTCCCAAAACCGAATTTTACTCCATTTTTGGATGACTTGCAATTAACAGTCCCAATTTTATTTTAGGTTATCACTGAATTATGGTTAGCACAAAATCAAGAAGTCATCGTCTACCGTTCATTCCCTTTTTCCATTTAACCTAGGTGATCAAGCTAGGAGAAAAGAAACCGAGAAAAAACATGCATTCGATAAAAACCGCGATCTAGGCTAAGCGAGAAATCATGCGGTGATTTGACAAAAACACGTAAAAATGGGGCTGTTTTGAAAACCAAATGCAACATGTATGCAAGTCGAAAAATCCGCACCTAATCATGCATCTATTAGAGGTGATTAATCTTCATTGATTTTAGCTAAGTGATGCGAGATTATGTGTGTCTATCATTTAGTGTGTCCTACCTACGATCAAGCACAAAAGAATATGAAAGATGAGCTCGGAGAGCCGCGTGCCTAATCCTAGGTCGACACTCAAGTGGGGACGATCCCCACACAACCACATTCGTTTGATTACACACGCGAGTCTTCGATCGAAGACCGCTGTAAAAGACGAATTATTAGAAAAAATAAAAATGCAACAAAAATGCGAGACACATTTTTTTTGTCTTCCTTATTTGCTCCAAGCA
Source organism: Ottelia alismoides (assembly GCA_037367405.1). Lineage (NCBI taxonomy): Eukaryota > Viridiplantae > Streptophyta > Magnoliopsida > Alismatales > Hydrocharitaceae > Ottelia > Ottelia alismoides. The sequence continues at coordinate 271,361 of JAZKJV010002393.1, read as the reverse complement.
TGCTCCTGCGGCTCCTTGCAGCGGAGAACGTCCTGCTCCTTGCCTCCTTGATCCATCAAGGGCCCTGCCACAGAAACAGTAGTTAGATATCAAATAAGGAAGAAAGAATTTTATATGCAAAATATGTGATTATTTGACCTATAAAAAGGAACACGAAATTAAATAAACAAAATTCCAAAAAATAAAAGAAATGAGCCGTGTCCCCGGCAACGGCGCCATTTGATAAACCGCAAAATCTGCCCTTTAAGAGAGTGTTTTTAGCACTCGGAATCATCATCGTAGTCGGGCCTATTTTGGTCATCAAAGAGACCATCTCATTGATAAATGTCAAATAAGAATGCGATGGTCGTTATTTATTTATTTTTTTTTACTTGGCAAGAAACCAAGGTCGAACTCAGGGACACGAGCCTCTCTCATATTAATCGGATTTAAGTTTATTTAATTAGGTGTTGAATTAAAGGCATATAGGTCAAAGCAACAAAATGGCAATGCATTAAAATAAACATGCATTTTTTTTATCAAATTTTCTAATGCAAATAGATGATCATGCAAAGCGAATGATATGCCCCAAAATTATAGTCACTTGAGCCATAAAAAATGCGAGTTAAACTAAGTTAACATTAAGAAGCATTCTACACTCATTAAGTAAGTAGGCAGGGCAAACAGGACACTTAGATGCTAAAATAATACACCACAGTTCATAGTGTCAAATCTGAACTTAAAGCCAGCCATAATAAAGAGGATTAGAAGGGCTTCAAAATGAAACTGAAATCAACTCGATTGGAGATATGTAGCTCAAGATATGCAACAAAGAAGCTAAGGGCATAACTGAAATAAAACATAAAAATAAAATTGCATACAGATCCTGGGAGGGACTAAAAAAGTAAATAAACTAAAGAGCGGGACCTTCCCTGTAATTTGCCTTCACGCACAGGGGTATTTCTGCAGATCTTCAAAACCGCAAGGGCTTCAATGTAAATTACCCACTGTGTACATGATCTGCACGTGAAAGAGGACCTGAATGCAATATGGAGAAGTCGGCTGGGCCTCGTTGCAATTAGCCCAGCGAAACACGTGCCAGGCACGTGCTTCCTAGGCTCGGGATGGCTAGGAGGCTCGGTGCTGCTTCGGCCTGGTTCGGGGTTGCTTCGAGGCTCGGTGCAGGTTCGGGCGCTCCAGACCTGGAGGTTCGATGGCTGAGGCTCGGGGGCGCTCTGGTGTCGCCACGTGTCTCTGCATGGACCATCCGATCGTGGTGATCGAATGGCTCTCGAAGTCGGTGACGTGGACTCTTCTGGACCGTTGGATGGTCGCTGGAAGGGGACCATCCAACGGCAACTGCTGCTCGTCCTCCACCTTCGGCTGGCGGCGATTATCAAGCTCTGGCGAGGGAGCTCTTCCTCCGCCGCTCTGTCCTGGGCCCGGTGGTACTCGCCCGAGGCTCCTGAAGGTCTGTCGATGAAGCTTGGAGCTCGGGCGAGGTGGTGGGCCTTCGGGAGTGATCCATCGGAGCTCGTACGTCAACGGCGAGCTTGACGAAGATGGCCCGGCGAGCTCTCCGGCCATTGACGAGGTAATCGACCTGCAGTGTTATTTCACATAGCCGAAGCATACAGACGATGTGCGTGCGTGCATGGAGTGAGGTGGGAGCTCATCGGGGACGGAGAAGGTGGAGAGCTCGGAGCTCCTCCGCCGCGAGGGCGGAGGAGGTGGATCGGAAGTGACTGAAGGTTTGGAGGAAGGAGACGGTGATCGGAGCGATGCGCGATGAAGGGGGTTTGACGGCGAAGCTCGTGAAGGTGTTAATGGAGAGCTAGAACGATCGGGGAAGCCTAATTAAAGCAGACAAAAAGGAAGAAAAAGGCAAAGGAGGAAGATGAAGTTTACCAGGAGATTGGCGAGTCGAAGGGCTTGGGCTGGGGCTCAAATCGAGCCCCGGGTCTTCGCTGGACACGGCCAGCCGCTCCGTGCAGCTCGGGCGGGCCTGGAGGCGCCGCAGCTCCGCCGTTCATGGCGGAGGGTCTCACCGGAGGGACTGCGTCGTCGTCGCTCGATCCTCCGCCTCCCCCTGTCACAGGGAGACGGAGGAGGGCTGGGCGAGCCCTCGCGTAAAGGTGGACCCGGTGAATGTGGGAGGTGGCGGCGTATTTGAAGAGGCGAGTCAGCGGTAACTGCGGTGGAGACGTGGGTTTTGAGGAGGAAATGGGGCGCGAGGAGAAAGGTTCGTGGATCGTGGAGGATTGCGCGAGGAAGACGGAAGAATGGGGAGGACCGAGGGGCTTCCAGGTGGTGGAGATGGTGCCTGGAGACTTGGGTAAAATGGAAAGGGTGGACGGTGATGTCATAATGGAGAACGTGAAGGGGAAGGCGTTCGGAGGTTGACGAAGGTCTTTTGACCGTTGGATCTGGAAATCCAACGGTGGTCAGTTGTGCGCGGAACGACGGTGTGGATTGGATCAGGGAGCGGAGCGATCTATGGCCGATGGAGCTGCCACGTGGCGAATTGAGAGCGAGGCGCCATCGGACGACCGAGATGGGGTGGTAGGGCTGATCGAGCGGTCAGGAATCAAAGCGGAAGCTGCGGCTTAGATTAGAGGATTGTGGGTGCAATCGAGCGGTCTTCGAAGCGCCACGTGTCGTGCTCTGGTGAGAGCGCTAACGTGCGGCACAGATCGGATGCGGGATTAGATCGGATGGATAGGGATCGATGCATGCGTGGAATGTATCTGACCGTTGGATCAAGAGGCCGATCCAACGGCTCAGAACGCAGGCGGAAGAAGCAAGGGAAGCGGGCCACGTGGCTCACCCAGATTGGGCCACGTGGCCCAATCAGATTATTGCAAAAGTATTTTTGATTTTTGAGGGCTTTTTTGGTCGAATTTGAGAAAACTCAAAACATGAAAGTTGTAGATCTTGACGAGATCTACAAGTTTCATGTTGACCAAAACTAGAAAAGAGATCAAACAAAGACCCGAAATATTTTTGAGGGTATTTTTAAGTCTAAAAATACCACGAATTTTTGCTTTGTTATTTTTTTGTGGTTTTTAATTTATTTAGGACTCTGTTAATTATAGGGCATTAACAGGGATTTATTTACACTAAGCTTAATCAAGGGGGTTAATAATGTGAAATTACGATGATGAAATCGAGTTTCATCAAGCAGCAGTCTCCACCTCCACCTGTCATTCAGGAGGTGAATGGTATCTGGTTCGACCGTGAGCGAAACCAGCCCCGTCCGTCAGGGCAAGGCCAGTTGGGTTCACAGCAGGGTCAGAGGCCCACCCACCAGCTTCAAGGAGGCAGACCGCAGCAGCAGTACCAGTACCAGCACCAGCAGTTCCAGCCTCAGTATCAGTCTCCATCTCAGTTCCAAAACTGGAGACAAGGCCAGCCACAGCAGCAGTCCATGTATTTCTCTCAGCCGAACCAGCAGCAGACTGCATATTATGGACAGTATCCTTCCCCCCTCCTCCTCATTACCAGAATCCGTATGGGTACCAACAGCCTCCGCACTATCAGTCTCAGCGACAGCCAGTCAATGAGCAATATGAGGTCCCTTCAGTCAATCCACCACTGGACCAACTTGCATTGATTATGAAGAACATGAATGAACTGACTCAGCGGATCGATGACCTGACTACCACCAAGACACTAATACCAGCACATGTCGAAGCCAACCCCAATAATTTCAAACGCAAAGAGCAGGTAGCTAAAAGCCCACCCACCCCCGAGACAGGTATGTCCCTTGATTTTACATGTTTATCTAACACCATTCATCTCAGGAGCGGTAGGAGATTGCAGCTGCCTGCGCAGCAGTTGGGGTTGGGAGATCGGTCCACTGAGAGAGCTTCATCTTCTACATCATCTCCTTCACCAATAGTCGAGAGGCCCAGTATAGCAGCACCCACATCTGGAGTTTCACCGCCTTCACCACCACCTTCACCAGACAGATGCAGATCACCATCAGCAAGGGAGAATATACCAGTCGCAGATTCTTCCTCTTCACCAATAGCAGCATCCCGTCCTGTTTTAGATTCTGTTTTTCCTTCACCTAGATTGGACAACACTATACAGACTGATTCTAGTTGTCCTCTTGTACATGATGATTCCATTCTAAATAAAGGAAATGAACGTTTGCATGTTTATTCTGATTCTGTGCCATTTCCTTCTGCTCTCAAAGCTAAAAAAATTCAAAAATTAAAAACAGCACTATCTGATCCTGGAGTGGTTGAGATCTTACAGAATATCTTTTTAAAGATGCCACTACTTAAAGCCATGGAATACATGCCTACAGTAAAAAAGGGAATGAAAGAGGCATGTACCCAAAAGCGTCAACCAAGGAAGAACAGACGAAAGGAAACAGAGAAACACATCCTGACCATGGCCACAGTTCATGCCATCAGTAACCTTCCGCCTAAAAAGAAAGACAAGGGAGCACCTCACATCCGCTGCCATATCTTTGACCAAGAATTTGATCGTACTCTTCTCGATAGTGGTTCCTCCATTAATCTCATGCCTTCCTCTCTATTAACTGAATTCCAGTTAGGGCCTCTTAAAACTACCAGAATGATCCTTCAGTTTGCCGATAGATCGATTAAGAGGCCAAGAGGCATTTTAGAGGACGTTATTGTAACGGTGCAGGGAATGAAATTCCCTGTTGATTTCGTTGTCATGGATATGGACACCTCTGCACCGTTACTCCATACCCCGATCATACTAGGTTGACCGTTCCTCCGAACGGCCGAAGCAGCAGTTGATTATGGTACTGGAGAGATCATCTTTCACTCTCGTAGTGACAAGGTGAAAATTGAGACGATCTCTGATCCTAAACCATCACCGCCACCAGCAACAGATGATACAGAGAAAGCAATATCAGAACCAGATGATTGTGATTTTCTTGTTGAATTCAAAGAGACAGACCTTTTCACGGATTTTATAGATACACAGGAGTCTTTTCCCCAAAAGGACTCTCTGGAAAGCACAGTCGACATGAGCTCCCTTGGTGGTCCAATTGAGATAGTTGCCGATGAGCACTTTGAGCAGAGTTCTGAGGTCCAGATATCTGAGCCATTCATTGAATTTCCTGATTTATGCACAGATGAGAGACATCTTTCTGAGATTATTGCTGAGATATCTGAGCCGTTCGTTGATAATGATATTGAACATCCTGATGAGCCATTCCTCTCTGAGCAAAGATCATTCATCGCAGATCTATCAAATATTCTATTTGCTGAGCCATCGATAGCCAAGGTGGATAGTCTACAGAGCATAGATCACATACCGTCTATCAGTACAGTAGCAGAGGTTATCACAGAGACGATTCAGACCCCACCTGAGCTCAAGGTTTTACCATCAACGTTGAAATATGCCTTCCTTGCGGGTCCCCCCAAATGTTTCTGGTCATCCTCAGCTCGCAGTTGACCGCTGAACAAGAATCTCGCGTGCTAGAGGTTCTTGAGAGAAACCGCAAGGCCATAGGATGGAATATCTCGGATCTCCATGGGATCAATCCAGCGTTGTGCTCGCATCATATCTACCTAGAGGATGATTGTAAACCCTCCCGTGAATGCCAGCGCCGTCTAAATCCAAATCTAAGGGAGGTTGTCATGAAGGAGATCAAGAAATGGTGTGATGCTGGTTTTATATATCTCATTTCGGATTCCAAATGGGTCAGTCCTTTACATGTGGTCCCAAAGAAATCTGGGATTACGATCGTAAAGAATGACCGTGGTGAGGAGATTCCGACTCGGGTACCTACTTCATGGCGTGTCTGTGTAGATTACCGACGCCTAAACTCAGCTACCAAGAAGGATCACTTTCCACTGCCCTTTATTGATCAGATTATTGAGAGGTTGGCAGGGAAAGAGTTCTTTTGCTTCTTGGATGGGTACTCGGGATACAACCAAGTTGCTATCGCTCCTGAGGATCAGGAGAAAACTACTTTCACTTGTCCGTTTGGCACTTACGCCTTTAGACGGATGCCCTTTGGATTGTGTAACACCCCCGCTACATTTCAAAGGTGTATGTTGGCCGTTTTCGCCGACATGGTGGGTAATTTTCTTGAAGTCTTCATGGACGATTTCTCGGTCTACGGGGATAGTTTTGACACATGTCTTGCTCATTTAGACCGAGTTCTTCAACGTTGTTGTGAGGTAAACCTAGTGCTCTCGTGGGAGAAGAGTCACTTTATGGTGACTAATGGGATTGTATTGGGCCATGTCATCTCCAAACATGGTATGGAGATTGACCCGGCTAAGATTGATGTGATTTCCAAGTTAGAGCCACCGCAGAATTTGAAGCAGTTGAGGTCATTTTTGGGACACGTAGGATTCTATAGGCGATTCATAAAGGACTTCAGCAAAATCGCCAGACCTTTGACGGAGCTTTTGTGTAAGGAGACTGATTTTATTGTCGATGAGAAAGTTCTCCTTGCATTCAATCAGATGAAAGAAATGGGTACTAGTGATCCTATCTTACAGCCACCTGATTGGTCTCTTCCCTTTGAGATCATGACGGATGCATCAGATTTCGCAGTTGGAGCAGTCTTAGGACAGAGAAGCGATGGGGTACCATTTGCTATACACTATGCTAGCAAGACTCTGGATGAAGCACAGCGGAATTATACAGTTACAGAGAAGGAGATGTTAGCAGTTGTATTTGGTCTAGAAAAGTTCAGATCTTACCTCATTGGTTCACACGTGATTATATACACGGATCACACTGACATACGATACTTACAGGCAAAGAAGGATGCTAAACCACGCCTTATCAGATGGATCCTTCTTCTTCAGGAATTTGATTTAGAGATACGAGATAAATCTGGAGTGAAAAATGTTGTGGCAGATCACCTTTCCCGTATCACAGACACAGAGACTTCTGATCAGAACATGATTCCTATTTCTGAAACCTTTCCAGATGAGTCCATTTTATCTGTAGACTCGCTTCCATGGTATGCTGATATTGTGAACTATCTTGTCTCCAAGAAAGTTCCACAAGATTGGCCGAAGTACAAGGTAGACAGATTTCTGTCAGAGATTCATTATTACCAGTGGGAGGATCCATACCTATTTCGTGAGGGTGCGGATTGTATCTGGAGAAGGTGCATTCCTCAGGAGGAACACACCAGTGTACTTGAGCACTGTCACAAGCTAGAATCTGGTGGGCATCATTCGGGGAAACGCACGGCAGCAAAGGTTTTACAGAGTGGCCTATGGTGGCCCACATTGTTTAAGGATGCTACAGAGTATGTTCGAGGTTGTATTGATTGTCAGAAAATGGGAGGAACAGTTGGTTCCAAAGATACCATGCCCCTAAGATATATACAGATTTCTGATGTTTTTGATGCTTGGGGTATAGACTTCATGGGCCCATTTCCTGTCAGTCAGGGATTTCAGTACATCCTGCTCGTCGTGGATTATGTTAGTCGATGGGTGGAGGCTATTCCCACCTGAACCGTAGATAGTCGTACGGTGTGTTCCTTTCTTAAGGACCATATTATTGCGCGGTTCGGTATTCCCAAAATATTGATTTCAGATGGGGGAAGCCATTTCATTAATAGAGATGCAAAGAAGCTTGTGAAGGAGTACGCTATTGAACACAGAGTTGCGTCTCCTTACCACCCTCAGACTAATGGCTTGGCAGAAATTTCAAATAGGGAGATCAAAACGATATTGCAAAAACTTGTACGTCCAGATAGGAAGAACTGGTCCCAGATGCTTGATTCAGTTCTATGGGCTTATCGGACGGCGTACAAGTCTCCTTTGGGTATGTCTCCCTACAGATTGGTATATGGAAAGCCTTGCCACCTGCCAGTGGAATTAATTCACAAATCTTTATGGGCACTCCGTGTATGCAATTTAGATTATGAGAAAGGAGGAAAGAACAGGAAGTTGGATTTGAATAAATTACTGGAATTCCGAGACTTTGCATATGATAATTCACTTATGTATAAGGAGAAAGTCAAGCACTGGCATGATAAACACATTCGAAGAAAGACTTTCTCCCCTGATCAGAAAGTCTGGTTATTTGATGCTAAGTTGAAGTTATTCCCAGGAAAATTGAAAAGCAAGTGGTCAGGACCGTTCATCGTGAGAGCTGTGCGTGACAATGGGAGTATTGTCATATCTGGGTTGTCATCTGACGCACAGCCATTTGTTGTGAACGGACAGTTGCTGAAGCCATATCTAGATCATGATACATTCCTGTCCGTTGTGGATTCTATATCTTTGGTATCAGACGATGATCTTTTGATTCCACCTTTTGCGTCCGATACATAAGCTCAACACCTCTTGTATATCCTTTCGTTTCACTCTGTCTTCTCCCGTTTTATCATTCACCCCTTTTCCGTGTGTGTGTATATATGCTATACTTAGGATGTGCTTTATCCTAAGTATAGGGGGGTGAAGGATTTGTGTTGTTCATATTCGTCCTGTTTATCACCCTTGTTATTGTTGCCTATACTTAGGGATACTCTACCCTAAGTATAGGGGGGGTGATGTTGTTCATATCGTGTCTTTGTGAGTCTGTACATTCTCTTCATCGGTTTTCCCCTTTGTACATTCCACTATACTTAGGATTACTTGATCCTAAGTATAGGGGGGGATCACCAACTTCTCTTTATCTTTTCTTTGAGTCGTTATAGCATAGGAGTCTTTTCACCTCTCTTTGCTTAGCACGAGTTATGTCTTCCTTTGTCGCTCTCTGGTCACTATGAGGACATAGTTCGAGCTAAGTATAGGGGGGTGTCGTATATATTGTATATATACTTTAGACATAACTCGTACTTTTAAATATATTTATTTGGAGGGTTATGTGTATATTTTATAAAATCCACAAAAATAACAAATAAAAAAACAAAACAAAAAAAAGAAGAAAACAAAAAAAACAAAAAAACAAAACATAACAAAAACAAAAAAAGAAAACAAAAAACACAAAAAAGAAAAAAACACAAAAAAACAAACAAAACAAAAAAAATGGGAAGAGAGAGAGAGAGAAAAAAAACAAAAAACAAAAACAAAAACAAAACATAAAAAAACAAAAAAAAAAGTCTCTTGTATATACTTGTATATATTACTAACCCTTTCTCCTTTAAAAAAAACTACAAAACCAAAAATCATAAAAAATTTGCATAAAAAAAACTTTCTTTCACATCTGCATTTTTCTCCAAAAATCCATAAAAAGTTCAAAATTAGGAAATTGTTTAAAAAAATGGTTCTTTTCACATGTGCATCATTCTTAAAAAAAACAAACTCTCTTCATTGTTCATAGTCTGCATTTGCATGTGCATTTTTCAGGATAGCATTGATATTTAAACTATGTCTGGAATAAAATTGAAGAATGGAGCTTAGTTGGACCTTAATCCACCTAATTCTCAGAGGAACTTCACCGAGAAATGGGATTTTAGAAGCTTCAGGTCTTTGACTTAATTCTTTAAGTTCCACATGACAATGTGCAGCATTTGACTCTTAGTGTCTAACCTGGTCTCTTCATTCTGGGTACAACTCTGGAATAGCGAATTAATTTGTACTCCCGCACTATGCACTTAGCTCAACTCAGACGGGATGTTGGAAGACTGTGTGAGTTTCTTTTCTGGTAGCGTGGAAATCTAAAGACCGGAGTAACGGGTTGAAATAAAGCTTCGGAAAAGGGATGGACGACTGGGCACAATTTTTTCTAAGACCCCAAAACATGTACGAAAAAAAAAGATTCTATATCCGTAGGGGCACAACAAGATCCAAGCAGAACCACCAAAACTCCAAATACAAAGAAGCTACTACCAAATAAAAATCTGACCAAAAAGGTCCAAGCTTCAAGAAAACCTGCAGATCTTGGTGGAGACTCGGCTACACTGGCCAGCTTCACAAGGAGAGGTGACTACACCAAACCACCCTCCAGTTCTTTTCTCATTCTTCTAACTTCTCCCCCAATTCGATTGTGAACACAGCACGACAGACCTTAGAAGAAAATACCTGACTCCCCGAGGACGAGTTATTGGAGAAGAGATTTGCATGGTAGTCCGGCATTCTGGATGGGAAGAGCTAAAATTTTTCACACACATGAGTCGATTATTCAATGTTCATAGGGTATGCTTTGGGAAGAGGATTGATCTAAGATGACTTCTGGGCCAAAACTGTGACAATGATGTGTAGAACTTGAAGGGTGTTGGTTTTAAAATTCTAAGTCTCACAGAAGTTCCGACACACAAATAATCCAAAGGTCCGACAGAGCTCCAAACTACAATTTTATGAAGATAAGTTTAATACTCAATATTGTCCTACTTTCTTTATTTTCCCTTTCTTTTTCTTCTTCACTTATTCTTTCAAATAAGTGTTTGCTAAGGGACTAGCAAAGGTAAAGCATAGGGGGATGATGAATATGCGATTCGTCATCTTTATTCATTTATTTTAGCTTAAAATCCCTTATAAAACACCTGCATATAACGCTAACTCCATATTCTTACTAACTTGCATTTGTGTGTAAATATTGTACATTTCTTACTAATTTTAACCTAAAATAAATAAATAAAGAAAGAAAGGAAAAATAAAGAAAAGAAAATAAAAAAAGGAAGACTGTATACAGGATGACCCGAACCCCGAGAGAAGGTCGAGACTTGACCTGATCGACCAGGAATAAAGTAGGGGGAGATAGGGTCCTTAACCATAAAATTCAAAAAAAAATGTGTTTCTCACTTATTTTGTGTATATCTGTATAAAATTAACACTAATTTACTTGTACGTTAATTGACCCCAAATCAAATAACATTCAAAATCAAAGTTGTAAATAAAAATGGGTCCTAATTAATAAAACTGATTGCACAATTAAATCATGTACAGAATAAAAGTAGCCACACTTGGAAAAAGCCACTAAGCACTAATTGAAAGATCAATTCCGGCTCCATATGATATTAAATTAAACCAATTTCACTTCCATTTAGTTCTAAATCAAATTATCTTCAAAATGGCTGTGATTTTATAATTTTTGGAGTTACGGTTGAAAAGTCGGTTTTCTGGGGTGGTTTGTGCAATTTTCTCTTGTATTTTGTGTATATTGTATTTGTATATATATTTGTAAATATTTTTACTAATTACTTAAAACAAAAATAAAAATAAAAAAATTAATAAAATTCTTAAAACAAAAAAAGAGGCTAACTTCCCCATTTATACTTGTATTTAATGTCATATATGTATATAGTACATGTATATATTTGCTATTTTTAACTAACCATCTTAAAAAAATAAAAAAAATAATATTTTTTAATTCAAATAAATAAAGTGACGAAAATTCAAAAAAAATAGATAATTTTATAAATAATTTTATCTTTCTATTTTATCTCTCATGTTATCTCTTCCACCAAAAAAATCAAAAATTCATCTCTTATCCAAAAAAATTCAAAATTCAAAATTCATCTCTTTTCTATTTATATGGCTCCATCTCCCTCATTCCAACCTGATCAATCTTTAGAGAGAGGAGCCCGATCTCCGAGAGAAATTTCGTCGAGGAAGTTGCCTAGCCTCCAAGCCGTCCGGTGACAGCGAGTCGGCCTTGTCAAGGCGATCACGGTCTATTTTCCGCTCCTAAGGTGAGATCCAAATTTTCTTCGCATTTTTATCTTAGTTTAATCGTAGTTTTATTTTTCATATTTTCGTCTCATTGTCATTTTTTTCTCTAGATCTTAAAACATTCCATCTCGATTTATTCCACCACTGACTCGATTTTTCATCTCACGTTCTCGAGCTCTCCACGTTCTATTTTCTATCTCCCACAATCTATCAACTCCAACCACGCACGGTGGTCGGAGAATTGGATTCGAATCTCTCATGTTCGCCGGATCCTCGTTCATTTTCCGACTTGTAAATAAATAAAAAAAACATTATTTGTTCTTTTATTCTCTAACTTTTGTTTTGCAGGATAATATAAAAATAAAAAATAAAAACATAAAAATATAAAAAAAATCTTTATATTTTTTATTTCCTGATTTCAGATTTACAAAAAAACAAAAAAAGGTTTCCTTTTTTTTCCTGTTTACATCATTTCAAGACAAAAAAAATTACAAAAAAAACACAAAAAAAAGAAAAGGGACGGTCGTTGCGCCTCCACCGCCGCCCCCTCGGCAGAGAGTCACCGCGCCGCCCCGCAACACCGCGGCGCCTCCTCCAACGGCGGCAGTGCCGCCCTCAAGCATCCAGACCTCGCCAGGCGGCCATCCCCAGGCACAACGCCGCTCCTCCGCTGCCCCAGCGTGCCGTTGCCGCACATCTTTGCGTCGCCGACGCCTAACAGCCGCCACCTCCTGCGCGGTAGCGCGCCGACCCCGACGCCGCCTCTACTCCATCGCCGCCGCCCTTGCTTGGAGAAGAAGCAAGGGGCGGCGGCCCCTTTGGTCCCCTTTGTGCGTTGAGAAGAACGAAACCCCTTAGGGTTGTGGCTTTTGATTAAAAGAAAAGATTATTTGGCCAAATTACAGTTATGTCCTCCATAGTTCTCAAATTCACAGAAACGCCCCTGCAACTTCAAGCACGTGCATTGCACGTTTTAAGTGGGTAAATTACACATTTCTTCTTGCACTTTATTTCTGTTATTATTTGTTGAAGAATTTTGAACTATCTGCATTTCAGTCCCTCTATTTCAGACATTGAACCTGCTTGATCTTTATGATGAAATAAATATTTTTAGTTGCCCAAAAATTTTGCAAAAATTGTGCTATGCTCCTGATGTTCATATCCATCTAGCATAATTCTTTTATTGTATTTTGATGTCATTTATCATTATTAAAAAAAATCAAAAACAGTGTTATTTTGTCTTCCTGAAATTCGAAAATTCATAGAAATTCGAAAATAGCTCCAAAAATTCTAAAAAAATTAGTTTAGTTGTATTTCATTGTCTTTTAATTTCTGACTATTTTTTACGCGTTAATTATTTATAAAACCCGAAAAAATTGAAAAACATCAAAAATCTTATAAAAATCATAAAAAAATCTACAAAAATCGAAAAATTGTGATTTCAGTTCCTGCTTGTAGATGATGGTTTCTAGTTTCTTCTAAAAATAATTGCCAGGAGTTGTGGGCATTTAAAGGATTTTTAAATTGCAAATTACTCCAGGATGCGCACTTTTTCTTATTTTCTCACTGTTTGATTTTTAGAAAAATACAAAAACATCTGAAAATTCCACAAAAATTCTCAAAAATATTTAAAAACTTTTAAAACCCAAAAATATTTTCCTTGGATTTTTCTGATTATTTTTGGCATAATTGAAAAATTCAAAAAGAGTTGGTGTGTGTACATTCTTGATCCTTGTTCCTATTGCTCTGCATTATTTTTGAAAAATAAAAAAAACTTTTGCAAAAATCAAAATCACTAAAAATTTGAAAATCAGAAAATATAAAAAAATTAGAAATAAAAAAATAATAAAAAAATAAAAAGATTAAAAAATCACAAAAACCAAGGATAGTTGTCCTTTGAGATTCATGTTTTCTCTTGATTGATTTTCGATTAATTGAATAACCCTCGGGAATTGTAGCCTCCCTGAGTTTGACCCTGTCCGCTATACAGGTTAATAAGTAGCAAAAAATAATAATAATCTTTTGTTGACGCGGGTTTTTAGGGAAAATCAACGACATATTATTTTTACAATTAATTTCCAATCTCTAAAAGTTGCGCTCAACACTCTTGCATAAACCTCTATGCTCATATCATTTTTGGGAATTATTTTACAAACAAAATTCATATTTCGAGGTGGCAATGGACTTCACAACGATTAAAGATATAACCCCTCCGTGGCAAAGGGCAAAGGACACAATCAACTCGACTGGCGGACATGCTAATATGGTCCTCATGTCTGGCATATGCCTTGGCGCTAAAGATTTGAAGTGCGTACATCGGTTGGATGCACGCGCAGGAGATAAGTTCTCTAAAAAACTGCTCTCCATTCAATTATTTATGAATTTGGTCTTGATTTACTTATTTTGTAGAAGTGGAGACTTTTCCAACTCGGGCAACAGAGGCACTGTGATTATGTCTGGCGTTGGCCTTGGTGCAATCCTCGGGAAGTGTTATACCAATATGGTATACACACACAAGATAAGTGCTTCACCAATATAGCCGTTATAGTGACAGTCGACCGTTGCTTCTCTTTATATAATGCTTGCTCCTTCGCAGTTCAAAGCAAAGGTCCAATGGCTCTTGAGTTCACCAACAAGGAGGTGGAGTCTTTCGCAAGGGAGTTCAGCCTCGATGGTGTGGTCTTTCTTCCCTCTCCACTCCATTGTATCTGGGATCTGATTGATGTTGTCGCGTGCCACACGGGGATTGTCACCAAAATTACTGCTCATCCTCTAGACGCAAGAGCAATCCTGCTGCGCTTCACCTGGGAGGAGGACCTTTTGCGTGCTATATCCGCGGATGAATTCCAATTTGAAGGCCACATGATCAAAGTTAGAAGGTGGACGCCGGAGTTCTACCAGAGGAATTACAAGCAAAAGCTGTGGGTTTGTCTCCCTGGTCTGCCATTGATTCTGCAAAACGAGGAGGCACTCAGACGCATTGGTAATCACATTGGGCGTTTTCTTGGAAGTGATGAAAGAAATGCTAAGCTGGAAGATCCAAGGGTAGCCAGAATCTTTGTGGAGATGGAGAATATGTCTCTCTGCAATCACATCCATTTGACGATAGGGGACTACACATTCGCCCAACGGATCATCATTGAAGAATGGCACGAATTTTGTGAAGCATGCAAAGTTTTTTTATCATGATGTAGAACATTGTCAAATTGTTCTTTATAGACATCCTCATGTATTCAAGGGAGAGTATTAGTGTGTTTCTGAACACATTAATGTTTGAACTTAGTCGTATCTTTGTATTACATTATTTTATCAATAAAAGGCTTCCCGAGTAATAAATCGGGCTTTTATTAAAAAAACCTTAAACCCTAAACCCTAAACCCTAAACCCTAAAAACCCTAAACCTAAACCCTAAACCCTAATGTAAAAGATACTTTTCCTGAAGCTGAGGAGGAGGATACCTATAGCGACAGTTATATGCTGAGCCTTCATCATAAATGGGAACCTTTTCAGAGAAGGTCTCCAAAGCTTAGGAAGGCTAAAGAGAAAGCATTACGAAAGTTCGAAGGTTGGGTTAGCGATGCTTGAAGGCCATGTTGGCAATTTTTTATTTTTAGTAGAAGTTTCTATAGAAGCTATATGCTTCATTTTCTCCTCCTTGTATTTCCTTTCTTTTTTCAATAAAAGGGGATACCCGGACCCCAGAAATTACTGGGTTATGAGTGAAAAAACCCAAAAAACCCTATAACCTAAACCCTAAACCCTAAACCTTAAAACCCTAAACCCTAAACCCTAAAAACCCTAAACCCTAAAAACCCTAAAAACCCTAAAACCCTAAACCCAAAACCACTACATGTCTCAATTTAGTTCTTGTAGAGGCTATAAGCCTCATATGAGCGTCATTGTAATATCTTTCTTTGATCAATAAAAGGGAATACCCATACCCCTAAAATTACTGTGCTTACTAAAAAAACCCTAAACCCTAAACCCTAAACTCTAAAACCCTAAATCTTAAACCCTAAACCCTAAACCCTAAACCCTAAAACCTAAAACCCTGAACCCTGAACCCTGAAAATATTGAACTCTAATGCTCAAGCTTGCTTATTTGTAAAAATAATGAATAATGAATAAAATGAATTTTTTAATCGGTAGACTGTACAATAGGGGTCAAAACCTAACTTTCATATTGTAACTCCGAAAATTATAAAACCACCACCATTAAATAGCTCGTGAAAAGTTATATAAAATTAGAGGTGATTTTGATATGTTTTGATTTTTATTTGAAAGATATGGGTATGTGAAATTTGGTTTTTGGCTTTTATTTTGTGTATAAAATGAACATTGTGTAATATCTTCGTACAAGCTCATATTTGCATTTTTATTTGCATTATTATCTACAACTTTCATGTACAAAATTTCTTAATTTGATGAATGGATAATAAAGAATAAAATAGGTGTCAAAATGCATAAATAATGAATAAAAGATTAGGATTTTATTCTATTTTTGCCCCTTATCTCCCCCTACTTTATTCCTTGTCGACGAACTCAATTCTTGAATTGGTCTCGAGGTTCAGGGTCATAAAATATTTTCAACATTTTATTCCTTTTTCTTTTCTTCTCTTTATTCTATAATTTTGGCATTAACAACCTTATTTTATATACAAACAATACAATAAATAATGAATGTTGTCATGCACAAATTAATACTGTTTACATGCATTTGCTAGGCTTTTTAAGACCAAAATGATAGAATAAAGGTGATGAAATGAAGATTCATCACCCCCTATACTTGCCTTTGCTAGTCCCTATCAAACACTTATGCAATAAGTACAAAAAGAATAAAGAAGAAAAGAAAAAGAATGAATAAATAGAATTGCTTTCAGTTGTTAAACTTGTCTTTACAAAATCAAATTTGGGAGCTCATGTCAGACCTTGATGTGAGAATGTGTGTGGAACTTGGTCAGGAACCAAATTTAAAACACAACAACATTCGAGAGTCACAGAACTTGATTCAAACCACCTCAATAGCCAGGTCAGAACTAGCCTACATAGTACGCAAACCCTTATGACTATGAAGATGACTTGTACAGTGTAAGTGATAGTGGCTCTCCCTAACTGAAATGACAAAGGAACTGACTTCTCGAGAATGACAACCCAATGATCCCCAATCCAGCACTCTACCCTCGAGGAGCGGGGTATTCCCTTCTAAGTTCAAGTGGCACCCAGCTCGAGAGGAGGAGGTGAAGAAAAGAATGGACGGTAGCCAGTGTAGCTACATATCCTGAGATGCAAGACCAGTGAAGTCAAGTCATCCAGGTGCAGGCTCACATGGTATAACTTTGATGCTCAAGCTTGCTTATTTTCTATACAACATATATACATACTCCGACAGGAATTTTATTTGCAGGCCTGTCCATTTTTTTGGAGTTTTTTTTCTGAAATACTATTCACAACAGCATTTACACAAGGACATTTTCCTCTCGAGCCAGAAGACTATCCCTCTTTTGAGGCTTTGTCGCAACCCACACTCTCCTGTCATTCGACTTCAATGAAACTGGACCAGGTTGGGGTGCACTTTCCTCGAATGAATGTTTCCATTCGTGTACATCTCAGACCGGCAAATCCAACCCCCTCGCCACTCTAATTGAGTTGTGCCAAGTGAAAGGTGCAACTGTCCAAGTTAGGTCACGGTCGATAAGAGTCATGCATGTGTCTCAAAAAGTTATAGTTAGTCAGTTGAGGTGACTTGAACCCAATCCTTAGTCTCAAAGAATTAGATCCTATGGACCTGAAGTACCTTAACCCTAGTTCCCATGAGGTTCTAGTGCAGTTAAGTGCAGTAAGGTCCAACCAAGCTCCAATCTTCGTTTTTATTTGGACTTGTTCAATCATCAAGCTCAATTGAAAAGAATACCAATGCTATGCAAATGTTATGTACAATGCAGAAAGAATGATGTAATTTTCAAATAATCTTTGCAAATAAAATGAATTTTTATAAAAAAGAGTTTTGATAAAGAAATTTTTATAAAAAGATATTTGGTAAAGAAAAAGGATTTTAGCACCCAAAGTATAAATATATACAGCTATTTACACGGGCGTGCTTATTTTTATTTATTAAGGATTGTCAAGAATTTACATGTTTTAACAAGTTATTTTATAGGTGTATATATACAATTGGTAGAGAAATTTATGTATTTTATTTTAAATTATATACACATTTTATTGATGCTTTTATTCCTCACATTTATCTGAAAACAATTTTGAAAACTATAGTACAAAATAATTTTTGCAAATATTTACAAACATTTGAAAGCCATTTTGCAAATATTTTTCAAAAATATATATACATTTTCCAAAATAATTTTACAAACATTTTTCAAAATCATTTGCACATAGGTTTTCAAAACTTTTATTTCACACCACGAAAAAGAATTTTTCAATCAAAATATCTTTACAAAGGTTGAAAACATTTCACAAAATTTTTTCCAAACGAGTCACACCATTTTTCAAATCATTTTGCAAAAATATTGTTAACCTAACTTATTAGTTAGTATATGTAAATAGAAATATTGAGGAATAAAAATGCCATACATGTGTATATACAAAATATTTTTGGTATTTTGAATATTGCAAATATTTTTGAAAGTAGAAGGCTTAGGTTAAGAATTTAGGTCCATATCTTACATGGGAATGTATCTTATTTTTACAGAAGTTTTTGGTTCTTAATGAATAAATATATAAAGAATTTTTTAGTATGGTGTGTATACTCCTCAAACTTATTTGAAAGACAATTTCCAACAATTTTGAAAACTATAGTCCGGCATAATTTTCACAAACGATTTTTACAAATTTACACTTACCGTTTTGCAAAGGTTTTTGAAACAGTATATATAGATTTTTCACGTATTTTTGCAACCATTTTACAACCATTTGCGAATTTTTTTCAAACATTTTTATTTCACGCAAAGAAAATAAATTTTTGCAAACAAAAAATAATGTTACAAATGTTGAATACTCTTTACAAAATCTGTTCCAAATATTTTTCAAAAGATCTTTCAAAAAGGTTTTCAAACATTTTGTAAAAAGTATTTTTACATGATTTATTAATCAGTATGTACAAAAAGAATTTGAGGAGCTATAAATATCTTTTTATTAGAAGATTGTGATGAATTTGACATTATTTTTAGCCATAAGTGTTATTTAGAATACAAAAGTACGGGTTATGGCTTGAAGTATATACATAGTATATACGACCCCCTATACTTAGCTCGAGCTATGTCCTCGTAGATCAAGGAGAACAAGAGAAGACATAATTCAGACTGAGTATGGAAAAGTCTTAAGAATAAAGGAATGAGGAGGGCGATACACTTGATTATATATATATATATATATATGATGAAGGTGGGAACTGGAAAGAAGAAAAGAAGAAAAGAGATTAGAGGAAAAGTTTTTGAGGTGCGTTATCTAAATCTTTCGATGCAGCCAGTGTTGTGGATGTATCTTCATAGCGCAATACTTGGATTGAGTCGACAATGACCAAGAAAGTGTCATGCTCAAGGTAGGGCTTCAGTAGCTGATCGTTGACAATAAATGGTTGTGTGTCAGGAGACAATTCTGATATTGCAGTGTTGTCATTGTCACGCACTTCTCGAACTTGAAATGGCCCTGTCCATTTACTCTTCAATTTTCCCGGGAAGATCCTCAACTTTGCATCAAATAGCCACACTTTCTATCCAACTTCGAAGGTCTTTCATCTGAAGTGCCAATCATGCCAGTGTTTCACATTCTCCTTGTACATCAATGTGTTATCGTAAGCATAGTCTCGAAATTATAGGAGTCTGTTCGTATCATCATTTCTTTTCTGCGTGAGTCTAAATTGCACATATTGATTGCCCATAAGGATTTGTGAATTAGTTCCATGGACATATGACATGGTTTTCCATATACATGACGGTAGGGTGACATGCCCAAAGGAGACTTGTAGGCGGTTCGGTATGCCCACGGGACGGAGTCCAAGAGTTGGACCAATTCTTTCTGTCCGGCTTCACAAGCTTCTGCAGGATCATCTTGATTTCCCTATTCAATAGTTCGACCATGCCATTGGTTTGCGGATGTTAAGGAGATGCGACTCGATGCTCGATGATGTATTCCTTCGTTAATTTCTTGACCTCTTTGTTAATGAAGTGGCTACCCCCATCTGATATGAGAATCTTTGGAATCCCTAACCGTGAAAATGACATTTTCTTTCAAAATCGACAAACTTTGCGGTTGTCAGCGGCTCGAGCGAGGATAGCTTAAACCTAGCAACTCACATAGTCAACAGCAAGAAGGATGTGCTCACATCCCTGACCATTGAGAAGGGTCCCATGAAATCGGTATCCCAAGCATCGAATACATCTACAATCAGGATGATCTTTAGGGGCATTCAATCTTTTGCGGTGAGGGTGCCTTTCAATCTTTGACAGTCAGTGCATTGTTTCACAAAAGTTGTTGCATCCTTAAATAGTATGGGCCACCATAAGCCACAACTGAAGTACTTTTGCTGCCATTCTAACTCCAGAGTGGTGTTCACCATATTCGGGCAAGTGACAATGCTCGAGGACACTATGATGCTCCTCCTGAGGGATATACCTGCACGAAATGCAATCAGCTCCTTCCCTGAATAAGCGAAGATCTTCCCATTGGTAGAAATGGATTGTCGATAAGTATTCATCCTTCTGAATCTTCGTCCAATCCGACGGTACTACCCCGAGACGAGGAAGTTGACAATATCAACATACCAAGGGAGTGGATCCGCGGGCAAAATCGATTCATCAGGAAAGGTCTCTGTGATGGGTGCACTACGCAGCAGAGGCTCTTGATGCTCAATTCTGGAGAGATGATATGCTACCACATTCTGAACTACATGCTTGTCCTTGATTTTCAAATCGAATTCCTAGAGAAAAAGGATCCATCTAATTAGTCTGGGCTTGGCATCCTTCTTCTGCTGCAAATATCGGATAGCAGAGTGGTATGTAAAGATGGTAACTTTCGATCCAAGTAAATAAGATCTAAACTTCTCTAAGACGAATACCATTGCCAGTAACTCTTTCTCTGTCACTGTATAAATTCTCTGAGCTTCATCTAATGTTTTGCTGGCATAATGAATGGCATAGGGCACCTTGTCATTTCTTTGTCCTAAAACAGCCCCAACTGCAAAGTCTGACGCATCTGTCATGATCTCAAAGGGGAGAGACCAATCTGGTGGTTGTAGGATCGTAGCTTGAATGATAAGCTCCTTTAGCTGATTGAATGAAAGGAGAACATGCTGATCAACATTGAACTCAGTCTCCTTGCATAGAAGTTCTGTAAGAGGTCGAGCAATGCGGTTGAAATCACAGATGAACCTCTTGTAGAATCCCACATGCCCTAGGAATGACCTCGCATTCTTTATTGTCTGAGGTGGCTCAAAATTGGCAATCACATCCACCTTTGCCAGGTCGACTTCCATACCACGTTAGGATACGTCGTAACTCAGCACAATCCCTTCTGTGACCATGAAGTGGCTCTTTCCCCATGATAACACTGGATTGACTTCACGACATTTCTAAAGTACTATGTATAGCTGCTCAAGACAAGAATCGAAATTGTCACCATAGACGGAGAAGTCATCCATAAACACCTCAAGAAAACTGCCTACCATCTTGGCGAAGCCTGCAAGCATGCATCTTTGGAATGTCGCTGGTGCATTGCACAATCCAAAGGGCATTCTCCTGAAAGCATATGTGTCGAACGAGCAAGTGAAGGTAGTTTCTCTTGGTCCTCAAGGGTGATTGCCACTTAGTTGTACCCGTAGTACCCTTCCAGAAAGCAAAAGAACTCCTTGCCGGATAGTCTTTCCAGAACCTGATCAATGAATTGCAAGGGGAAGTGGTCCTTCTTCGTCGATGCATTAAGATGACTGTAGTCAATACAGACACACCAGGATGTCGATACCTGAGTAGATATCTCCTCTCCTTTGTCATTTGTAACCACAGGAAGCCTTGACTTCTTTGGAACTACATGCAAGGGGCTCACCCATTTTGAATCAGAGATGGGATAAATGAAACCCACATCACACCATTTCGTGATTTCTTTCATGATGACGTCCTTGAGATTTGGATCTAGTCTTCTTTGGAATTCGTGGGATGACTTGGCATCTTCTTTCAAGTAAATGTGGTGTGAACAAAATGCATGATTTATCCCACGGAGATCTGATACATGTCAACCAAGTGCCGTGTGGTTATTCTCTAGATCCTCAAGAAGTCGAGATTCTTGCTCTGGAGTCAGCATGCTGATGACGATGATCGGACACATGTTTTCTTCACCATCAAGGAAAGCATACTTTAGGCTTGCTGGAAGTGGCTTGAGTTCTGGTTTCGATCTGACCAACTTGTTAGTCACTTAAGAAATTGTGTTGGTGGTAGGATATGCTGCTTGAACTTCGGTCGAGTTACTGACCTCAATACTCTGTTGGGATTCTGATAATGTACCGAACAATTCTGTACTAGGCTCATCGTGTTCGGGCTAGAGTGAAATATTGGAGTAAAAAGGTGCATCGACACATTGGACTCTATCTCCTAGGTATCATCGATGTATATGTCGACTGTGCTTTCCAAGTCCTCCTCTTGAGAGAGGATCTCTTGGGTCCATGGATCGTCCAAAGAGAGTAGTGTATCTCTGATTTTTGCAATAAAATCACGGTTTGTTTCTGGTGTTGCACAGCTCTCATCAGTCATGACTTTTGGCTCGCTGATCATGTCTATAGTGATTCTCTTGTTGACCGAGTTAAACGTGATCTTGCTAGATTCAAAGTCAAATACAGCTTCTGAGGTGCGCATGAATGGCCAGCCAAGGATGATAGGAGTCTGGAGTAAGGATGCGGGAGAGTCCATATCAAGGACTACAAAATCAACTAGGAACTGCATTTCCCGCACCTACCACGTCTTCTAGAAGACCTCTAGGTCACTTGATAGATCGATCAACGAACTGAAGCATCATACGTGTTTGCTTGAGCGGATCTAGCCCAAATTCTTACAGTAATGACGAGGGTAGAAGGTTGATGGAAGAAGCGCAGTCAAGCAGAGTGCCCTCAAAGACTTGATCAAAAATCTTGCAACCGATAAGAGGTGCTCCTTTGTCATGCTTCTTTTGTGGGAGGTTGTTGATGGCTGTTGCAATGGTCATGGTGAGAACGTGCTTCTCAACTTGTCTGCATATGTTCTTTCGTGTTGGGCGACGCTTGCTTGTACGTGCCTCTTTCAAAACTTTCTTCACAGCCGGCATGTACTCCATGGCCTTGATCATAGGAATCTCAACAGTCAAGTTATTAATGATATCCACAACTCCATGATCAGATAATGCACTTTTTCTTTTTGTAATTTTTTGGAATTTTATACTACACCAGAAAAGGGAATATGTACATTGTTGGAATCCGAAATAGAGTTCTTGTTTACAACAAAATCATCGTCCACAAAAATATTGTACATCCGGATTACAAGAAGGAGTACAATCTCGAAGCTGACATACTGGTGATGAATCTCCATTTCATCACCTTTATTCTATCATTTTGGCCTTAAAAACCCTAGCTAATGCATGTAAATAACATTAGTTTATACATCATAGCATCCATTATTTATTGTATTTATTTGTATATAAAATGAGGTTTTTAATGCCAAAATTACAGAATAAAGAGAAAAAAAGAAAAAGGAATAAAATATTGCAAATATTTTATGACCCTAACCTCGAGACCAAGTCTAGAATGGAGTTGGTCGACTAGAAATAAAGTAGGGGGAGATAAGGGCCAAGAATACAATAAATATCTCATTTATTCATTTTTTATTTATGCATTTTTGACAACTATTTTGTATCTAAGTATTTATTCATCAAATAAAGAAATTTTGTACATAAAAGTCATAGATAATAATGTAAATAAAAATACAAAATTGAGTTTGTACAAAAAAATAATATACAGTGTACATTTTATATCCAGAATAAAAAGCCAAAAACCAAAATTTACAGACCCATATCTTTCAAATAAAAACTCAAAACATGGTAAGATCACCTCTAATTGTATATAACTTTTCAAGATCTATTTAATGAGGGTGGTTCCATATTTTGCGGATCTACGATTTCAAAGTTAGGTTTTGGACCCCTATTGTACATAATACCAATTAAAATATTCAATTTATTCATTACTTATTATTTTTACAAATTCATATTTTTATAATTTTATACAAATTATCTATAATATATGTGTACATCAAAAACAAAATAAAACTGACACGAAAATGAAAAATAAAATAAAGTTATATAAAAACATAGATGAAACACCTATATGTATATAAATAAAAAGGAATTGTATTCTTTAATTATTTTATTCTTTCATATTTTTAGAATATTGTCAATATTATATATATTCTATTAAAAATACAAAACAAAAATAAAACTCATTAAAATATGTTAAAATAAAAAGTAGTACACAAAACATAGACAAAATACCTATAGCTATACATATACAATCCATCTACCTATTTATTTAAAGGTGCAAATAAACACATAAAAATAAAATAAAAATATATTTATACTCACAAAAATAAGTTATAAATATATAAAATAAGAAAATAAGAAAATAAAATAATATATATAAAGAAAAAATAGAAATGCACAAAACATAGATGAATATACCTATAAAGACACTCATAAAAATTATCTACTAATAAATCAAGCCAAAAAAATAAAAATCATATTAAAATACTATATAAAATAATAAGCATTTTTTATTTTATACTTGAAAAATAATAAAATCATTTACTATTTTAAATTAATTATTTTCGAATAAAATCTTCTATTTTGTCCTTTAGCGACCTACATGGACCAATCCGCGTGCGGCCTTCATTGACCTCTGGTCAACTGTCCCATCTGCTGCTCTGAGTCGTCAGACTTGTTGCATCCCTGGTTTTCTTGCATTTTTCGTAGGCGTCTCGTCCATCGATCGCACTTGATTCCCTCACAAGAAATGTTCCTGACACTTTGTACATACACGCCCATACGTTGTACATATTGTATATAGCGTAGATTTATCACCACCGTTTGGTCAATAAGGGTGCACACCTAGGTTTATAAATAACCCAGCTCCTCCTCCTTCGCAAATTGGGTCAGTTTTCACCCGTCTCCCTTCCTCGTATTCGGTCTAGGTCGAGTCCTTGTGACAGGAGGAGCATCCTGGTACCTTGAATCGGTCGGAGATAGTGGGAGTTGCACCCACTGCGACGCTCCGACGATCACCACGCTCCCTGGTTCCCACCAGGTATTAGAGCCCTTTTCTTGCTTTTCTAGGTAGCTTTTACTTCCAACATTTCATTCCTGCAATTAGTTTCATGTTTCGCATATTAGTTTTGCGATTTCGTAGTTCGTCGGAGATCCGCTCCGGTGAGCTTTTCACCGCGTTCCTCCATGTTTCCGACCACCACTACGCCACCATTTTGTTCCCCATCGCCTTCTCCACCTCCCAGCAACTTCCTATCAATCGGAGCCTCCTTGGTTCCGCGAATCGAGGCTCCTCCACCACCCTTCGTCGGAGCTTCCTCGCCCATCACCATCCCCGTGCTAATAGCTTTAAACCCCAGGTCGAGGGTGTAGCCCTCGAGTCGTGTGAGCTTCCTATGCAGGTTAGGCGCCTTGAAACACGCCAGAAGACACAATCGAAGTCGGCGGAGGTACCTGGAGCCCCATTTCCTCCCCGAGCTCGTGGCGGCGCTCCAACGTACCTCAGGCCGATCCAAGACCTCCAACAGCTAGAGGATCCTCCCAGGAAGCTGTAGAGACCTTCAGGAGCGGCAAAGATCGGCGGAGATGCAAGATATCACCGAAAGAAGCTCGCCGCGGTGAGCGTTCTTCCCTGTTCTTCCAGCCATCGTCCCCGTCGTTGGATGAAGAGGAAGGCCCAGATTGAAGATTAGCCGTTGGATGGAGCCGTCACCGACCGTCAGATCGTGACCCGCGATCTAATCTCATGCGTCCATCGACGAAGCGTCATCGGCAAACGTGGAGGCGCCACGTGGATAAGTCAAGAACATCAGCCGTCCGATCCAGCGCCTCAAGGGGCAATTTACACCTTTAGCCCCTTGCATTTTTGTATTTATTATTTAGTTCTGTAAAATAAATGTAACGCTATAAATAAATGGGATTTTTGCATAGAACCCCCTGCATTAATGGGATATTACATATAGATCCTTCCTAGTCGAGTCATGTGTTGTCCCACGTGCTGTGTTGTGAAAATTTCACTGGAGCCCATGTATGTATTTGCATTTTGAAAAAATCCATTAAATAAAATTTACAATGTTATATTTTTGTGGAATTTGCATGTAGACCCCTGTACTTTATGAAATTGCATTTTGGTCCCTGTGTGTGTGATTCACGTGTAGTCCCACGTGATAGGGTAAAATTGCATGGGCCCCCTGGCGGATTTTGAAATTTGTATTTGGTCCTAAAACTTCATGTTAACGTTCAAAAGTTTTGGTAAATTTGCAAGAACTCCTTGAGCTTTATTTTATTCGCAAAAATACCCCTGCTAGGGTTGGAATTTCTTTTTGTTTGCTCTATTTCATGCATCTATAAAACTGTTGCATTCTAGTTTCACGGCATATTTTTATTTTGCATATTTATTGCATTTTAATATTTATAAAAATTCAAAAACAAGCATTTTCTCTACAGTTTGCATTAGAAAATCCATAAAGATTATAAAAACTTCTCAAAAAATTCCCCAAAAAACATATTGTGTGTCTTTTAGTGTCTTTTATATCTAGACAAAAAAACACTAAAAATTACAAAAGGAAACTCCTAAAAATTATAAAACTCCAAAATCCTTCATAAAAATATTAAAAATTCTTTATAAACCCCAAAATATAATCTCTGTCAATTTTATATATTTTATTATCTTTAATTTAAAATTAATTTGAGGAATTTTTTATTCTGTTTGATATTTTTTATCCTCATTTTAATTTCGGGTTTGTATTTTATTCACTGTTTTCATTATTTTTGCCTTTAAAAATACCAAAAAATTAGGAAAAAGCTAGAAAATCACAAAAACATTAGAAGAATATAAAAAAAATACAAAAATATTTTATTTCCTGTATTTTGAGTATTTTTCCTTCTTTTTTATCTCTCTCTTATCTCTAGTGTACATATCTTCCTTATATACATATTATAGCTTTATTAAAAGAAAAAGAAAAGATAAAAATATAAAAATACAAAAATACAAAAAGAAAATATAAAATCAGAAAATTGAAAACCAAATACAAAAATATAACACAAAAATAAAATAAAAAATATATACAAAATAAAAAACCCACGAAAACAATAACATGGACAAGAAGAGAATTGGATAATTATGTGCATTTATTTTTGCCCCCAACTGTTTGCTCCCAGTGTTCCACCTCTACTTGTGCTTACACCTATACACCTTGACATGTATAGTTATAATAAATTTTAACTCCACATTTTTGCTAGTCATTGCTTGATATTTATTGTGGGTTAATTGCTACTTGATTTGGGATTTCGTTTGATGTCACCTCAGCGACTGTCGATCCTCCTTGGGGAAAGATACGACCTCGGCCCAATCCCACTTCATCAGATGGCACCATTCCCGAGGAGCAACGTCGTTTGTGATACTTATTATTTATTTGATTCTTCACTCTTGTCCATATTTATTTAATCATTTGCTTGATTGATATTATTGTGATTGTTCTGACCCTCTTCTTTATTTGTCTTTGATGCGAGGGACCGCCAAACGAAGGAGGAATTCCTACGAATTCCGATGCACCCGAGTAAGGCGGAGTTGGCTCTTCTACACCAGCCAGCAGGAGAGAGCATCGAAGGCAGATGGAGGAGAATTTTGGAAGGTAGTCTAATTTTTGCATTATTTATTAATATGTAAATTTATGTAAGAGAGTGACACTTGGATTGTAATAAAACATGACTCTCCCACTCCGACTTCCCGAGGTTCATTACTTGAGGGATTGTTCCCTTGGGGGCCTCGACGGTTTTGACGCTTTTTCCTTTTTTTATTTTTATTATTTTGTGTGAATGAGCCATAGCTTAGGAATTGTTTGCCGATAGATTAAGGTCCAAAGCCCCTAATATATTTGCATGTACATATAGATGCGCTTCTGGATTTAGTCAAATTAATAATTGTTGGTTATTTAATTTCGAACCCGCCGTGAGAGACGTCATACAACGCTGGCAGGACCCGTTGTGGCGGGCACCAAGACATCTCCAAGATCGTACTTTAGGGTTTGACTTTGAATAACCAACATTTGGTGCTTCACGATAATAGCAGTTACTATCCTAGGGCGATGTCATCGGATTGCATCTCATGTAGCATAGGTTTCAATTCTGTCTTGCATCCCGCATGGAGAGAGCTGGAGGCACTGTAAGTCTTCTTACTTAGCATACATCATCGATTTCCGACTTGCATGGATTTTTTGACCTTCTCCCTCTGTTTTTGCCAACCTGCAATGCTTAATGGAAATTGGAACCTCGATAGGCACGTGCATTGAAAATATCCAAAAAAAGTGATAACGAAAATAAAATCAAGATTGCTAACTCTATTGGACCTAAAAATAAAATAAAATGGATCCCTTGTCTTGGGGAGAGCAACCCCCTCCTTATTTGAGCATTTTATTTCTACGTACACGCTAAGAATTAGTGCCCCAATCTCAAGCCTTATTTCGACGTGTGCAACTTTTTATGATCACCTAACTCTAAAAGTGACAAGATAAAAAGACCACATCTTGGTCTTCACGGTGTTGTGTAGGTGAATCCGGGGTTTACTTTGTGTATTGATTGAGACTTGGTGTCCATTTGCATCTCTTTGAGTTTTCGATCCCGTCCGTGTGAGTCATGCATTTTTCATCATTGAGTCTCTCTACCTCGCTTATACATATACCTCCTCATTTGCATTAAGTCATGATATTGGTGCTTCCGCTCAATCAACTTCGCCTGACCTTTGTTTTCCTCTTATTACCCAACCTCCTCGTGTTCCCCGTATCATCTCTTTTTTTACCCGGGATTGCTGCGCTTTTAGCGATAGCCCGCATCGAGGATTCTTGATTTATAGAGATTATTGGAGTAAATTGGTCTTACTTTGAGGATGTTGAGATTGATTTGGTGGATTTGTCTTTCATACGTGCATAGGATCTTATTGAGGATTTTTGATGATGCACGCTGATTAGGTGTAATTATGTATTGAGGATTTAGATCTCGCACACCGGATTGAGGATGTGATGTGCTTCAGTGATTTGAGGATGATATCATGATGTTTCTACTGATCTATCTATTTTGAGGTTTTGTCCGTCTTTGATTTTTGGGCTGGATAGACTATCTTGATATATGCTCAGGGTGACGATGATTGGAACCCACATGATATCTCATTTTCATGATTGATCCATCCCCGATCTCCTGATTCTATTATCCACCTATGGCACTTTGAGGATTTCTGATTATCTTTCGTGCCATCTCAGCCATATTTGATTGACTCGAGGGATGTTTTGTGATTGACCTGATTATTTGCTCCCTCACATGATCTTATGCCCTCCGGATGATTGAATGATTGAATGCTTTTGAGGACCTGAGATGACTTGCCAGCAATCCCAAGATTTCATTGACTTAGCTTACATGGCTCCCCGAGGACTATCTGTGGGAGCATGTGACACATTCTTTACGATCGGTTCGTATACTGACTCGGTCTCCACCTTGTTGGAGCCTGAAACCGTATCGTCTGATTTGACTATTAGGCCTCCCTGCTTATATTGTTTGTGTACCCAATTTGTCGGTACACGAGGCCGACTTCTCGACTCCTTTGAGTCCGCTCACCTTGACGGTCCTCGTAAGGTTGAGCTTCACTATTCTGATTATTCCATTCCTAGTTCATTTTCTCTCCGAGGGTCTGCGAGAGCCTATGGCACCTTTCTAGATTCTGCGGTCTCTTCTGCTGATCGGCGATTTGTCGCCTATCGAGACCATTTTGATTGACTCCTTTGAGTCCTCTCTCCTTGACGACCCTCGCAAGGATGAGATCTGATCTGACTATTCCCTGATTAGCTTGCATTGCTCCCTGAGGACTATCTACGGGAAAATGCAACACTTTATTTACGCTCGGTTTCCCTTTCAGACTGTGTCTTCTAGTGCACGAAGCCGAGTCGTCTGATATGCTTTCGGTCTCCATTGCTTTGATGTTTACCCGATCTGCTGGATCTTGGGACCCACCTGACTTGACTCCTTTGAGTCTACTATCCTTAACAGTCCTCACAAGGATGAGCCATCTTTCTCTGACTATTCTCTGCTCAGTTGGCAATACACTCCCCGAGGGTTATCTGAGGGACGCTGCCACACTTTCTTGACTTGATGGTCTCTTCTGCTGGTAGCCAATTTGTCGCCTATCTAGATCGTTACTATGATCCATCTGATGGATCCAGCTCATTTGTGCCCGCTCACCTTGTCGACCCTTGCAAGGGTGAGCTCCTGTTTTGATTATTCATTGACTAGCATGTACTTCTCCCTGAGGGTTATCTGCGGAAGAGTACATCATATTTTAGGTGCTTGACTTCACTTCTGGCGCTTCCTCTATGGAGGAGCGAGAAGTCGGGTCTGTTGATTTTGGTACTCGGTCTCCTCCCTGGTTGTGTCTCCTCTCGGTTGGAGCACGTGGCCGAATCTTCCTATTATTCTCTCATTATGCTCGCCTTGAGGACCCTCGCAGGGTTGAGCCATGGAATGTGGTATTCAGTGTGTGCTATGAACTTTTGATTTTATGCCCACTGGATACCACGCGGCTGCATTAGGAAAGTCTCATGTCTCACGCCCATATCCTTAGAGGCCATGATTGACTTGGAGGGGTTTGTACTGCTCTTTCTTCCTCCGAGTCTTACGGTACCGGCTCCGCTCACCCCTTTCACATTTTATGAGCCCATCATCGGATTTACGCTACCGATCCCCGCTTGACACCCACCTGATTGCATATCAGGGTGTCTTTTCACTATCTGAATGCGTCCTCGTTCTCACATGGAGACGACAACGAGAGCACGGTATTCACTTGTCAGATGTTGTCATGTACCTCATCAGTCTCTACCTGTGGTATATATGTGTTTTGTCTATTCCTTCTTTCTCCCGCATGTTATGTGTGCCTTAGATCTATCGCCATATCTTTGTGTCTACACTTAGGATGTACCTTGACCTAAGTATAGGGGGGTACACACCGCGTTGTTCTTTCCTCGTTCAGTTTTGTCACTCCTGTTGTTGCCTATACTTAGGGATATCTCACCCTAAGTATAGGGGGAGTGATGCGTATATTCTCCACGATCTTTTCATCTATCTATATATATCTATCTTTTTCTTCTTTTCTTTTTCATATTTCTTTATCTAAATAAAAGGTGTCACCCCTTTGTATCAGTTTTCTGTACTTAGGACGTACATTGTCCTAAGTATAGGGGGGTGCACCCCTGATTTGTTGATATGTTTATTCCCACCCGTGGCCCTCCCTGCCTTGTGTACAGCCTGCTATACTTAGGATTATTTGATCCTAAATATAGGGGGGTCGGTCACCTTCTTATTCATTTACATCTTCATTCTTTCATTCTTTATTTAGTCGTTGTAGTATAGGTTTTTCTATACTTCGTACGAGTTATGTCTTCTCTTTCTCTTTCGATCTATGAGGACATAGCTCATGCTAAGTACAGGGGGGTCGTATATACTCTGTATATACTTTATCCATAACTCGTAATTTATTACTAAATATAGCTAATTATACCTATAAAATTCATTCAAAATACTTAATAAAAGATGTTGATTATTCCTCAAATTGATTTTGTATTTACTGGTTAATAAATTAGGTTAAAAATATTTTTGCAAAATGATTTGAAAAATGGTGTGAATTGTTTGGAAAACTTTTTGTGAAATATTTCAACCTTTGTAAAAATATTTTGATTGCAAAAATTCTTCTATTTGTGTGATATAAAGGATTTGAAAACCTATTTGCAAATGATTTTGAAAACATTTTGTAAAAATATTTTGAAAAATGTATATATAGTGTTTGCAAAATCTTTGCGAAATGGATTTCAAATGTTTGTAAATATTTGAAAAAATTATTTTGTACTATAGTTTTCGAAATGATTTCGAAATAAATTTGAGGAATAAAAGCATCATTAAAAAAATAATATATATATATATATATCATAAATAAAATCATAAAATTCATTATCGACTGTATATACACCTAAATAAATCACTTTGTTAAACCCTGTAAATTCTTTAAATTTCTTTAAGTCTTGTAAAATAAAGCGGTACGCCCGTGTAAATAGTTGTACATATTTTATCATCCACCCTTCTGTAGTCACTACTGCCTCGTAGGACATAACGATGTGAATTGCTATCACTTAAAGAAGAAATTTGAGGTTGAAAAAAACAGAGAGGAAAAGGGACTCCAGGAAAATTTAAATAAGAGCAATGGAGAAAAGGAGGATAGAACTAATAATGAAGGTACGTCCAGGACTCAAGGACAACATTCCAAGAAGACTCATTATATCCCCGAGAAACAAACCAGATCCAAGAAAAGAGGAAGAGTGCTGAAGATCTATCGTATCAAAGACAAGAAAAAAGAGGTGGACCAAGCAACTCACGAGCACAATGATGGGGAGAAGAGGGATTCAGCATCCAATGATAATCAAGTCAACAAAGATCAAAATGACTCAACAAAGGACCAGGATAGCAATCCGATCAGAGATACTCAGCATCCTGATGGGAAAAAGGTAGTTCAAGTCGGGAAAATCCAAAAGACCAGGAAGCAATTCCCTCGGTGAATGAAAAATCTTCGGAAAAATCGGTCACCCTAAATTCAGAAAATTGCAACAGAGGAGATACAGAAATCCCAGAAACTCAGCAAGCTGGGAGAGCAACATCGGAGATACAATTTAGTAGAAACACTCCGAATCATGGACCAAACACTGATCACCCGGTGATAATTGAGAACAGATTCGAATGTCTTTTTAACACGGAAGAAGATGTAGTGAATGATGAAGACCTGATTTTGGACATTCCTATTGAATCTGACAAGGAGGACTATCTCAGCGAGCTGGAATTGAGGAATCAGGACGCAAGGGAAAGGGAAAAGAGTCATGAGAAATTCTCAGTCAGACCGGGAACTCCATCAAAGAAGAACCTCAAAGAGGCTGGAAAGAGCCTCTAAATCCATCTTTGTTAAATAATGTCAGTCTTATTCTGGAACTGCCAAGGAATCTTTAATGATACTACCTTGTCTTACCTAAACAAGTTAATTCGCGCTGAGAAAATTGCTCTTATGGGAATATTTGAACCCATGGTTTCGAAGAAAGAGTTGATATGATATGTCTTCGCTTGCAGCTTTCAAATGTATTGCAAACTCGTTGTCACCAAAGAAAATCTGGATTTTGAGCCATCCAACTCTTAAAGTAGATATCTTCAGTGAACACCCGCAGATGACGACCTGTAGGGTATCTGGCCTTTTTCGTGAGGAAGTTTTTTATCTCCTTTATCTATGCTTCTCACGATTATTCAGCTAGACGTCCACTGTGTCAGCATATAATTGATACGGGGGATTTGTTGTTTGATAAACGATGGATCTTAGGAGGGGACTTCAACT
Source organism: Ottelia alismoides (assembly GCA_037367405.1). Classification (NCBI taxonomy): domain Eukaryota; kingdom Viridiplantae; phylum Streptophyta; class Magnoliopsida; order Alismatales; family Hydrocharitaceae; genus Ottelia; species Ottelia alismoides. The sequence goes on along the minus strand of JAZKJV010002393.1, from coordinate 238,115 downwards.
CAATCTTGACTAGAACTGAAACTAAAGGGGGAAATTTCGATGCTCTGGCCGTTACAGAACTCTCTAGTACTATTCACTCAGCTGGACTGATTACCCCACGCCATGATGGAGATAATTTTTCTTGGTGCAATAATCATATTGGTAGGGATAGAATATACAAAAGACTGGACAGATGTTTCTTCTCACCGAGTATGGATGTAGATCTCAAAGTTAAATACTTGGATCGTATCAACTGGGACCATTCACCAATTCTGCTGTCATAAAGGGAACTGGAGGACCGACGGCCGACTCCCTTTAGATTTCAGAATATGTGGATCCTTCATGATAACTTCAAAGACTTGGTAACGAGCAATTGGACTATTGCAGATCAATATAATGGGTTACAATCTTTTGCAAGTCAGTTAAAGAGATTGAAGATTATTCTTAAATCTTGGAATAGAGATGTTTTTGGCAATATTGATGTACAGCATCTGAAAATGCTTTCACAAATTCAGGATCTTGAGAAACAACTGCAAATAGAGTGGAATCCAACAAAATGGGCAGAACTGAATGAGTGTAAGAACTCTTTTCACAAAATATCTTTGCAGTATGATTATTTCTTAAGGCAGAAGGCTAAAGTCCACTGGTACACAGAAGGGGACTTGAATACTAAGTTCTTTCATAATTCTTTAAGAATGAACAGGAAGCAGAGTGTTTTCAAGGCTCTCAAAGACTCAGGTAACTATGGGAGTACCTGGGATCAGATCGCAAAATCAGGGATTAATTATTTCAAAAATCTATTTGAAAGGCAGAGCAACTCCTAGGATGAAGATATCTTTGAGGTAATTCCACGGGTCATATCAGATGAAGATAATTCGTCCATTCTGGCGCTACCATCTGAACAAGAGGTATGGCAAATAATTGAGAACCTCCCTTCTAATAAAACACCAGGTCCGGACGGATTTACCGCTGAATTCTATATATCCTACTGGGCTATTATTAAAGGTGATTTGATGTCCGCTATAGAACATTTCTTCGTTCATTTTTGGATGCCAGAATCAGTCAAATCAACTTTTATCGCTCTGATTCCAAAGAAGGATAACCCAAAACACTTCAGGGATGTCAGGCTGATCAGTTTGTGTAATGTGCTTTATAAAGTAATTACGAAGATTATACAGAATAGAATTTCAGCTTTGGCCCCAAAACTCTTTTCAGAGAACCAAGGAGGGTTCATTTCTGGGAGAAGCATTTTTGATAACATCGCTCTGGCACAAGAACTGGCACAACATATAGGCTAAAATAGAAAAGGGACCAATGTAATCTTCAAAATAGATATGGAGAAGGCCTATGATAGGCTGGAGTGGAATTTCCTTTTTAACACGATGGCTTGCTTTGGGTTTAACGACGATGTCATCAAAATGATTAAAAATTGCATCACCAATGTTCCGTATTCGCTGCTCATTGATGACACTTCTACTCAATGGTTCCAGGGAAATCGCGGACTGAGGCAGGGAGATCCTTTGTCGCCCATTCTTTTTATTATCGCCGAAGAAGTCCTGAGTCGGGGACTCTTGTGTATGATTCAGGAAGGTTTTATCAAACCTTTTTACACCAGGAAAAGAGTTCCCTCAGTATCCCATCTTCTCTTTGCCGATGACACAATCCTTTTTGCAGATGCAGATCAACAGTCTTTATTGAGACTATTCAATTTCATTAGCAAATACGAAGTTGCGTCGGGCCAAAAGATGAATGATTCAAAGAGTTTCTTCTATGTGCATAAAGGGACGAAGGGAGCACTAAATCTGAAATAGCCACCCAATCGGGTATGAAGGAGGGATAATTTCCCTTTACTTATTTAGGCTGTCCAATCTTCTGTGGCAGATCGAAAGCAATGTATTTCGAGAGCCTGGTCAATGATGTCCAGGATAAATTAGCAGGTTGGAAGAGCAGATGTCTGTCTCAGGCTGGGAAAATCATTCTCATCAAACACGTGTTATCAAGCATACCCATTCACATACTTTCAGTGTATGATATCCCAAAAACCATTACGAAACGTATGGAAAGAATATTTGCAAACTTCTTATGGGGTGGATCTACGAAGATGAAACCAAGGCATTGGGTATCTTGGGACTTAGTCTGCAAACCTATTCGAGAGGGAGGATTAGGGATACCATCCATTCAAGAATTCTTCTTGGCGCTACGAATGAAGACGACTTGGAACTATCAACATGGGGACTCCTTGTGGTGCAAATTCATGAGGGTCGGGTATGGTCAGATTGATTGTGAAAGACATCATGCTCCCTCGAGATGGAAAAACATTCATAAAGCATGGAAGGAGGTTGAAAAACACTGCTACTACACAATTGGTGATGGCTCGATCAATTTCTGGACATATGACTGGCTTAATATGAGCCCACTCATCGCACAGGAGGGAGTAACGGTAAGCAATCCGAATCTAAAGGTAAAAGATCTAGCTACTCTTGCTGGTTGGAATGTCAGTTATATATGTGCTCTAAAGCTCCCGAGTGAACTGGGAAAAATCATTCTTGCAAAAGAAGTCAGCTTAACAGACGAGAGTCCAAGGAGAAGATGGAAGTACACAAATAATGAAAATCTCTCAGTCAGCTCAGCTTGGGAAGCTATTAGGAAGAAAAAGCCTAAGGTTGAATGGGCAAAAGGGATTTGGAACTCTGGAATACCGCCAAAAATCTCAATTTTTCTCTGAAGACTAATTCAAATAAGAATAGCTACAGATGATATTCTTCAAAAAAATGAAGATACAAGGACCGTCGAAATGTTATTGCTGTGACGAAAACTCAGAATGCAAAACTTTAGATCATTTATTCTTAAATAGTGACCTGGCAAAAAGATTGTGGCCCGCAATAATAACAAATTTGAAAATACCTGAAAGGAATTCAAAGACACTGGCAGAGTGGTTTCTTTTCATATTCAAAGGTTCAACGGCAGATAACGCAATTCGGAAGGGCAGAAGAATTTGCATTGCAACAATGTTTTGGGAGATATGGCTGGAGAGGAATAGGAGAAAGTTCAGAGAGGAGGTAAACAACCCTTGGTTCCTCGTTCACCATACTCTTTCACATATTAAATTCATTTTAAGCCTCAACCTCCCCAATTCAGTCAGATGGAACTCGGAAGTGACTTTTCTTAAACTTTTCGATTTGATTGGTGTAAAAATAGAGAAACCAATCAAATTGTTTTTCTAGGATAAACCGGAGGTGAATTCTTTTAAGCTCAACACGGATGGTGCGGCTAAAAGTAATCCAAGTCTTGTAGGTGGTGAGGGAATTCTTCGTGATAATAATGGGGATTTTATCTTCGCTTTCTCACAATTCTATGGTATAGCTATTGATATAGAAGCTGAACTCCGTGCATTTCTTTCTGGGCTAAGATTGTGCAAACAAAGGAACCTTACCAATATCTGGGTTGAGAGTGACTGTCTAATTATTGAAAATTGGTTGAGTAATGGATGATGCACAAATTCACATCTTCTTATCTGGTGGAAGGAAATTATATCTCTACAAGGAATTATTAAAGAGGTCTCCCATATCTATAGGGAAGGCAATAGCTGTGCTGACTACTTGGCAAAAGAGGGTACGTCAAGGAATCATAACGTGATCTACAGGTCTGCTGAGGAACTCCCTAAGAGAATAAGGGGAGCAATCACACTAGACAAATGCCATCTTCCTTTTATAAGATGCAAAGAAATTTGAAGACTAGTTTCTATCCTCGCCAAAGGATGGTTAATTTCGCTATTTATGACAAAGACAACGTCTGGCAATTTTACTGGCGATCTCTCTAGTAATCTACCATATCTTTGATTGGAAAATCTCCATTATGTCTGGCAAACGCCTTAGCGAACTCCACTGGATGTGTGTGCACATATTATGTGCACGCACAGAAGTTAAGTGTCTCTTGCATAAACCTCTATGCTCATATCATTTTTGGGAATTATTTTACGAACAAAATTCATATTTTGAGGTGGCAATGGACTTCACAACGATTAAAGATATAACCCCTCCGTGGCAAAGGGCAAAGGACACAATCAACTCGACTGGTGGACATGCTAATATGGTCCTCTTGTCTGGCATATGCCTTGGCGCTAAAGATTTGAAGTGCGTACATCGGTTGGATGCACGCAAAGGAGATAAGTTCTCTAAAAAACTGCTCTCCATTCAATTATTTATGAATTTGGTCTTGATTTACTTATTTTATAGAAGTGGTGACTTTTCCAACTCGGGCAACAGAGGCACTGTGATTATGTCTGGCGTTGGCCTTGGTGCAATCCTCGGGAAGTGTGTATACCAATATGGTATACACACACAAGATAAGTGCTTCACCAATATAGCCGTTATAGTGACAGTCGACCGTTGCTTCTCTTTATATAATGCTTGCTCCTTCGCATTTCAAAGCAAAGGTCCAATGGCTCTTGAGTTCACCAACAAGGAGGTGGATTCTTTCGCAAGGGAGTTCAGCCTCGATGGTGTGGTCTTTCTTCCCTCTCCACTCCATTGTATATGGGATCTGATTGATGCTGTCGCGTGCCACACGGGGATTGTCACCAAAATTACTGCTCATCCTCTAGACGCAAGAGCAGTCCTGCTGAGCTTCACCTGGGAGGAGGACCTTTTGCGTGCCATATCCGCGGATGAATTCCAGTTTGAAGGCCACATGATCAAAGTTAGAAGGTGGACGCCGGAGTTCTACCGGAGGAATTACAAGCAAAAGCTGTGGGTTTGTCTCCCTGGTCTGCCATTGATTCTGCAAAACGAGGAGGCACTCAGACGCATTGGTAATCACATTGGGCGTTTTCTTGGAAGTGATGAAAGAAATGCTAAGCTGGAAGATCCAAGGGTAGCCAGAATCTTTGTGGAGATGGAGAATATGTCTCTCTGCAATCACATCCATTTGACGATAGGGGACTACACATTCGCCCAACGGATCATCATTGAAGACTGGCACGAATTTTGTGAAGCATGCAAAGTTTTTTTATCATGATGTAGAACATTGTCAAATTGTTCTTTATAGACATCCTCATGTATTCAAGGGAGAGTATTAGTGTGTTTCTGAACACATTAATGTTTGAACTTAGTCGTATCTTTGTATTACATTATTTTATCAATAAAAGGCTTTCCGAGTCATAAATCGGGCTTTTATTAAAAAAACCTTAAACCCTAAACCCTAAACCCTAAACCCTAAAAACCCTAAACCCTAATGTAGAAGATACTTTTCCTGAAGCTGAGGAGGAGGATACCTATAGAGACAGTTATATGCTGAGCCTTCATCATAAATGGGAACCTTTTCAGAGAAGGTCTCCAAAGCTTAGGAAGGCTAAAGAGAAAGCATTACGAAAGTTCGAAGGTTGGGTTAGCGATGCTTGAAGGCCATGTTGGCAATTTTTTATTTTTAGTAGAAGTTTCTATAGAAGCTATATGCTTCATTTTCTCCTCCTTGTATTTCCTTTCTTTTTTCAATAAAAGGGGATACCCGGACCCCAGAAATTACCGGGTTTATGAGTGAAAAAAACCCTAAAAACCCTAAAACCTAAACCCTAAACCCTAAACCTTAAAACCCTAAACACTAAACCCTAAAAACCCTAAACCCTAAACCCTAAACCCTAAAAACCCTAAAAACCCTAAAACCCTAAACCCTAAACCCAAAACCACTACATGTCTCAATTTAGTTCTTGTAGAGGCTATAAGCATCATATGAGTGTCATTGTAATATCTTTCTTTGATCAATAAAAGGGAATACCCATACCCCTAAAATTACTGTGCTTACTAAAAAACCCTAAACCCTAAACCCTAAACTCTAAAACCCTAAATCTTAAACCCTAAACCCTAAACCCTAAAACCCTAAACCCTGAACCCTGAAAATATTGAACTCTAATGCTCAAGCTTGCTTATTTGTAAAAATAATGAATAATGAATAAAATGAATTTTTTAATCGGTAGACTGTACAATAGGGGTCAAAACCTAACTTTCATATTGTAACTCCGAAAATTATAAAACCACCACCATTAAATAGCTCGTGAAAAGTTATATAAAATTAGAGGTGATTTTGATATGTTTTGATTTTTATTTGAAAGATATGGGTATGTGAAATTTGGTTTTTGTCTTTTTATTTTGTGTATAAAATGAACATTGTGTAATATCTTCGTACAAGCTCATATTTGCATTTTTATTTGCATTATTATCTACAACTTTCATGTACAAAATTTCTTAATTTGATGAATGGATAATAAAGAATAAAATAGGTGTCAAAATGCATAAATAATGAATAAAAGATTAGGATTTTATTCTATTTTTGACCCTTATCTCCCCCTACTTTATTCCTTGTCGACGAACTCAATTCTTGAATTGGTCTCAAGGTTCAGGGTCATAAAATATTTTCAACATTTTATTCCTTTTTCTTTTCTTCTCTTTATTCTATAATTTTGGCATTAAAAACCTTATTTTATATACAAACAATACAATAAATAATGAATGTTGTCATGCACAAATTAATACTGTTTACATGCATTTGCTAGGCTTTTTAAGACCAAAATGATAGAATAAAGGTGATGAAATGAAGATTCATCACCCCCTATACTTGTCTTTGCTAGTCCCTATCAAACACTTATGCAATAAGTACAAAAAGAATAAAGAAGAAAAGAAAAAGAATGAATAAATAGAATTGCTTTCAGTTGTTAAACTTGTCTTTACAAAATCAAATTTGGGATCTCATGTCAGACCTTGATGTGAGAATGTGTGTGGAACTTGGTCGGGAACCAAATTTAAAACACAACAACATTCGATAGTCACAAAACTTGATTCAAACCACCTCAATAGCCAGGTCAGAACTAGCCTACATAGTACGCAAACCCTTATGACTATGAAGATGACTTGTACAGTGTAAGTGATAGTGGCTCTCCCTAACTGAAATGACAAAGGAACTGACTTCTCGAGAATGACAACCCAATGATCCCCAATCCAGCACTCTGTCCTCGAGGAGCGGGGTATTCCCTTCTAAGTTCAAGTGGCACCCAGCTCGAGAGGAGGAGGTGAAGAAAAGAATGGACGGTAGCCAGTGTAGCTACATATCCTGAGATGCAAGACCAGTGAAGTCAAGTCATCCAGGTGCAGGCTCACATGGTATAACTTTGATGCTCAAGCTTGCTTATTTTCTATACAACATATATACATACTCTGACAGGAATTTTATTTGCAGGCCTGTCCATTTTTTTGGAGTTTTTTTTCCGAAATACTATTCACAACAGCATTTACACAAGGACATTTTCCTCTCGAGCCAGAAGACTATCCCTCTTTTGAGGCTTTGTCGCAACCCACACTCTCCTGTCATTCGACTTCAATGAAACTGGACCAGGTTGGGGTGCACTTTCCTCGAATGAATGTTTCCACTCGTGTACATCTCAGACCGGCAAATCCAACCCCCTCGCCACTCTAATTGAGTTGTGCCAAGTGAAAGGTGCAACTGTCCAAGTTAGGTCACGGTCGATAAGAGTCATGCATGTGTCTCAAAAAGTTATAGTTAGTCAGTTGAGGTGACTTGAACCCAATCCTTAGTCTCAAAGAATTAGATCCTATGGACCTGAAGTACCTTAACCCTAGTTCCCATGAGGTTCCAGTGCAGTTAAATGCAGTAAGGTCCAACCAAGCTCCAATCTTCGTTTTTATTTGGACTTATTCAATCATCAAGCTCAATTGAAAAGAATACCAATGCTATGCAAATGTTATGTACAATGCAGGAAGAATGATGTAATTTTCAAATAATCTTTGCAAATAAAATGAATTTTTATAAAAAAGAGTTTTGACAAAGAAATTTTTATAAAAAGAATTTTGGTAAAGAAAAAGGATTTTAGCACCCAAAGTATAAATATATACAGCTATTTACACGGGCGTGCTTATTTTTATTTATTAAGGATTGTCAAGAATTTACATGTTTTAACAAGTTATTTTATAGGTGTATATATACAATTGGTAGAGAAATTTATGTATTTTATTTAAAATTATATACACATTTTATTGATGCTTTTATTCCTCACATTTATCTGAAAACAATTTTGAAAACTACAGTACAAAATAATTTTTGCAAATATTTACAAACATTTGAAAGCCATTTTGCACATATTTTTCAAAAATATATATACATTTTCCAAAATAATTTTACAAACATTTTCAAAATCATTTGCAAATAGGTTTTCAAAACTTTTATTTCACACCACGAAAAAGAATTTTTCAATCAAAATATCTTTACAAAGGTTGAAAACATTTCACAAAATTTTTTCCAAACGAGTCACACCATTTTTCAAATCATTTTGCAAAAATATTGTTAACCTAACTTATTAGTTAGTATATGTAAATAGAAATATTGAGGAATGAAAATGCCATACATGTGTATATACAAAATATTTTTGGTATTTTGAATATTGCAAATATTTTTGAAAGTAGAAGGCTTAGGTTAAGAATTTAGGTCCATATCTTACATGGGAATGTATCTTATTTTTACAGAAGTTTTTGGTTCTTAATGAATAAATATATAAAGAATTTTTTAGTATGGTGTGTATACTCCTCAAACTTATTTGAAAGACAATTTCCAACAATTTTGAAAACTATAGTCCGACATAATTTTCACAAACGATTTTTACAAATTTACACTTATCGTTTTGCAAAGGTTTTTGAAACAGTATATATAGATTTTTCACGTATTTTTGCAACCATTTTACAACAATTTGCGAATTTTTTTCAAACATTTTTATTTCACGCAAAGAAAATAAATTTTTGCAAACAAAAAATAATGTTACAAATGTTGAATACTCTTTACAAAATCTGTTCCAAATATTTTTCAAAAGATCTTTCAAAAAGGTTTTCAAACATTTTGTAAAAGGTATTTTTGCATGATTTATTAATCAGTATGTACAAAAAGAATTTGAGGAGCTATAAATATCTTTTTATTAGAAGATTGTGATGAATTTGACATTATTTTTAGCCATAAGTGTTATTTAGAATACAAAAGTACGGGTTATGGCTTGAAGTATATACATAGTATATACGACCCCCTATACTTAGCTCGAGCTATGTCCTCGTAGATCAAGGAGAACAAGAGAAGACATAATTCAGACTGAGTATGGAAAAGTCTTAAGAATAAAGGAATGAGGAGGGCGATACACTTGATTATATATATATGATGATGAAGGTGGGAACTGGAAAGAAGAAAAGAAGAAAAGAGATTAGAGGAAAAGTTTTTGAGGTGCGTTATCTAAATCTTTCGATGCAGCCAGTGTTGTGGATGTATCTTCATAGCGCAATACTTGGATTGAGTCGACAATGACCAAGAAAGTGTCATGCTCAAGGTAGGGCTTCAGTAGCTGATCGTTGACAATAAATGGTTGTGTGTCAGGAGACAATTCTGATATTGCAGTGTTGTCATTGTCACGCACTTCTCGAACTTGAAATGGCCCTGTCCATTTACTCTTCAATTTTCCCGGGAAGATCCTCAACTTTGCATCAAATAGCCACACTTTCTATCCAACTTCGAAGGTCTTTCATCTGAAGTGCCAATCATGCCAGTGTTTCACATTCTCCTTGTACATCAATGTGTTATCGTAAGCATAGTCTCGAAATTATAGGAGTCTGTTCGTATCATCATTTCTTTTCTGCGTGAGTCTAAATTGCACATATTGATTGCCCATAAGGATTTGTGAATTAGTTCCATGGACATATGACATGGTTTTCCATATACAAGACGGTAGGGTGACATGCCCAAAGGAGACTTGTAGGCGGTTCGGTATGCCCACGGGACGGAGTCCAAGAGTTGGGACCAATTCTTTCTGTCCAGCTTCACAAGCTTCTGCAGGATCATCTTGATTTCCCTATTCAATAGTTCGGCCATGCCATTGGTTTGCGGATGTTAAGGAGATGCGACTCGATGCTCTATGATGTATTCCTTCGTTAATTTCTTGACCTCTTTGTTAATGAAGTGGCTACCCCCATCTGATATGAGAATCTTTGGAATCCCTAACCGTGAAAATGACATTTTCTTTCAAAATCGACAAACTTTGCGGTTGTCAGCGGCTCGAGCGAGGATAGCTTCAACCTAGCAACTCACATAGTCAACAACAAGAAGGATGTGTATCCCTGACCATTGAGAAGGGTCCCATGAAATCGGTATCCCAAGCATTGAATACATCTACAATCAGGATGATCTTTAGGGGCATTCAATCTTTTGCGGTGAGGGTGCCTTTCAATCTTTGACAGTCAGTGCATTGTTTCACAAAAGTTATTGCATCCTTAAATAGTATGGGCCACCATAAGCCACAACTGAAGTACTTTTGCTGCCATTCTAACTCCAGAGTGGTGTTCACCATATTCGGGAGAGTGACAATGCTCGAGGACACTATGATGCTCCTCCTGAGGGATATACCTGCGCGAAATGCAATCAGCTCCTTCCCTGAATAAGCGAAGATCTTCCCATTGGTAGAAATGGATTGTCGATAAGTATTCATCCTTCTGAATCTTCGTCCAATCCGACGGTACTACCCCCGAGACGAGGCAGTTGACAATATCAACATACCAAGGGAGTGGATCCGCGGGCAAAATCGACTCATCAGGAAAGGTCTCTGTGATGGGTGCACTACGCAGCGGAGGCTCTTGATGCTCAATTCTGGAGCGATGATATGCTACCACATTCTGAACTACATGCTTGTCCTTGATTTTCAAATCGAATTCCTAGAGGAAAAGGATCCATCTAATTAGTCTGGGCTTGGCATCCTTCTTCTGCTGCAAATATCGGATAGCAGAGTGGTCTGTAAAGATGGTAACTTTCGATCCAAGTAAATAAGATCTAAACTTCTCTAAGACGAATACCATAGCCAGTAACTCTTTCTCTGTCACCGTATAATTTCTCTGAGCTTCATCTAATGTTTTGCTGGCATAATGAATGGCATAGGGCACCTTGTCATTTCTTTGTCCTAATACAGCCCCAACTGCAAAGTCTGACGCATCTGTCATGATCTCAAAGGGGAGAGACCAATCCGGTGGTTGTAGGATCGGGGCTTGAATGATAAGCTCCTTCAGCTGATTGAATGAAAGGAGAACATGCTGATCAACATTGAACTCAGTCTCCTTGCATAGAAGTTATGTAAGAGGTCGAGCAATGCGGTTGAAATCACAGATGAACCTCTTGTAGAATCCCACATGCCCTAGGAATGACCTCGCATTCTTTACTGTCTGAGGTGGCTCAAAATTGGCAATCACATCCACCTTTGCCAGGTCGACTTCCATACCATGTTAGGATATGTCGTAAATCAGCACAATCCCTTCTGTGACCATGAAGTGGCTCTTTCCCCATGATAACACTGGATTGACTTCACGACATTTCTAAAGTACTATGTATAGCTGCTCAAGACAAGAATCGAAATTGTCACCATAGACGGAGAAGTCATCCATAAACACCTCAAGAAAACTGCCTACCATCTTGGTGAAGCCTGCAAGCATGCATCTTTGGAATGTCGCTGGTGCATTGCACAATCCAAAGGGCATTCTCCTGAAAGCATATGTGTCGAACGAGCAAGTGAAGGTAGTTTCTCTTGGTCCTCAAGGGTGATTGCCACTTAGTTGTACCCGTAGTACCCTTCCAGAAAGCAAAAGAACTCCTTGCCGGATAGTCTTTCCAGAACCTGATCAATGAATTGCAAGGGGAAGTGGTCCTTCTTCGTCGATGCATTAAGATGACTGTAGTCAATACAGACACACCAGGATGTCGATACCTAAGTAGATATCTCCTCTCCTTTGTCATTTGTAACCACAGGAAGCCTTGACTTCTTTGGAACTACATGCAAGGGGCTCACCCATTTTAAATCAGAGATGGCATAAATGAAACCCACATCACACCATTTCGTGATTTCTTTCATGATGACGTCCTTGAGATTTGGATCTAGTCTTCTTTGGAATTCGTGGGATGACTTGGCATCTTCTTTCAAGTAAATGTGGTGTGAACAAAATGCATGATTTATCCCGCGGAGATCTGACACATGTCAACCAAGTGCCTTGTGGTTATTCTGTAGATCCTCAAGAAGTCGAGATTCTTGCTCTGGAGTCAGCATGCTGATGACGATGATCGGACACATGTTTTCTTCACCAGCAAGGAAAGCATACTTTAGGCTTGCTGGAAGTGGCTTGAGTTCTGGTTTCGATCTGACCAACTTGTTAGTCACTTAAGAAATTGTGTTGGTGGTAGGATATGCTGCTTGAACTTCGGTCGAGTTACTGACCTCAATTCTGTACTAGGCTCATCGTGTTCAGGCTGGAGTGAAATATTGGAGTAAAAAGGTGCATCGACACATTGGACTCTATCTCCTAGGTATCATCGATGTATATGTCGACTGTGCTTTCCAAGTCCTCCTCTAGAGAGAGGATCTCTTGGGTCCATGGATCGTCCAAAGAGAGTACTGTATCTCTGATTTTTGCAATAAAATCACGGTTTGTTTCTAGTGTTGCACGGCTCTCATCAGTCATGACTTTTGGCTCGCTGATCATGTCTATAGTGATTCTCTTGTTGACCGAGTTAAACGTGATCTTGCTAGACTCAAAGTCAAACACAGCTTCTGAGGTGCGCATGAATGGCCAGCCAAGGATGATAGGAGTCTGGAGTAAGGATGCGGGAGAGTCCATATCAAGGACTACAAAATCAACTAGGAACTGCATTTCCCGCACCTACCACGTCTTCTGAAAGACCTCTAGGTCACTTGATAGATCGATCAACGAACTGAAGCATCATACGAGTTTGCTTGAGCGGATCTAGCCCAAATTCTTACAGTAATGACGAGGGTAGAAGGTTGATGGAAGAAGCGCAGTCAAGCAGAGTGCCCTCAAAGACTTGATCAAAAATCTCGCAACCGATAAGAGGTGCTCCTTTGTCATGCTTCTTTTGTGGGAGGTTGCTGATGGCTGTTGCAGTGGTCATGGTGAAAACGTGCTTCTCAACTTGTCGGCATATGTTCTTTCGTGTTGGGCGACGCTTGCTTGTACGTGCCTCTTTCAAAACTTTCTTCACAGCCGGCATTGATGAATCCACATTTCATCATCTTTATTCTATCATTTTGGCACCAAAAACCCTAGCAAATGCATGTAAATAGCATTAATTCCATCATCTTAGCATTCATGCATGTGCATCTAAATAGTGTATAAAATACTATAATTAAGGCCAAAATTATAGAATAAATAAAGAAAAGAAAAAGAATAAAATATTGTAAATATTTTATGACCCGAAACCCCGAGACCTAGGCATCTTGATGAATAGGTCGACAAGGATTAAAGTAGGGGGAGATAAGGGTCAAAATACAATCAAATTCCCTCTATTTTTAATTCATTTTGGGACCTATTTTTAGTTCCACTTTTTATACTTCAATTAAAGAAACTTTGTACATGAAATATACTTCTATTTTATTAATTATACAAATTATATCAGAAAAATAAAATAAAAATATATATGTGTATATAAAAGTATTCTACAATTTTATAAAATACTAAATAAAAATAATAAAAATAAAAATACAAAATAAAAATAAAACTAAAAGAATACAATATATAGAATAATATACCCATATAGGGATATAAAAGCAACTTGTAAAAATATACTTCATAAAATAAATTAAAAATCATAAGAAAATACTACATAAAATTCTAAACATTTTTTATTCTTTAACCAAAAATTAATTCGGCCTTTTTCTATTTTTAAACGAATTAATAAAATATTTTTTAATCTTTTTCCTGGTTGGTCCACGTGGACCAACCAGGTGCGGTCTAGAGTTGACCTCGGTCAACTCCCTGACCAAGGCCTGCCACCTCTGATGCCCTGATTTTCCCCCGTTTTCAAGAAATTTTGGCGCCCGATCCTTCCATTTTCTCGCCGTGAATCCTTCTTGGAACTTCTTCCCTGATCATCCCTCTCCCACGACGCATCTTCAGATCACGCAAAATCCTCATGATGCGCGCGTGGATCTTGCTTGAAGGAGACGCCATCATCTTCTACTTAACCGGCCCGCCACCTTCAAGCCCAGGTTGGAACACCTTCGGTCCACCCCTCGCGCCTATTCCAAGCTCCAGAGCTTCCTGGAGGTGACAGCTCCACAGCGAAGCCATCAGCCAAGGCAGCCGAGGTCGGAGGCGCTTCCACTACCTCCCGCAAAGTCGTCGGTCGAGGTACCCTTCTTCCCTCTGGCCCCGGCCATTGAGGGCTCGCTTCGCCCTTTCATTCAGTCCATTTTAGTCCTGTTAACCTTAGCTTCGAAAACCCTAAAAAAATTTGAAGTTTAATCGACCAAATCGCCAAATCAAGCACCTTGGCCGGAGCGCACCTCCGGCCGTGCATCTCCATCTCGATCCGAGCATCCCCGAGTGCATCCAAGGGTCCAGGCAGTTTGCCCTGGACTCTTTGACCATTTCTGCAGGTCCAAGCAGCAGTGACGACACCTGGAGGCGAGTTTTGAAGCTCGCCGGAGCTAACGAAGCTCTCCAGCTCCGCCGGCCACCAGCGAGCACCACGGTCACCGCCGTGGCTTTTTGATGCCACCAGGAGATAGAGGAGGACCAGAGGAGGCTCCAGCCCAATTTTGAACCCCAGAGGCCACCGGAGTCGGCCGGAGGAGCTCGAGGAATCTCGCCCAGCCGGGACTCCGCCTTGTTCTTCCAGCCGCCTTCGCTACCGTCCGATCAGGGGTGGAGTCCCAGATCGAGCAGCTACCGTTGGATCCCCGCCAGCTTCGACCGTTGATCATCGCTGGAGATCTGATCGTCGCCGCTCATCCGCGAAGCGTCATCGGCCGTTCATCAAGCGTCACGTGTCTAAGTGGCTCCTTCATCGCCGTTGGATCGCGCGTCGAGGGTATTTTGCATCTGCACCCTCGCGCCTTTTGTATTTAGTATTTAGTATTTAAACTTTCGTCTGTAGCGTAAAAACTTTGGGTTATTTGCACAAAGACCCCCGAACTTTGAGTATTTGCATCCAGGTCCTTCGCCACGTCACCTCACGTGACCAGTACACGTGAGGTGTGGGCATTTTGCACCGGGACCCTCGGTCTTTATCGTATTTTGTTTTAGTACCAAAACTGAGACATCATGTGTTAAATTTTTGGATATTTTGCAAGAAGGCCCGCAGGGTTTTGGATATTGCATTCTAGTCCTCGCCAGGCGCGTGCAAGTCACGCGCCCTGGTGGGAAAATTGCTAAGACACCCAGGCGGGTTTTGTAATTGGATTTTGGTGCTATTAATTGAATATTCAGTTCAAACTTTTGTGGAAATTTGCATGTATGCCCCTGGATGTTTTGAAAATTGCGTTTATATCCCTGCTAGGACTGTTTAATGTTTGGATGTTTGTTGTAATTATTTAGAATATCATTTTAAGTCCAAAAATTCCACAAAAATAGGCTTAAGCTCCTAGTAACTTGTACTTGCACGCCATATTTTCACATTGCATTTTTATTGCATTTTCACAATTATTAAAAATCAAAAACATGCATTTATTTCACTGTTTGCATTAGAAAATCCATAAAAATTATAAAAACGTTTTGAAAAACTCCAAAAAAATTATATTTCGTGTTTTTTACCCTTTTTTAGTTTCAGTCCAAAAGTTAAGCTGGTGCTTGCTGCTACGCCAGGAGAAATCACTAAAAATCTCAAAAGAAAAACACTAAAAATTTTAAAACACTCAAAAACTTCAAAAAAATATATAAAATCAAGGAAAACGCTAAAAAATACAAACTCAGCTTCTGTTTGTTCCTTATTTTGTTCCTTTTATTTGAAAATTAGTTTGATAAACTCTGAGTACTGGTTGCTATTTTTAAATCCTATTTTATTTACAGCCAGTTCTTGTTTCACTGTTTTGACTTATTTCAGTAATTAAAAATACCAAAAACACCTTAAGAAATCCCCAAAAATCACAAAAAACAGTAAAAAAATCATAAAAATATCAAAAACAATTTATTTCTGAATTTTTGGTAATTTTTACTTAGCTTTATGAATATTTTACCTTGTCTTTTATTCCATTGCCTTTAAATTCCAATATTAAAAAAAAGAAAAAGAAAAATATAAAATATAAAATTATAAAAATCAGAAAAAGAAAAATCGAAATATAAAATTAAAAATTAAATTAAAAATAAAAAATTTTAAAAATTAAAAACCCACAAAAATTGTATTTGCTTGCTTGCTTAGTATAGACACATCACACACATACTTGTGCACACTTGTTTGAACTATCCTGCTTGCTCCCTATGTTCGAACTCTCTGCATACTTGTCACTATACATCATTTGTGCAGAGTTAAAAATAAATTTGACTCCACACTTGTTTTTCATTGTTTGATACTTGATCGTGGGTTCATTGTTGATTAATCACATTTTATTGTGGGTCGCCACAGCGACGTATTTAGACCCTCGATAATTTGCGGTTATCAAATGGCGCCGTTGCCGGGGAGCAACAGCGAGTAGTTCTCATTTTGTTTGCTTGTGATTGTTGTCTACCACAGCTTCAATTATCTCTCTTGCACTTTTGATAAATATGTCGATTGAGCTATTCTGACCACCCTTTCTTGTCTTCTTGCGAGGGACCGCGGAGCAAGGCGGATCGCCTAGGTGACCCGAAGCAACCTTGGGAAGCGGAGCCAGCCTTCTTAGGTCAAGCCGGCAGGAGAGAGCAGGAGGAGTGAGAGAGAGTGCTTAGATTAGTTGCATTTTATTTTCGTGAGAGAGTGATTGTATAATTTGTAATAATACAGGTACTTGGACTCTTGGACATTCGGGCCTAATTTCCAAGTGTTTGTTCACTTGGGGGCTCACCGCGGTTTTGTGTTTTTCGCGGTTTTCTCGTCTTTATTTCTATTTGTTTCACGAGGATTTAGCCCCTAGACATAGGAATTTTTGTTGACTGTGACGAACTAAGAAGCTAAGGCCCAATCCCTAATATCTTGCCTGCACCTATAGGACGTAATTGGACTTGGCTAAAAAAAATCAATTGAAAAAGCTATTTGACTTGGACTAGAGGCCACGTGCCGCGAGCCCACCCTGTTAAGCGCTACTCCTGAACTCGATGTGTCGAGAAGAGGAGGGGTGAGCCTAGACCGGACTCCGGACTCTTTTTTTTGTCATAGCTCCTTGTTCTTCACGTTAATAGAAGTTGCTCATCTTAGGACGATTTCCTCGTGCACGCATATAGGTAGTTTGAATTATTGTCTTTAAATTATGCGCGGATCACTTTGCATGTAGAGTGCTAGTGACAAGGTACGCATTTCTATCCCTGCATGCATCATAGATTTTGACCGCGCAACGGCTTTTCCGCTTTCCTCCCCCCAGTTTTATTGGACTTTTTAATAACAAGGAAATTGGAAAATTCGTTAGACGATGTTTGCTTGGAAAAATACATAAAAAGTGAAAACAATAAAAATTGGGACTGCTAATGCAAACTCGACCTTAAAACTCATCCCACCAAAAATTTTGTTTTGGGAGAGTAACCCCCTCCTTGTTTGATTTATCTGCTGCGAGAGAGTGACTCGACACTAGGATAGAGCCACATCTGAAATTTTGGTTGACTATTGGTCGTGGATAGTCGTTCTCCAGTGAGGATCTCTCCGGTAACCGGTAAAGCGGACCGCGATGTCCTTAACAGATTGAATTAGCGGGAGGAACCGGGTTACAGTCCGCAATTCATACTGGCTGGGAAAGATCTGACGTGGATTGGGACAGTCGGCTAGGAAAGTAGGATACCTAACAGCTCGCTCTAACGCTCTGATAGATTAACTGATCACCTAAATAAAAATTGACGAGATAACAGACCGAACTCTCACGGTCATCAGCTCAAGAGTTGAGTAGGTGAATTTGGGGTCTTGATTTATCATCTTGTTTGCATTCCAGATCTCATCCGCCTTTCTCTAAATCAAAATGATGGGACGGAGATCTCTTAGGCCGACCCTGTCGGCACCGCTATCCAGCACTCCCCCTCATTCATCTAGGAATACCTCGGAGAGTTCACTCTCCGAGCCTGAGTTCACATCCACCCTGTTCCCCCTCGACCACCCTTCCCATTCTCCCTCTCTCAGTCCAATTGTTTCAGAGTGCAGTGCATCACAGAGTTCAGCTCATTCGATAGCACTTGAGATGGCCTCTTTTGCTTTTTCAGAGAATCCAGACATGGCAGACAGAGGCGAGCATGAAGATGATCATGAGAACCCACCGTTCCTATTTGATCAGGCTGCCATCAATAATTCCATGTTAGCATCCCTGGAAACTATGTAGAGGCAGATTCGCGACCAGGGTACATTCATGGGTGACCTGATGAGGGAGATAGCACAGATGAGAGAGAACCGACCTGGGGGCGGTGGCGGCGGAGGAGGAGGACCTGATGCAGGAGGAGGCGATCCAGACACTGAGAGGCCACCACAGACCATCATGAGGGAATTGCACAACCCAGCTGCATCCCTCACTCATCGTTGGATCCGACTCCCAGCCATTCACGGAGATTTCGAGCTTCGGCCCCACACAATCCAGCTTCTACCCAAGTTCCATGGGTTGCCGATCGAAGAGCCGCACCTCCACCTCCAAGAATTTGAGATGATTTGCAGCACTATTCATGATCGGTTGATGACCGAGGACACCATCAAGATGATCTCCTTTCCATTCTCTTTGGTTGACAGAGCCGCATACTGGCTCAAACATCTGGGGCGATTCGTCGACACATGGGCAGAGCTCCGGACCGCATACCTGAAGAAATACTACCCTCTCGGTCGGACCAACGCAGCTAGAGCCATGATCAATAACTTCGTCATGATCCCGAATGAACAATTCCATGAAGCCTGGGATCGATTCAGAGAGCTCATAGACCGGTGCCCACATCACGACATTTCCAAGCCCAATCTCGTGCAGAGTTTCTTCTGTGGGCTGACACCGGAGCTGCAGGGGCTAGTGAACGCCTCTTGCGGTGGATCTTATTTCTCCAAGGGAGAAGACGACGTCTGGGCCATCTACGAAGGCATGACAGAAAACTCTACGGTGATGACCCAGGCCCGAGTCTACACACAGCAGAAGCCCCCGCAAGGAGCGGGATCATTCCAGAGGATCGCCCGCATAGATGCCGGTCCCAATACAGTGTCAGCTGCCGCAGCCCAAGCTGAATCAGCCACAGCCGACATGGGCATTATCAGTGAGAAGTTGGACCGCATGGAGATTCTCGAGAAGAAGCAGAATCAAGGTCTTGCTCAGATGGACCTTCTCACCAAAACTATGAGTGACCTGAAGACTCAAATTCTATGCATTCAGGAGGCACAGACTCATTCCCAACAGCCTCCCAGGTCACGGGCTGACCCCAGCAGTAGCAATGCCAACCAGACCTCTACCTCATACCGCCAGGTAAACCATATCCAGGCAGAGCCAGTGCCATTGCTACAGTACCATCCAGAGCGACCACCGTCTCAGGAGACTCAGATAGTGGTTTATCAGCCGGAGCATCCACTGGCAGTTCTTCCTCCACCCTCCTTCGAGCAGGAACCATTGATGGAAGTCAATGGGATTTGGTACGACCGGTATCCTCAGCCCGGGATTCGTCGGGATCACCCCGGATTCCGTTGGGGCAATGGTGGATCCTCCTCCCAGCAGCAGAATCCTGCCCAAGGACAGCAGAACGGCCAGCCACAGCAGCAACACCAGCAGCCCCAGTATGCCCAGCAGCAGCAATACCAGAGAGACCCTCGTCCTGCCTATCAGGGACAACAGTGGAGGCCGCGACAGCAGCCTCAGCAGTCTTATTCCCATCACCCCCAGTATCAACCACAGCAGCTGCCCCATTTCCAGCAGGGACAACCATCCGGTTCACAGGATCCCACCTTTGAGAACCCAGCTCTTAATGATCTTGCCCGCTTGCTCTCCGAACAGCGAGCATTTTTCAGGCAAGAAATGGATGAATTCCGACAGGAAATGAGGGAAATAATCAAAGGCAAGGCCGCCATACCCGCTCAGATTGAACCAAACCCGAACAGTTTGAAAAGAAAGTCTGAGCAGGTAGAGTTTACAGAGGATACCTCTCCTAGTGACTATTTGAGTGACATATCTTGTTCCTTTTATGATGCTGATTTTGTTACTACTAGGAGCGGTAGGATGCCAGCCGGCGGCGCCTCTTCTGAGAGACAACCGCCTGCTGAACCAGGAGCGCCAGAAGAGCAGAGGAGCAGTGCTGATACCACCCATGATGAAGTCCAGGACGACGGTGCTGATGCCGTCGTAACACCAGTTGCAGACGGTGGTGCTGATGCCACCATTTTGGATGATGAACCAGAGCGTGGTGCTGATGCCGCGAAGACCGGTGCTAGTGGTGGTGCTGAGGCCACCACATCCACTTTTGTTGAGCCACCATCGGTGATGTTGCCACATTTTGTACCCAAGGACTGTGGGAACAAAAAGAAAAACAAAAAGATTAATAAAGGAAAGGTTTCTGTTCAAATTGCGGATCCATATGTGGTGAATGATGATTATTGTATGGATTCTCCTTCTTCACAGGCACAAGGACCAAGTCCTAGTCCTCCATCTGAGGAGGCCCCTACCATCACCTTCCCTGAGGCGCTCCGCCGTGCGAAGGGGAATAAAAAAGAAAATCCAAAAAAAGATCAGCAGGTAGAGTTCGGCAACCAAATGATTGATTGATTTCACATTCAGCTGACTCTACGAGAAGCATTTGAGCATATCCCCTTCTTCAAAAAGAACTTGAAAGAGACAACTACTGTCCGAAGGAAGAAGAGGTACAGAAATCAAGTCCACATGCTCACTCATGACACATGCTGCGCCATTCAGAACACATTGCCAGCCAAGCGACCCGATACAGGAGCTTCCTACGTCAGATGCGAGATACAGGAGCAGTGGTTCGACCGTACTCTATTAGACAGCGGGTCTTCGATCAACCTCCTTCCGGCAGCCTTACTCAAGCGATTCGAGTTTGGCCCTCTTCTTCGAAGCAGAACAGTCCTTCAGTTTGCTGACAGGTCGATTAAGAGGCCGAAGGGGTTGTTGAAGGACATGGTCGTTACCATTCAGGGCCTGAACTTCCCCGTGGACTTTGTTGTATTGGACATGGAGATCCCTGAGTCGGTAACCGATGCCCCCATCATACTTGGATGCCCATTCTTGGCCACTGCCAAGGCGGTATCTGACCATGACAGTGGGATGGTATGTTTTCGCGTAGAGGGCGAAAGCATACAAATAGATACGATTGACCAGACCAGAGCCAGAGAGTTGGCATGCTCAGAGCAATCCAGCGAAGCCGGGCAGATGACAGAGGAGGAGGTAGACATCCACCAGGTTTGTGATTTCGAGATGACTGATGATGAATCCAACTGGAAAGATCCCGTAGCACCGACCCTCGCCTTGCCTATAGATTCACTATATCTCAAGCTTATGGCAATCGAGAGCCGGGAGAGAATATCCCTGGATGACGATACACAAGAGGCTGACAGTGTTGTGACAAGTGGTGCTGATGATTTCCATTTTCGCTCATCTTCTTCTGATCCCTCGGATTCAGACATTGATTGGGATGATTTTGATGATTATGTGCCTTGTCTGATTCCTTATGAGCCAAAAGCCATGACAGAGTGCAAGCCAGTACAGTTTATTGATGATTCAGTGGGCCGCCCTTTGTCAGAGTTTCACGCAGAGCGAGAGTTCTCCCATGCAGACCTGGTCGCCTTCACACAGTCATATCAGAAGCCAGATCTGCCGCCTCCCAGTTGTCCAGAACTGAAGCCTCTGCCGCAGTCGTTGAAGTACAGATTCCTTGCGGGTGAGCCAGATATGCACCCAGTCATTATCTCAGCAGGTTTGACTGGAGAACAAGAATCTCGTCTGATGGAGGTTCTTGAAAGAAACCGCAAGGCGATAGGTTGGAGTATCGCTGATCTCCAGGGGATTAGTCCGGCTCTATGCTCTCACCACATTTATCTTGAGGATAACGCTAGGCCGTCGCGTGAGTTCCAACGACGGCTGAGCCCGAATCTTCGAGACGTAGTCATGAAAGAAATTTCCAAGTGGTGGAGCGCCGATTTTATCTACCCCATCTCCGACTCCAAATGGGTTAGTCCACTACATGTGGTACCCAAGAAGACGGGTATCACTACAGTTGTCAACGAGTCTGGAGAGGAGATTGCGGCCAGAGTACCAACTTCTTGGAGGGTCTGTGTGGACTACAGACGATTGAATGAGGCCACCAAGAAGGATCACTTCCCGTTACCCTTCATTGATCAGATTATCGAGCGGCTAGCCGGGAAGAGTCATTATTGTTTTCTTGATGGGTACTCTGGATACAATCAGGTGGCCATTGCGCCCGAAGACCAGGAGAAAACGACATTCACCTGTCCGTTTGGGACGTATGCTTTCAGACGGATGCCCTTTGGTCTATGTAACGCTCCGGCGACATTCCAGAGGTGCATGTTGTCCATCTTCTCGGACATGGTGGTGACTGTTTAGAGGTCTTCATGGATGACTTCTCGGTCTATGGCGACGGGTTCGATGCTTGTCTTCACTGCCTAGACCGTGTGCTTCAGCGCTGCATAGAGGTCAACCTTGTTTTATCTTGAGAGAAGAGCCACTTTATGGTGACTCAGGGGATGGTCCTTGGTCATATCGTCTCCAACAGGGGCATGGAGGTCGATCCGGCTAAGGTGGATATCATCAGAAAACTCAATCCACCATCCAACTTGCATCAGTTGCGGTCTTTTCTGGGGCATGTCGGTTTCTACCGACGGTTCATTCAGGACTTCAGTCGTATTGCTCGACCGCTCACTGAATTGCTGACGAAAGACACCGAGTTTATTGTCAATGATAAGTGTCTTGAGTCGTTTGAGACTCTCAAAGAAATGGTTGTTTCAGCTCCTGTCCTTCAGCCACCCGATTGGTCTCTCCCATTTGAGATCATGACGGATGCTTCAGATTTTGCCGTTGGAGCTGTGCTTGGACAGAGGAGGGATGGATTACCCTTCGCTATTCACTACGCCAGCCGGACCTTGGATTCCGCTCAGCGGAATTACACTGTGACTGAGAAAGAGATGCTGGCCGTAGTCTTTGCTCTTGATAAGTACCGATCATATATTCTCGGATCTAGAGTGACAATCTACACTGATCACACCGCCATCCGGTACTTAATGGCTAAGAAGGATGCCAAAGCACGTCTTACCAGATGGATCCTTCTACTCCAGGAATTTGATATTGAGATTAAGGATAAGCCTGGAGTCAAGAATGTGGTGGCGGATCATCTCTCCAGATTGGAGAATCTTGAGGAATCTGAGCCCAGCGCACCTATCACTGAGACGTTTCCAGATGAGGCGATCTTGGCTGTCACCTCACTCCCGTGGTATGCTGACTTTGTAAACTATCTTGTTGCCAAGACAGTCCCTCAGGGTTGGCCCAGGCAGAAACTTGAGACCTTCCTAGCTAAGGCCAAGTTTTACCATTGTGAGGATCCTGTCCTTTATCATGAAGGAGGGGATAGTATTTGGAGGAGGTGCATTCCTCAAGAAGAGCAGCAGAGCGTCCTCACATACTGTCACAAGCTTGAGGCAGGAGGACAAACATTCAGGAAAAAGGATAGCACAGAAGGTGCTTCAATCGGGCCTATGGTGGCCCACTCTCTTCAAGGATTCTGATGAGTTTGTGAAGAGATGTACTGACTGTCAGAAAATGGGAACCTGCTGACAGAGAGACATGATGCCCATGCAACCCATTCACTTCTGTGAGGTTTTTGATGCATGGGGGATTGATTTCATGGGCCCATTTCCTAAGAGTCAGGGATTCGAGCATATTTTGCTTGTTGTGGATTATGTCAGCCGATGGGTTGAGGCCATCCCCGCCCGAGCTGCAGATGCGAAAACCGTGTGCAAATTCTTGAGGAAAAATATCATTTCACGGTTCGGGGTTCCTAGAGTCTTGATTTCAGACGGGGGGTCTCATTTTATCAATGATAAGGTTAGGGCCCTTGCAGACGAGTTCGGCATTGATCACCGGGTTGCCACTCCGTATCACCCTCAGACTAATGGTCTTGCCGAAGTATCGAATCGGTAGATAAAGACTATCTTGCAGAAAGTTGTCCGCCCAGACCGAAAGGATTGGTCACAGCTTTTGGACTCGGTCTTGTGGGCTTATCGGACTTCTTTCAAGAATCCATTAGGGACATCTCCCTTTCGTCTCGTCTATGGCAAGCCGTGCCATCTGCTAGTGGAGATCAAGCACAAATCTTTTTGGGCAGTCACCGAGTTGCTATTGGATCCCGAGAGTATAGGAGAACAGAGAAGAGCAGAATTGGCAGCCCTGGAAGAACTGAGAGATACAACCTTTTCTAACAGCCTACAATACAAAGAAAAAGTGAAGACATGGCACGATTTGCATATCAGCCATAAACAGTTTGAGCCAGATCAGAGAGTATGGTTGTTTGATTTCAGGCTGAAATTATTCCCTGGAAAGTTGCAGAGCAAGTGGAAAGGCCCGTACGTGGTCAGGAAGGTACATGACAATGGCAGCATCGACATATCCGAACCGTCATCTTCCTCTACCTTCCGCGTGTAAAGCCTTGAACTTGGCATATCTCGGATCCTATATAATAAGATCCGGCTCGTAAAGAGGAAACCGGCAGAATTTGTTTCGTGTGAATCGGACTTCGTTTCGATTTCTTATGAATTTCGGAAGAAAGAGAAGTAAGGAAGCCTAAGATGTCATTAATCCATAATGACTGTCATTAAGACTAATTAAACATGATTAAAGAAATTAATGACGATTGAAAGACGCTAATGATCATTAGTAAACACTAATCAATAGTTAACAAAAGATATGTGTAAGCCGCGAAAGTTAAATCGCGATTAGTGAAAGTTAATCACGATTAATGTTAATTAAGCGTCATTAGCGAATCTAGAATCCTCTAGAATGTTCTAACTTAAGCTCCAAGTTTGGGATAAGTTTTGCCTAAAACCATGGGCCAAAACCATGGGCCGCTAAACCATGGTTAAGGTCTAAACCATGGTTTTCTACCATGGTTAGTGGTTTTCTGGGGCCTATAAATAGACCCCCCTACCCATTCATTCTCTACAACTTACACTACCACCACCACAAGGTCTAGGGTCGATAGGTTGGGAGGAGGAGTGGGAGGCGAGGGAGGAGCGCTAGCGAAGCGCTGCCGGGAGAACGAGGAGAAGAAAGGTATGATCCTCTCTTAGTTGCTTCGTAAGCTAGGCTTTCAATTCATACTCTTTTTCTTCCAAGTTTTGTTTTTGATTCATATTTCTTTCCGATTCGTTTTCCTGTTGTGGTTCGAGGAGAAATCTGTGTAACACCCTACTTAGGTGCGGGCGGCTATGCACGTCAGTGACCCTGTGATTCGTCACACGTTCACTCATCTAAGATGCGTGGTGTCTACCGATTCTCCATCGTTTATGTTTATATTCTTCGTATTATGCTTTTATAGTTATTTCGATGGAGAAATCTGTGTAATACCCTACTTAGGTGCGGGCGGCTGTGCACGTCAGTGACCCAGTGATTCGTCACACGTTCACTCACCTAAGATGTGTGGTGTCTACCGGTTCTTCATCTCTTGTTGTTGAGTATATTCTTTCAGTTTCATTGTTATTTTCCTCTCGATTGATTTTATAGAGGAAACTCTTTTCATTTTTATTTTGAAATATGTCCCGATATAAGGGGAAACTCTGTTGAAATTTTCCGAGAAATATATCCCGATATAAGGGGAAACTCTGCCGAAATTTTCCGAGAAATATATCCCGATATAAGGGGAAACTCTGCCGAATTTCTAAGAGAAAATATGTTCTTGACGTTCTTCGTGTTCTTCGCGTTCTTCGCGTTCTTCGTTCGTTCTTCGCGTTCTTAACATGTTCTTAGCGTTTTGATACGAAAAATGAAATTCGATCTTTTCAGGAGCCTTAAATTAGCCTTTCTAAAAACGAAACTCGATAAAGCCTTACATACACGAGAGAGAGCTCGATTAGGTAACGAAATCCTTCTTTTTGCTGTTGGGTTTTCATACGAAATTATTGAAATTCTTGATTTAGTGTTCTTTGCTACGAAGAACCCTAATTTTGGCTATTTTTGAAAAAGTCTGAAGAATTGCTTTGTAATTCCCACTAAAATAAAATTTACACATCAAATTGATGCGTTGGCTCTGAAAGTTATGGTTTGGGAGTTAAAATAAGCATAAATAGGAGTATACATATGGTTATGAATAATATATATGTGAGTCGATACCAAGTATTGCGGTTTATGCAAATCAAAGACTTAACGAAAAAATTACATCATGTGAATTGGTGTGATTTGAGTTGGATCCTGAAAAGGATCATGTGTCACGATAAGGATGACTGGGAGTAGTACTACAGGTCGGGCATGCAACCTGTAGGTTGTCGGAAGGAACTCGTATTGGCATTTCCCTACCTAGGTGGTACACGGTTGCCCTGTTATGATAAGTGCGCACAAATTGAATGTTTTGCAACGCGTGGTACCGGGAGCCAATATATTCGGGTTGGAACGACGGAAGATGTGGTCGTGTCATGTGGAGGCACGAGTGGTTCAATAGCGGCTGCATCACGATAACATGTATTTAAAGCCGCTAGGTTATATGATTAAATGTTAGCCTGAGGTTTTAAGCAACCGAGTCCTCGAGGACGGTGTGCTCATTTGATTTTCCAGGCTGAGGGTTGAGATCATGTTTAATAAAAGAAAAGGAAATTGTCAGGGTAGTATTGGAGGATTGGTTGAGGCGACGTGCGGCGGCATAAGCTTACCAAGATCAACACAATCTCCAATCTCGAAGCATCCACAGCTTCGGAGTCCAAGAATGGTGGGGTTCCCCTGGACTAATCCCTGATGTGGAATAGAAAGGAATAGGACTTAAATTAATAAAAAGGAATGAAATATTGTGATATCAAGTTTTGAAAAAAAAATTACACAATTTATTTGCTTTTCTCTTCTTCGTTACTTAGCATTCGCTAATTTTTTATCCTATGATTTATGGAAAACTCAACAGGTATCAGTGAGCCATAACAAGGACTTTAAAAATTCATCCGGCTTATATACTAGACATCCATCCAGCCACAGTAGCTTTACTCTTTAAGGTAGTTAGTAATCTTTTGTATATTTTCCTTTCAAGCTAATGTACATGTAATGGTTATAGTGGGACAATGTATCCTCTAAACTTTATTTTGTGAATGGAAAAGTGTTGAAATACTTTCTTCCGAGTATTTTTAATTGCAGTATATTTCTGAATGTTAGTTGTGATTACTGAATAAATTATTACTGAGTAACCAGATCCGGATATGGGAGGATCCGACGGCCCAGGAAACGGGGTCGTAACAGATTGGTATCAGAGCTCGGTTACTCCAGTAATTTATTTAGTAATTAATAACTATGAGCGGTATTCAGAAACTAAGGTTGTATTAATGGTGGACCATCCAAAGGCAACACACATTATAATCGTAGAGATCGTCGCTATCATCCAGCCGATTCCAATATAAGCTCACCACAGACCTTGGGTCAGGAATTATCAGGAAGAAGGAGTTTCTCTAGACCTCCACTATATCCTCGCGACTCAGCAGCAGGAGCTAGTATCTCTGTGGCTGGATCTTCAGCTCAAACAGGAGCACGTGTTTGTTTTTACTGTCGTCAGGAAGGCCACATCAAGAAAGATTGTCCGAAGTTGTGAGGTTCAGGGTTTAAATCAACCCCAATTAATAGTATGGCATCCACCTCAAGCAATGGAGCAACACATGGAGGAAGACATGGTAGAGGTCGAGGCTCAAAAGGAGCGTCTCCTACACAACAACCACCACAAAGTGTTGCGGGTTCTAGCTTGCCTATTCCTAATGGCCAGCTCAATGCAATTACTAAGGAACAAGCCTACCACTCAGGCACAGTCGTACGAGGTACCGTTACTATTCATGGCTTTTCAGTACATGCCTTATTTGATTCTGGTGCTTCACATTCATTTATTACTCGACGGTTAGTACCCACTTTGGGTAAAATACCAGTAGAAGTACAACAGTCCTATCTGATCAAGCGACCAGGAGGACAAGTATTTATAATCCGAGAAATCCTGAATAATTGTATAATACTGATAGCGGGACATCTGTTACCTGTTTCACTACTACTAATCGAAATGGAGGACTTTGATCTTATACTAGGAATGGATTGGTTAGAAAGGCATCGTGCATGTCTTGACTGTTTCCAGAAGACAGTAACATTCCACCTTCCTAACTCGATAGAGTTCCAGTTCATTAGAAAGACATCCAATGATAATATCAAATATATCTCTACATTGAAGGCACAACAGTTGTTAGAGCAAGGGTGCCAAGGTTATTTAGCTTATGTATCCACTACATAAGGGTCAGAAAGAATGATAGAAGATGTGCCTATAGTGTGCGAGTTTACTGATGTATTTACAGAGGAACTACCTGGATTACCACCTGAGCAAGAGATTGAATTTGAAATCTCTCTCATACCTGATACTCAGCCTATCTCTATCCCTCCGTATAGGATGGCACCAGCTGAGCTACGAGAGTTAAAGGTACAATTGCAAGAACTGTTAGATAAAGGATTCATTCGTCCTAGTACTTCACCATGGGGTGCACCTGTCTTATTTGTTAGGAAAAAGGATGGCTCGATGCGGTTGTGCATTGACTATATACAACTAAACAAGAGGATAATAAAGAACAAGTATCCTCTGCCAAGAATAGATGATCTCTTTGATCAGTTACAAGGTTCAACTATGTATTCCAAGATTGATTTAAGATCTGGATACCATCAGTTGAAAATTAAAGATACAGATATTCCCAAGACAGCTTTTCGGACTAGATACGGGCATTATGAATTCTTAGTTATGCCTTTTGGACTAACAAATGCCCCAGCAGCCTTCATGGATCTCATGAATAGAGTATGCAAGGAGTTCTTAGATCACTTTGTAGTAGTCTTTATTGATGATGTGCTTATTTACTCAAAGGATAAGTATCTGCATGAACATCATCTCAAGAAGGCACTTGAAACTCTAAGGAAGAACAAACTGTATGCTAAATATAGCAAATGTGACTTCTGCCTATCTGAAGTATCTTTCTTAGGCCATGTTATTTCTGGGGAAGGTATATCAGTTGATCCTACAAAGGTTAGTGCGGTGATGAGTTGGGAACGCCCGAAGACTGTCACAGAAATACGATCTTTTCTGGGTTTAGCTGGATATTATAGAAGATTCGTGAAGGACTTTTCACGGATAGCATTGCCAATGACTAGACTAACTCAAAAGGAGGTCCCATTCTTATGGTCTGATACATGTGAAGCTAGTTTTCAGACACTGAAAGAATGCCTAACATCTGCACCAATCCTTACTCTACCCTCCGGGAGTGAAGGGTTTACAGTGTACACTGACGCGTCAAAAGAAGGACTTGGGGCGGTTCTTATGCAACATGGTAAGGTAGTTGTGTATGCATCACGACAGCTCAGGACACATGAGAAGAACTACCCAACACATGACCTTGAATTAGCTGCCGTAGTGTTCGCTTTAAAGATTTGGAGACACTACCTGTATGGTATTACTTTTGAAATCTTCACCGATCATAAAAGCTTGAAATATCTATTTTATCAGAAGGAACTCAATATGAGACAAAGACGGTGGCTAGAGTTGCTGAAAGACTATAATTGCACTATCTCCTACCACCCTGGTAAGGGGAACGTCATAACAGATGCCCTTAGCAGAAGAACTTATTCACTCGGGTTAGTGAGTGCTATCCACTTCTGGGGTTTACTATGAACGTTAAGTGAATGGAAACCATTTGATAGTAGTGCTGATACTATAACTATTCCTCATCGATACAAATCAGAAATATGGGATAAAATAAAGAAAGGACAGGAGGATGATCCAGTCCTCAAAGACTTAAAACAACAACTTGAGAAGAATGAGATAGAGGGATTCCAGATACAAGATGGTTTACTGTATAATCATCACAGAGTTTGTGTACCAAACACACTTGAACTAAGGAAAGACATCTTACGAGAAGCTCATTGTTCTAGATTATCTATTCATCCAGGAATTACGAAGATGTATAAGGATCTTCATTCATACTTTTGGTGGCCAGGAATGAAGAAAGATGTTGCTGAGTTTGTGAATTCATGTTTCACTTGCCAGCAGGTAAAGGCTTCACACTAAAAGCCATCGGGATTATTGCAACCCCTCCCTATACCTGAATGGAAATGGGAAAGCATTTCCATTGATTTCGTTACTGGCTTACCTCAGACGACTAGTAGTAAAGATAGTATCTGGGTTATAATAGATCGTCTGACAAAGGTAGCACACTTCATTCCAATAAGCTTATCTTTCACTCCAGACCAGCTGGCTGAGTTATATATTACACATGTGATTCGCCTCCATGGTATCCCGAAGGAAGTAGTTTCTGATCGAGATTCACGATTCACCTCACACTATTGGGAGAACTTCATGAAAGCTTTAGGTACACAACTATGCTTGAGTACAGCATATCATCCACAAACAGATGGGCAGTCAGAACGTACTATTCAAACACTAGAGGATATGCTACGAGCATGTGCCTTAGAATGGAAGGGATCGTGGATTAAACATTTGCCTCTTGTAGAATTCACCTACAATAATAGTTACCATACAAGTATTGGCATGGAACCATTTGAAGCACTATATGGACGAAAGTGTACAACTCCTTTGTATTGGCAAGAGGTCGGAATAAAGAACCTTTATAATTCAGATAGACTTCAGGAGACACGGGAAGCTGTAGAACTTGCTAGAAAAAGACTACTAACTGTCCAGAGTCGTCAGAAAAGTTATAGTGATACCAGGCGAAGAGACCTTGAATTTGAGGTAGGTGAATTTGTATTTCTCAAAGTATCACCTATGAAGGGTGTTCAGAGGTTTGGCTTGCGTGGGAAGTTAGCACCCAGGTTCGTGGGTCCCTTTGAAATTATTCAACGGATTGGAAAAGTTGCCTATAGACTTGCACTTCCTCCACATCTTTCGGCAATACATGATGTATTCCACGTATCAAATCTGAGAAAGTACATTAGGGATCCAGAGCATAAGATAAGTTATGATGATTTACATGTTGAGCCAGATTTGACATACCAAGAGATACCTGTGCAAATACTTGAAAGGGATATCAAGAAGTTGAGAAACAAAGAGGTGCCTCTAGTTAAAATATTATGGCGGAACCAAGAGTTTGAAGAAGCCACATGGGAACCTGAGGCAGAAATGAGAGAGAAATACCCGTACTTGTTTAAATGATAAAATTTTGTATTATGTATATGTTCATTTTAAATGACATGACGTTCATTCTCTTTAAGGTTGTTATGGTTTCAATCCTCTTTAAGGATGTTATGCCTGCATTTCTAGTCTCGAGGACGAGACTTCCTTTAAGGTTGTTATAATTGTAAAGCCTTGAACTTGGCATATCTCGGATCCTATATAATAAGATCCGGCTCGTAAAGAGGAAACCGGCAGAATTTGTTTCGTGTAAATCGGACTTCGTTTCGATTTGTTATGAATTTCAGAAGAAAGAGAAGTAAGGAAGCCTAAGATGTCATTAATCCATAATGACTGTCATTAAGACTAATTAAACATGATTAAAGAAATTAATTACGATTGAAAGACGCTAATGATCATTAGTAAACACTAATCAATAGTTAACAAAAGATATGCATAAGCCGCGAAAGTTAAATCGCGATTAGTGAAAGTTAATCACGATTAGTGTTAATTAAGCGTCATTAGCGAATCTAGAATCCTCTAGAATGTTCTAACTTAAGCTCCAAGTTTGGGATAAGTTTTGGCTAAAACCATGGGCTGCTAAACCATGATTAAGGTCTAAACCATGGTTTTCTACCATGGTTAGTGGTTTTCTGGGGCCTATAAATAGACCCCCCTACCCATTCATTCTCTACAACTTACACTACCACCACCCCAAGGGCTAGGGTCGAGAGGTTGGGAGGAGGAGTGGGAGGCGAGGGAGGAGCGCTAGCGAAGCGCTGCCGGAAGAACGAGGAGAAGAAAGGTATGATCCTCTCTTAGTTGCTTCGTAAGCTAGGCTTTCAATTCATACTCTTGTTTTTCCAAGTTTTGTTTTTGATTCATATTTCTTTCCGATTTGTTTTCCTGTTGTGGTTCGAGGAGAAATCTGTGTAACACCCTACTTAGGTGCGGGCGGCTATGCACGTCAGTGACCCTTTAATTCGTCACACGTTCACTCATCTAAGATGCGTGGTGTCTACTGATTCTCCATCGTTTATGTTTCTATTCTTCGTATTATGCTTTTATAGTTATTTCGATGGAGAAATCTGTGTAATACCCTACTTAGGTGCGGGCGGCTGTGCACGTCAGTGACCCAGTGATTCGTCACACGTTCACTCACCTAAGATGTGTGGTGTCAAC
The DNA here is from genome assembly GCA_037367405.1 of Ottelia alismoides. Lineage (NCBI taxonomy): Eukaryota > Viridiplantae > Streptophyta > Magnoliopsida > Alismatales > Hydrocharitaceae > Ottelia > Ottelia alismoides. The sequence goes on along the minus strand of JAZKJV010002393.1, from coordinate 205,671 downwards.
CGGTTCTTCATCTCTTGTTGTTGAGTATATTCTTTCAGTTTCATTGTTATTTTCCTCTCGATTGATTTTATAGAGGAAACTCTTTTCGTTTTTATTTTGAAATATGTCCCGATATAAGGGGAAACTCTGCTGAAATTTTCCGAGAAATATATCCCGATATAAGGGGAAACTCTGCCGAAATTTTCCGAGAAATATATCCCGATATAAGGGGAAACTCTGCCGAATTTCTAAGAGAAAATATGTTCTTGATGTTCTTCGTGTTCTTCGCGTTCTTCACGTTCTTCGTTCGTTCTTCGCGTTCTTAACATGTTGTTAGCGTTTTGATACGAAAAATGAAATTCGATCTTTTCAGGAGCCTTAAATTAGCCTTTCTAAAAACGAAACTCGATAAAGCCTTGCATACACGAGAGAGAGCTCGATTAGGTAACGAAATCCTTCTTTTTGCTGTTGGGTTTTCATACGAAATTATTGAAATTCTTGATTTAGTGTTCTTTGCTACGAAGAACCCTAATTTTGGCTATTTTTGAAAAAGTCTGAAGAATTGCTTTGTAATTCCCACTAAAATAAGATTTACACATCAAATTGATGCGTTGGCTCTGAAAGTTAGGGTTTGGGAGTTAAAATAAGCATAAATAGGAGTATACATATGGTTATGAATAATATATATGTGAGTCGATACCAAGTATTGCGGTTTATGCAAATCAAAGACTTAACGAAAGAATTACATCATGTGAATTGGTGTGATTTGAGTTGGATCCTGAAAAGGATCATGTGTCACGATAAGGATGACTGGGAGTAGTACTACAGGTCGGGCATGCAACCTGTAGGTTGTCGGAAGGAACCCGTATTGGCATTTCCCTACCTAGGTGGTACACGGTTGCCCTGTTATGATAAGTGCGCACAAATTGAATGTTTTGCAACGCGTGGTACCGGGAGCCAATATATTCGAGTTGGAACGACGGAAGATGTGGTCGTGTCATGTGGAGGCACGAGTGGTTCAATAGCGGCTGCATCACGATAACATGTATTTAAAGCCGCTAGGTTATATGATTAAATGTTAGCCTGAGGTTTTAAGCAACCGAGTCCTCAAGGACGGTGTGCTCATTTGATTTTCCAGGTTGAGGGTTGAGACCCTGTTTAATAAAAGAAAAGGAAATTGTCAGGGTAGTATTGGAGGATTGGTTGAGGCGACGTGCGGCGGCATAAGCTTACCAAGATCAACACAATCTCCAATCCCGAAGCATCCACAGCTTCGGAGTCCAAGAATGGTGGGGTTCCCCTGGACTAATCCCTGATGTGGAATAGAAAGGAATAGGACTTAAATTAATAAAAAGGAATGAAATATTGTGATATCAAGTTTTGAAAAAAAATTACAAAATTTATTTGCTTTTTTCTTCTTCGTTACTTAGCATTCGCTAATTTTTTATCCTATGATTTATGGAAAACTCAACAGGTATCGGTGAGCCATAACAAGGACTTTAAAAATTCATCCGGCTTACATACTAGACATCCATCCAGCCACAGTAGCTTTACTCTTTAAGGTAGTTAGTAATCTTTTGTATATTTTCCTTTCAAGCTGATGTACATGTAATGGTTATAGTGGGACAATGTATCCTCTAAACTTTATTTTGTGAATGGAAAAGTGTTGAAATACTTTCTTCCGAGTATTTTTAATTGCAGTATATTTCTGAATGTTAGTTGTGATTGCTGAATAAATTATTGCTGAGTAACCAGATCCGGATATGGGAGGATCCGACGGCCCAGGAAACGGGGTCGTGACACCGCGTCAATGGTCAACGCCTGAAGTTATATCTAGATCATGACCCGCCGACCAGTGACGTTGCCCCCATTCTTTTGGTATAAGATGTGTCCTTTGACTCATATCATCTGCATCTCATACATGGTGATCACTTCTATCTTCCGTTGTACAGTTCATCTGTTCATATCACTCTCATGAGTTGATCTATTTTCTTCTTTTCTTCTTTTCTTCTTTTCCTTTTCTATCTTCTTCATCTATCAAAAAGGTGCCGCCTTTGTAGACAATCTTCCATACTTAGGACGTACTTTGTCCCAAGTATAGGGGGGTGTGCACCCCGAGTTAATTCTATTCTTTTCGATCCTCTCCATTGTCTCCTCTTCTTGTCTATACTTAGGGATATTTTACCCTAAGTATAGGGGGAGACAATCTGAGTACGATCTGTTCATTCCCACCCTTGACCCTCCCTGCGTTGTGTACAGTCTGCTATACTTAGGATTATTTGATCCTAAGTATAGGGGGGACGGTCAACTTCTCATTCATTGATTCATTTATTCTGTAATTATTCTTTCGACTTGACTATACTTAGTACGAGTTATGTCTTCTCTTTTATCTCCGATCTATGAGGACATAGCTCAAGCTAAGTATAGGGGGGTCGTATATACTGTGTATATACTTTAGCCATAACTCGTACTTTCATATTTTCTTAATATGGTTAATAATTCTTTAAAATTCATTAAAATTCCTTAATAAAAAGGTGTTTTATTCCTCAAATTCTTTTTGTAATTACTAATTAATAAATCATGTGAAAATGTTTTTTTTGCAAAATATTTGAAAAGTAGTTGGAAAATCTTTGTGAACATCTATTAAAAACTATTTTGAAAATATTTTGTTACATGTTTTCAACCTTTGTAAAAATGTGTGTTTTGTAAAAAAATTATTATTATTTTCTTTGTGTGAAATAAAATGTTTGAAAAATGATTTGCAAATGGTTTGAAAAATGGTTGCAAAAATATTTTGAGAAACCTATATATACTGTTTTGAAAGCCTTTGCAAAATGATTTTCAAATGTGTGTACATGTTTGCAAAATGTTTGTAAAAATTATTTTGGACTATAGTTTTCAGAAATTGTGTGAAAAGTTTGTGTCAAATAAGTTTGAGGAATACTGACATCACACCAAAATCCACTATATAGATGTACTTATAAAATTGACCACTTACCCTTGTAAATCCTTAAAATCCACTTCTTGTAAATATAAGAAGCACTCCCGTGTACATAGTTTTCACCTAATTTTCAGCCAAAACTTTTTGTTTTCAAAAATCCCAAAAAACATTTGCAAAACTAAAATCCAAAAACATTTGAAAAATCTTCTTGCAAAATACAAAAAAATATTGCATTTGCATGTGCATCATCATCATCTGTTCAAGAATCCATAAAAAGTTCAAAATCTTGAAAATTGCATCACAAAAATATTTTCTGCATAGCATTGCATGGCATGAGCATTTTTCGGATTGAGTTTGGTAGTTGAACAAGTCTAAGTAAAATCCGGAGATTGGAGCTTGATTGGACCTTAAAATCTACCTAATAATAGGAACCTTATAGGAACTGGGTTTGAGGTACTTCATGTCTAGTTGACTTAATTCTTTGAGGATCACGTGACTTGGTTCAATGGATTCTTGACTGCCTAAGTAGAGTATTTCGGAGCACACACACGACTCTTGTTGATAATGACCTAACTTGGACACCCGCACCTTTCACATGGCTCTCCACGGATGAGGTAGTGAGGAGGCAGTTTCCTTTGGCTTGGGGTAGCATATGAGGGTAGTACTTCTAGGCGGAACCTCTCTTCTTCTTCTAGTGAAGGAAGTGCACCTCAACTTGGTCTAGTGGTGATGAAGGCTAAAGACAGAAGCCGTGGGTTGCAATAAAGCTTCAAAAGAGGGATAGTCTACTGGCTCAAGAGGAAAATTTCTTATATATATGCTGCACCATGTAGATATGTTGTACAGATGCATTTGAAAAAAAAAGAAAAAAATAAAAAAATGAATGAAATGGTGGGTCGGATTGAAAATTTAATAACCCCACCGGAGTGTATATAGTCCAATAAAGCAAAAGCTTATGGTATCCATGTTACATCTCATGAAGCTTGCAGCGGGAGACTTGGCTACACTGGCTGAGCTTCCAAAAGTCTATACTTCTTCCCCCTCTTCTTGAGCCGGTTGCACTTGAACTTAGAAGGGAATACCCCACTTCTCGAGGAAAGAGTTGCTAGACTGGGGCATTAGAGTTACCAGGTTGGGGGAGGTTGTTTCTTTGTTACTTCTGAGGTGGGGAGCTACATATCACTTACACTGTACGAGTCAGACTCCTAGTCGTAAGAGTTTGCGTATGAGTTGAAGTATTTCTGACCTGGCTATTGAGGAGACTTGGACAGAGTTTTGGGATTCTCAAGGACTGTTGGATTTCAAATTTGGTTCTCAGTAAGGTTCCGACCGCACTAAAATTCCTAAGGTCCGACTTAAGCTCCAAACTTTGATTTTGTGAAGATAAGTTTAAAAATCAAATTAAATCCAAGTTCTTCTTTTTCTTTTCTTTCTTTTTCTTTTTGCACTTATTGCATAAGTGTTTGCTAGGGACTAGCAAAGGTAAAGTATAGGGGGATGATGAATCCACATTTCATCATCTTTATTCTATCATTTTGGCACCAAAAACCCTAGCAAATGCATGTAAATAGCATTAATTCCATCATCTTAGCATTCATGCATGTGCATCTAAATAGTGTATAAAATACTATAATTAAGGCCAAAATTATAGAATAAACAAAGAAAAGAAAAAGAATAAAATATTGTAAATATTTTATGACCCGAAACCCCGAGACCTAGGCATCTTGATGAATAGGTCGACAAGCATTAAAGTAGGGGGAGATAAGGGTCAAAATACAATCAAATTCCCTCTGTTTTTAATTCATTTTGGGACCTATTTTTAGTTCCACTTTTTATACTTCAATTAAAGAAACTTTGTACATGAAAGTTGCAGATAATTTAATATAGAAAAATACAAAATTGATTTCACTGAAAAATAATGTACAGATAAAAAGTTATGGTCTGAATAAGAATCCAGAATCCCAACTTCCAGACCCGTATCTCACAAATAAAAACTCCAAATACAGCATACTCACCTTTAATTGTATATAGAAGAAAATAAGCTATTTAATGGCGGTGGTTTCGCATTTGGCGGAGCTACGGTTTGAAAGTTGAGTTTTGGACCCCAATTGTATACTTATACAGATTAAAATATTCAACTTATTATTTATTAATTATTTATTTATTTTATATTTTTATAATGTTGTAAATATTACTTATAATAACTATGTACATTAAAATTGGAATAAAAACCTAAATAAAACTTAAAATAAAATACATACATATTTTACATAGGTATTATACCTGTATTTATATCTATATAAAATATACTTCTATTTTATTAATTATACAAATTATATCAGAAAAATAAAATAAAAATATATATGTGTATATAAAAGTATTCTACAATTTTATAAAATACTAAATAAAAATAATAAAAATAAAAATATAAAATAAAAATAAAAGTAAAAGAATACAATATATAGAATAATATACCCATATAGGGATATAAAAGCAACTTGTAAAAATATACTTCATAAAATAAATTAAAAATCATAATAAAATACTACATAAAATTTTAAACATTTTTTATTCTTTAACCAAAAATTAATTCGGCCTTTTTCTATTTTTAAATGAATTAATAAAACATTTTTTAATCTTTTTCCTGGTTGGTCCACGTGGACCAACCAGGTGCGGTCTAGAGTTGACCTCGGTCAACTCCCTGACCAAGGCCTGCCACCTCTGACGCCCTGATTTTCCCCCGTTTTCAAGAAATTTTAGCGCCTGATCCTTCCATTTTCTCGCCGTGAATCCTTCTTGGAACTTCTTCCCTGATCATCCCTCTCCCACGACGCATCTTCAGATCACGCAAAATCCTCATGATGCGCGCGTGGATCTTGCTTGAAGGAGACGCCATCATCTTCTACTTAACCGACCCGCCACCTTCGAGCCCAGGTTGGAACACCTTCGGTCCACCCCTCGCGCCTATTCCAAGCTCCAGAGCATCCTGGAGGTGACAGCTCCACAGCGAAGCCATCAGCCAAGGCAGCCGAGGTCGGAGGCGCTTCCACTACCTCCCGCAAAGTCGCCGGTCGAGGTACCCTTCTTCCCTCTGGCCCCGACCATTGAGGGCTTGCTCCGCCCTTTCATTCAGTCCATTTTAGTCCTGTTAACCTTAGCTTCAAAAACCCAAAAAAAATGAAGTTTAATCGACCAAATCGCCAAATCAAGCACCTTGGCCGGAGCGCACCTCCGGCCGTGCATCTCCATCTCGATCCGAGCATCCCCGAGTGCATCCGAGGGTCCAGGCAGTTTGCCCTGGACTCTTTGACCATTTCTGCAGGTCCAAGCAGCAGTGACGACACCTGGAGGCGAGTTTTGAAGCTCGCCGGAGCTAACGAAGCTCTCCAGCTCCGCCGGCCACCAGCGAGCACCACGGCCACCGCCGTGGCTTTTTGACGCCACCAGGAGATAGAGGAGGACCAGAGGAGGCTCCAGCCCAATTTTGAACCCCAGAGGCCACCGGAGTCGGCCGGAGGAGCTCGAGGAATCTCGCCCAGCCGGGGCTCCGCCTTGTTCTTCCAGCCGCCTTCGCCACCGTCCGATCAGGGGTGGAGTCCCAGATCGAGCAGCTACCGTTGGATCCCCTCCAGCTTCGACCATTGATCATCGCTGGAGATCTGATCGTCGCCGCTCATCCGCGAAGCGTCATCGGCCGTTCATCAAGCGCCACGTGTCTAAGTGGCTCCTTCATCGCCGTTGGATCGCGCATCGAGGGTATTTTGCATCTGCACCCTCGTGCCTTTTGTATTTAGTATTTAGTATTTAAACTTTCATCTGTAGCGTAAAAACTTTGGTTATTTGCACAAAGACCCCCGAACTTTGAGTATTTGCATCCAGGTCCTTCGCCACGTCACCTCACGTGACCAGTACACGTGAGGTGTGGGCATTTTGCACCGGAACCCTCGGTCTTTATCGTATTTTGTTTTAGTACCAAAACTGAGACATCATGTGTTAAATTTTTGGATATTTTGCAAGAAGGCCCGCAGGGTTTTGGATATTACATTCTAGTCCTCGCCAGGCGCATGCAAGTCACGCACCCTGGTGGGAAAATTGCTAAGACACCCAGGCGGGTTTTGTAATTGGATTTTGGTGCTATTAATTGAATATTCAGTTCAAACTTTTGTGGAAATTTGCATGTATGCCCCTGGATGTTTTGAAAATTGTGTTTATATCCCTGCCAGGACTGTTTAATGTTTGGATGTTTGTTGTAATTATTTAGAATATCATTTTAAGTCCACAAATTCCACAAAAATAGGCTTCAGCTCCTGGTAACTTGTACTTGCACGCCATATTTTCACATTGCATTTTTATTGCATTTTCACAATTATTAAAAATCAAAAACATGCATTTATTTCACTGTTTGCATTAGAAAATCCATAAAAATTATAAAAACGTTTTGAAAAACTCCAAAAAAATTATATTTCGTGTGTTTTACCCTTTTTTAGTTTCAGTCCAAAAATCACTAAAAATCTCAAAAGAAAAACACTAAAAATTTTAAAACACTCAAAAACTTCAAAAAAAATATATAAAATCAAGGAAAACGCAAAAAAATACAAACTCATGTTCTGTTTGTTCCTTATTTTGTTCCTTTTATTTGAAAATTAGTTTGATAAACTCTGAGTACTGGTTGCTATTTTTAAATCCTATTTTATTTACAGCCAGTTCTTGTTTCACTGTTTTGACTTATTTCAGTAATTAAAAATACCAAAAACACCTTAAGAAATCCCCAAAAATCACAAAAAACAGTAAAAAAATCATAAAAATATCAAAAATAATTTATTTCTGAATTTTTGGTAATTTTTACTTAGCTTTATGAGTATTTTACCTTGTCTTTTATTCCATTGCCTTTAAATTCCAATATTGAAAAAAAAAGAAAAAGAAAAATATAAAATATAAAAATATAAAAATCAGAAAAAGAAAAATCAAAATATAAAATTAAAAATTAAATTAAGAATAAAAAAAATTTAAAAATTAAAAACCCACAAAAATTGTATTTGCTTACTTGCTTAGTGTAGACACATCACACACATACTTGTGCACACTTGTTTGAACTACTCTGCTTGCTCCCTGTGTTCGAACTCTCTGCATACTTGTCACTATACACCATTTGTGCAGAGTTAAAAATAAATTTGACTCCACACTTGTTTTTCATTGTTTGATACTTGATCGTGGGTTCATTGTTGATTAATCACATTTTATTGTGGGTCGCCACAGCGACGTATTTAGACCCTCGATAATTTGCGGTTATCAGGCATGTACTCCATGGCCTTGATCATAGGAATCTCAACAGTCAAGTTATTAATGATATCCACAACTCCATGATCAGATAATGCACTTTTTCTTTTTGTAATTTTTTGGAATTTTATACTACACCAGGAAAGGGACTATGTACATTGCTGGAATCCGAAATAGAGTTCTTGTTTACAACAAAATGATCGTCCACAAAAATATTGTACATCCGGATTACAAGAAAGAGTACAATCTGGAAGCTGACATACTGGTGATGAATCTCCATTTCATCACCTTTATTCTATCATTTTGGCCTTAAAAACCCTAACTAATGCATGTAAATAACATTAATTTATACATCATAGCATCCATTATTTATTGTATTTATTTGTATATAAAATGAGGTTTTTAATGCCAAAATTACAGAATAAAGAGAAGAAAAGAAAAAGGAATAAAATATTGCGAATATTTTATGACCCTAACCTCGAGACCAAGTCTAGAATGGAGTTGGTCGACTAGAAATAAAGTAGGGGGAGATAAGGGCCAAGAATACAATAAATATCTCATTTATTCATTCTTGATTTATGCATTTTTGACACCTATTTTGTATCTAAGTATTTATTCATCAAATAAAGAAATTTTGTACATAAAAGTCGTAGATAATAATGTAAATAAAAATACAAAATTGAGTTTGTACAAAAAATAATATACAGTGTACATTTTATATCCAGAATAAAAAGCCAAAAACCAAACTTTACAGACCCATATCTTTCAAATAAAAACTCAAAACATGGCAAAATCATCTCTAATTGTATATAACTTTTCAAGATCTATTTAATGAGGGTGGTTCCATATTTTGCGGATCTAAGGTTTGAAAGTTAGGTTTTGGGCCCCTATTGTACATAATACCAATTAAAATATTCAATTTATTCATTACTTATTATTTTTACAAATTCATATTTTTATAATTTTATACAAATTATCTATAATATATGTGTACATCAAAAACAAAATAAAACTAACACGAAAATGAAAAATAAAATAAAGTTATATAAAAACATAGATGAAACACCTATATGTATATAAATAAAAAGGAATTGTATTCTTTAATTATTTTATTCTTTCATATTTTTAGAATATTTTCAATATTATATATATTCTATTAAAAATACAAAACAAAAATAAAACTCATTAAAATATATTAAAATAAAAAGTAGTACACAAAACATAGACAAAATACCTATAGCTATACATATACAATTCATCTACCTATTTATTTAAAGGTGCAAATAAACACATAAAAATAAAATAAAAATATATTTATACTCACAAAAATAAGTTATAAATATATAAAATAAGAAAATAAGAAAATAAAATAATATATATAAAGAAAAAATAGAAATGCACAAAACATAGATGAATATACCTATAAAGACACTCATAAAAATTAACTACTAATAAATCAAGCCAAAAAAAAATAAAAATCATATTAAAATACTATATAAAATAATAAGCATTTTTTATTTTATACTTGAAAAATAATAAAATCATTTACTATTTTAAATTAATTATTTTCGAATAAAATCTTCTATTTTGTCCTTTAGCAGCCTACATGGACCAATCCGCGTGCGGCCTTTGTTGACCTCTGGTCAACTGTCCCATCTGCTGCTCTGAGTCGTCAGACTTGTTGCATCCCTGGTTTTCTTGCATTTTTTGTAGGCGTCTCGTCCATCGATCGCACTTGATTCCCTCACAAGAAATGTTCCTGACACTTTGTACATACACGCCCATACGTTGTACATATTGTATATAGCGTAGATTCATCACCACTGTTTGGTCAATAAGGGTGCACACCTAGGTTTATAAATAACCCAGCTCCTCCTCCTTCGCAAATTGGGTCAGTTTTCACCCGTCTCCCTTCCTCGTATTCGGTCTAGGTCGAGTCCTTGTGATAGGAGGAGCATCCTGGTACCTTGAATCGGTCGGAGATAGTGGGAGTTGCACCCACGGCGACGCTCCGACGATCGCCACGCTCCCTGGTTCCCACCAGGTATTAGAGCCCTTTTCTTGCTTTTCTAGGTAGCTTTTACTTCCAACATTTCATTCCTGCAATTAGTTTCATGTTTCATGTATTAGTTTTGCGATTTCGTAGTTCGCCGGAGATCCGCTCCGGCGAGCTTTTCACCGCGTTCCTCCCTGTTTCCGACCACCACTATGCCACCATTTTGTTCCCCATCGCCTTCTCCACCTCCCAGCAACTTCCTATCAATCGGAGCCTCCTTGGTTCCGCGAATCGAGGCTCCTCCACCACCCTTCGCCGGAGCTTCCTCGCCCATCACCATCCCCGTGCTAATAGCTTTAAACCCCAGGTCGAGGGTGAAGCCCTCGAGCCGTGTGAGCTTCCTATGCAGGTTGGGCGCCTTGAAACGTGCCAGGAGACACAATCGAAGTCGGCGGAGGTACCTGGAGCCCCATTTCCTCCCCGAGCTCGTGGCGGCGCTCCAACGTACCTCAGGCCGATCCAAGACCTCCAACAGCTAGAGGATCCTCCCAGGAAGCTGTAGAGACCTTCAGGAGCGGCAAAGACCGGCGGAGATGCGAGATATCACCGGAAGAAGCTCGCCCCGGCGAGCGTTCTTCCCTCTTCTTCCAGCCATCGTCCCCATTGTTGGATGAAGAGGAAGGCCCAGATTGAAGATTAGCCGTTGGATGGAGCCGTCACCGACCGTCAGATCGTGACCCGCGATCTAATCTCATGCGTCCATCGGCGAAGCGTCATCGGCAAACGTGGAGGCGCCACGTGGATAAGTCAAGAACATCAGCCGTCCGATCGAGCGCCTCAATGGGCAATTTACACTTTTAGCCCCTTGCATTTTTGTATTTATTATTTAGTTCTGTAAAATAAATGTAACGCTATAAATAAATGGGATTTTTGCATAGAACCCCCTGTATTAATGGGATATTACATAGAGATCCTTCCTAGTCGAGTCACGTGTTGTCCCACGTGTTGTGTTGTGAAAATTTCACTGGAGCCCATGTATGTATTTGCATTTTGAAAAAATCCATTAAATAAAATTTACAATGTTATATTTTTGTGGAATTTGCATGCAGACCCCTGTACTTTATGAAATTGCATGGCTCCCCGAGGACTATCTGCGGGAGCATGTGACACATTCTTTACGATCGGTTCGTATACTGACTCGGTCTCCACCTTGTTGGAGCCTGAAACCGTATCGTCTGATTTGACTATTAGGCCTCCCTGCTTATATTGTTTGTGTACCTAATTTGTCGGTACACGAGGCCGACTTCTCGACTCCTTTGAGTCCGCTCACCTTGACGGTCCTCGTAAGGTTGAGCTTCACTATTCTGATTATTCCATTCCTAGTTCATTTGCTCTCCGAGGGTCTGCGAGAGCCTATGGCACCTTTTTAGATTCTGCGGTCTCTTCTGCTGATCGGCGATTTGTCGCCCATCGAGACCATTTTGATTGACTCCTTTGAGTCCTCTCTCCTTGATGACCCTCGCAAGGATGAGATCTGATCTGACTATTCCCTGATTAGCTTGCATTGCTCCTTGAGGACTATCTGCGGGAAAATGCAACACTTTATTTACGCTCGGTTTCCCTTTCAGACTGTGTCTTCTAGTGCACGAAGCCGAGTCGTCTGATATGCTTTCGGTCCCCATTGCTTTGATGTTTACCCGATCTGCTGGATCTTGGGACCCACCTGACTTGACTCCTTTGAGTCTACTATCCTTAACGGTCCTCACAAGGATGAGCCATCTTTCTCTGACTATTCTCTGCTCAGTTGGCAATACACTCCCCGAGGGTTATCTGAGGGACGCTGCCACACTTTCTTGACTTGACGGTCTCTTCTGCTGGTAGCCGATTTGTCGCCTATCTAGACCGTTACTATGATCCATCTGATGGATCCATCTCATTTGTGCCCGCTCACCTTGTCGACCCTTGCAAGGGTGAGCTCCTGTTCTGATTATTCATTGACTAGCATGTACTTCTCCCTGAGGGTTATCTGCGAAAGAGTACATCATATTTTAGGTGCTCGACTTCACTTCTGGTGCTTCCTCTGTGGAGGAGCGAGAAGTCGGGTTTGTTGATTTTGGTACTCGGTCTCCTCCCTGGTTGTGTCTCCTCTCTGTTGGAGCACGTGGCCGAATCTTCCGATTATTCTCTCATTATGCTCGCCTTGAGGACCCTCGCAGGGTTGAGCCATGGATTGTGGTATTCAGTGTGTGCTATGAACTTTTGATTTTATGCCCACTGGATACCATGCGGCTGCATTAGGAAAGTCTCATGTCTCACGCCCATATCCTTAGAGGCCATGATTGACTTGGAGGGGTCTGTACTGCTCTTTCTTCCTCCGAGTCTTACGGTACCGGCTCCGCTCACCCCTTTCACATTTTATGAGCCCATCATCGGATTTACGCTACCGATCCCCGCTTTACTTTCTGATCTATTTGTCCCCGGTAGCTGACACCCACCTGATTGCATATCAGGGTGTCTTTTCACTATCTGAATGCGTCCTCGTTCTCACATGGAGACGACGACGAGAGCACGGTATTCACTTGTCAGATGTTGTCATGTACCTCATCAGTCTCTACCTGTGGTATATATGTGTTTTGTCTATTCCTTCTTTCTCCCGCATGTTATGTGTGCCTTAGATCTATCGCCATATCTTTGTGTCTACATTTAGGATGTACCTTGACCTAAGTATAGGGGGGTACACACCGCGTTGTTCTTTCCTCGTTCAGTTTTGTCACTCCTGTTGTTGCCTATACTTAGGAGTATCTCACCCTAAGTATAGGGGGAGTGATGCGTATATTCTCCACGATCTTTTCATCTATCTGTATATATCTATCTTTTTCTTCTTTTCTTTTTCATATTTCTTTATCTAAATAAAAGGTGTCGCCCCTTTCTATCAGTTTTCTGTACTTAGGACGTACATTGTCCTAAGTATAGGGGGGTGCACCCCTGATTTGTTGATATGTTTATTCCCACCCGTGGCCCTCCCTGCCTTGTGTACAGCCTGTTATACTTAGGATTATTTGATCCTAAATATAGGGGGGTCGGTCACCTTCTTATTCATTTACATCTTCATTCTTTCATTCTTTATTTAGTCGTTGTAGTATAGGTTTTTCTATACTTCGTACGAGTTATGTCTTCTCTTTCTCTTTTCGATCTATGAGGACATAGCTCATGCTAAGTACAGGGGGGTCGTATATACTCTGTATATACTTTATCCATAACTCGTAATTTATTACTAAATATAGCTAATTATACCTATAAAATTCATTCAAAATACTTAATAAAAGATGTTGATTATTCCTCAAATTGATTTTGAAATTACTGGTTAATAAATTAGGTTAAAAATATTTTTGCAAAATGATTTGAAAAATGGTGTGAATTGTTTGGAAAACTTTTTGTGAAATATTTCAACCTTTGTAAAATATTTTGATTGCAAAAATTCTTCTATTTGTTTGATATAAAGGATTTGAAAACCTATTTGCAAATGATTTTGAAAACATTTTGTAAAAATATTTTGAAAAATGTATATATAGTGTTTGCAAAATCTTTGCGAAATGGATTTCAAATGTTTGTAAATATTTGCAAAAATTATTTTGTACTATAGTTTTCAAAATGATTTCGAAATAAATTTGAGGAATAAAAGCATCATTAAAAAAATAATATATATATATATATCATAAATAAATCATAAAATTCTTTATCGACTGTATATACACCTAAATAAATCACTTTGTTAAACCATGTAAATTCTTTAAAATTCTTTAAGTCTTGTAAAATAAAGCGGTACGCCCGTGTAAATAGTTGTACATATTTTATATTTTGTGTGTCAAAACTCTTTTATTTGCATTTTTTTGTAAAAGTTCTCTTTCTGTCTTCAAATTCTTTAAAAAATTGCATCTTTGTACAATAGCATTTGCATAGCATTCATATTTTTTGATTGAGCTTGATGATTGAACTAGTCCAATAAAGTCGAAGATTGGAGTTTGGTTGGACCTTATCGCACCTAACCGCACTGGAACCTTATGGGAACTAGGTTTAAGGTACTTCAGGTCCAATCGGACTTAATTCTTTAAGACTCAGGGCTGGGTTCAAGTCTCCTCAACTAACTAAATAAAACTTTTCGAGACACACGCATGACTCTTGTCGGTCGTAACCTAACTTGGACACTTGCACCTTTCACATGGCTCAACTCAGTTGGAGTGGTGAGGGGGTTGGATTTACCAGTCTGAGACGCACACAGGTGGAAACATTGGTCCTCGTCTAGGGAGGGAAGTGTACCCCAACCTGGTCCAGTTTCAATGAAGTCGAATGACAGGAGAGTGTGCGTCTCGCTCTCTCCTGTCATTTCAGTTGGGGAGAGTCACTATCGCTTACACTGTACAAGTCATCTTCATAGTCATAAGGGTTTGCGTATAGCGATGAAAATGGATACGGATATATCCGAATATCCGCTTACCGTATTCGAAAAATTATCGGATACGAATATCCGAATATTAATCGAATATGGATCGGATATGGATATAGGTTGTAAAAATTTTCCGAATATGGATACGGATATGGTAATAGCTTGAATATCCGGATTCGGATCCGGATATCCGAATACAATATTTAGTATTATTTTATATATTAGTTAATATAATATAAGCTACAACCTTATGCTATTATATTAGTATTATACATTATATAATACAATATATTAACAATATTAACAAATTTCTATTTCTTAGGGTATGAGCGCTTACAAAATTTATGAAATCCTATCCCCTTTTTGCTTTCGATCAAGAATACATGTGACGTTGACGCTCCCTTTTGTCATGACGCAACTTATTTATATTTCACTGCTATTTTTAAAATCGTTATGAACTTTGATAAACAAAATCAATTCATATTCGTATGTGGTTTTTATTCAATCCGTATTCAGATTTCATGTTTATTGGATCCATATTGAGATTTCACTCTTTATTCGATCTGTATTCGGATCCGCTCTTTATTCAATCCGTATTCAGATCCGCTCTTTATTCTATCCATATTCGGATTCGATAAATATCCGATTCGAATTCGTATCCGTATTTTTACAGATATGGTTTCCATAATGCATATCCGAATTATATCTGTATCCGTATTCGTATTCGATATAGATGAAGCGAATATGGATATGGAAATAGGCATATCCGAACCATATCCGATCCGTTTTCATCCCTATTTGCGTATGATGTAGGCTAGTTCTGACTTGGCTATTGAGGAGATTTGAACCGAGTTCTGTAACTATCGGAGGCTGTTGTGTTTTAAATTTGGTTCCCAACTAGGTTCCACACACATTTTCACACCAAGGTCTAACCTGTGCTCCAAACTTTGATTTTGTACAGATGAATTTAATAATCATGATAAATTCAATTTATTCTTTATTCTTTATTTTTGCTTTTTCTTTTCTTCTTATTCGTTATTCTTCTTATACTTATTGCATAAGTATTTGCTAGGGATTAGCAAAGGCAAGTATAGGGGGGTGATGAATCTCCCTTTCATCACCTTTATTTTATCATTTTGGCCTTAAAAGCCCTAGCTCATGCATGTAAATAACATTAATTTGTACATCATAGCATCCATTATTTATTGTATTTATTTGTATATAAAACGAGGTTTTTAATGTCAAAATTATAGAATAAAGAGAAGAAAAGAAAAAAAGAATAAAATATTGCAAATATTTTATGACCATAACCCCGAGACCAAGTCCAGAATGGAATTGGTCGACAAGGAATAAAGTAGGGGGAGATAGGGGCCACGAATACAATAAATATCTCATTTATTCATTCTTGATTTATGTATTTTTGACACCTATTTTGTATCTAAGTATTTATTCATCAAATAAAGAATTTTTGTACATAAAAGTTGTAGATAATAATGTAAATAAAAATACAAAATTGAGTTTGCACAAAAATAATATACAATGTACATTTTATATCCAGAATAAAAAACCAAAACCCAAACTTCACAAACCCATATCCTTCAAATAAGAACTCAAAACATGACAAAATCACTCTAATTGCATATAACTTTTCAAGAGCTATTTAATGAGGGTGGTTCCATATTTCGTGGATCTATGATTTGAAAGTTAGGTTTTGGGCCCCTATTGTACATAATACCAATTAAAATATTCAATTTATTCATGACTTATTATTTTTACACATTCATATTTTTATAATTTTATACAAATTATCTATAATATATGTGTACATCAAAATAAAAAAATAACAAGAAAATGAAAAATAAAATAAAGTTATATAAAAACATAGATGAAACACCTATATGTATATAAATAAAAAAGGAATTATATTCTTTAATTATTTTATTCTTTCATATTTTTTGAATATTGTCAATATATTCTATTAAAATAAAAAAATAAAAATAAAACTCATTAAAATACATTAAAACAAAAAGTAGTACACAAAACATAGACAAAATACCTATAACTATACATATACAATTCATCTACCTACTTATTTAAAGGAGCAAATAAACTCATAAAAATCAAATAAAAATATATTTATACTCACAAAAATAAGTTATAAATATATAGAATAAGAAACTAAAATAATAAAATAATATATACAAAGCAAAAATAGAAATGCACAAAACATAGATGAATATACCTATAAATACACTCATAAAAATTAACTACTAATAAATCAAGCCAAAAAAATAAATAAAAATCATATTAAAATACTATATAAAATAATAAACATTTTTTTATTTTATATTCAAAAAATAATAAAACCATTTACTATTTTAAATTAATTATTTTCGAATAAAATCTTCTGTTTTGTCCTTTAGCGGCCTACGTGGACCAATCCGCGTGCGACCTTCGTTGACCTTTGGTCAACTGTCCCATCTGCTGCTCTGAGTCATCAGACATGTTGAATCCCCAGTTTTCTTGTATTTGTTGTGGGCGTCTCGTCCATCGATCGTACTTGATTCCTTCACAAGAAATGTTCCTAGCACTTTGTACATACATGCCCATACCTTGTACATATTGTATACAGCATAGATTCATCACAACCGCCTGGTCAATAAGGTGCACACCTAGGTTTATAAATAACCCATCTCCTCCTCCTTCGCAAATTGGGTCAGTTTTCACCCGTCTCCCTTCCTCATATTCGGTCTAGGTCGAGTCCTTGTGATAGGAGGAGATCCCTGGTACCTTGAATCGGTCGGAGATAGTGGGAGCTGCACCCACGGCGGCGCTCCGATGATCGCCACGCTCCCTGATTCCCACCACGTATTAGAGCCCTTTTCTTGCTTTTCTAGGTAGCTTTTACTTCCAGCATTTCATTCCTGCAATTAGTTTCATGTTTCGCATATTAGTTTAGCGATTTGGCGAGCTTTTCATCGTGTTCCTCCCTATTTCTCACCACCACTACGCCACCATTTCGTTCCCCATCGCCTTCTCCACCTCCCAGCCACTTCATATCGACCAGAGCCTCCTTGGTTCCACGAATCGAGGCTCCTCCTCCACCCTCTGCCGGAGCTTCCTCGTCCATCACCATCCCCGTGCTAATAGCTTCAAACCCCAGGTCGAGGGTGAAGCCCTCGAGTCGTGTGAGCTTCCTGTGCAGGTTAGGCTCCTTGAAACATGCCAGGAGACACAATCGAAGATGGCGGAGGTACCTGGAGCCCCATTTCCTCCCCGAGCTCGTGGCGGTGCTTCAGTGTACCTCAGGCTGATCCAAAACCTCCAGCAGCTAGAGGATCCTCCCAGGAAGCTATAGAGACCTTTAGGAGCGGCAAAGACCGACGGAGATGCGAGATATCACCGGAAGAAGCTCGCCCCGACGAGCATTCTTCCCTGTTCTTCCAGCCATCGTCCCCACCGTTGGATGAAGAGGGAGGCCCAGATTGAAGATCAGCCGTTGGATGGAGCCGTCACTGACCGTCAGATTGCCACCCGCGATCTAATCTCACGCGTCCATCGGTGAAGCGTCATCGGCAAACGTGGAGGCGCCACGTGGATAAGTCAAGAACATCAGCCATCCGATCCAATGCCTTAAGGGGTCATTTATACCTTTAGCCCCTTGCATTTTTGTATTTATTATTTAGTTATGTAAAATAAATGTAACTCTATAAATAAATGATATTTTTGCATAGAACCCCCTGTATTAATGGGATATTTCATAGAGGTCCTTCCTAGTCGAGTCACGTGTTGTCCCACATGCTGTGTTGTGAAAATTTCACTGAAGCCCATGTATGTATTTGTATTTCGAAAAAATCCATCACATAAATTTTACAGTGATATATTTTTGTGGAATTTGCAAGCAGAATCCTATACTTTATGAAATTGCATCTTGGTCCATGCGTGTGTGATTCACGTGTAGTCCCACGTGATAGGGTAAAATTGCATGGGCCCCCTGACAGGTTTTGAAATTTGTATTTGGTCCTAAACTTCACGTTAACGTTTAAAAGTTTTGGTAAATTTATACAGAACTCCCTGAGCTTTATTTTATTTGCAAAAATACCCCTACTAGGGTTGGAATTTCTTTTTGTTTCCTCTATTTATTTCATGCATCTATAAAATCCCAAAAATCACCAAAAAATAAAATAAGTTCCTGTTGCATTCTAGTTTCATGACATATTTTTATTTTGCATATTTATTGCATTTTAATATTTATAAAAATTCAAAAACAAGCATTTTCTCTACTGTTTGCATTAGAAAATCCATAAAAATTTTAAAAAACTTCTCGAAAAAATCCCCAAAAAACATATTGTGTGTCTTTTAGTGTCTTTTATATCTAGACCAAAAATCACTAAAAATTACAAAAGGAAACTATTAAAAGTTATAAAATCCCAAAATCCTTCATAAAAATATTAAAAATTCCTTAAAAACCCCAAAAATATATTCTCTGTTTACCAATTTTCTATATTTTATTACATTTAATTTAAAGTTAATTTGAGGAGTTTTTTATTCTGTTTGATATTTTTTATCCTCATTTTAATTTTAGGTTTGTATTTTATTCAATGTTTTCATTAATTTTGCCTTTAAAAAGACCAAAAAAATAGGAAAAAGCTACAAAAATCACAAAAACATTATAGAAATATAAAAATACAAAAAAAATTATTTTCTATATTTTGAGTATTTTCCCTTCTGTTTTATCTCTCTCTTATCTCTAGGGTACATATCTTCCTTATATACATATTATAGCTTTATTAAAAGAAAAAGAAAATATAAAAATATAAAAATACAACAAGAAAATATAAAATCATAAAATTAAAAATCAAATACAAAAATATAAAACAAAAATAAAAAAATATACAAAATCAAAAACCCACAAAAACAATAACATGGACAAGAAGAGAATTGGATAATTTTGTGCATTTATTTTTGCCCCCAACCATTTGCTTCTAGTGTTCGACCTCTACTTGTGCTTACACCTATACACCTTTACATGTAGAGTTATAATAAATTTTAACTCCACATTTTTGCTAGTCATTGCTTGATATTTGTTGTGGGTTAATTGCTGCTTGATTTGGTATTTCGTCCGAGGTCACCTCGGCGACTGTCGATCCGCCTTGTGGAAAGACACGACCTCGGCCCAATCCCACTTCATCAGAGGTGCTGGTGGACATGCAAAAAGTGGGGCCTCCGCTCTGTCGGATGGCGTGGGATCGGCTATTGCTGGCGGCTCTTCCAAAGCTGGCATGACATCACTTCGACGAAGATCTTCTTTTTTTCTTTTTGTTTTTTGCTGATTTTTTTGTTCTTTTTAATGATGGTGGTGAGTGGCGGCTGTAATGGCTCCTCCTCCTTCTTCTTTCTCACCCGTCCTTGTAGTTGGAACGGTTGATGCAGAAGATGGCGATTCACTTGAAACTTTATTGTCCCCCCTTGTTGGTAGCAGGCGGAGGCAAGGCCCTACTGCTCCTGAGAGTGATAACATTAGATAAAACAATAGTACAATCATCTGACTCTACAACATAGATGGAACATCACATTCTACTTGCTCCTTTCTCCTAAAGTTGTTGGGGTTAGCTTCGCCATGCGCCAGAATGGTGGTTTTAGTGGCAGTCAGGTCATATAATTTCCTTGTCATATCTGTTAGGCCTTTGACGAGCTGGGCCAATCAATCCAAGGTCGGGTTCACAGGATTTGCCTCAGAAGGTTCAACGTGCAGACCATGTTGTTGCTGTGTGTTTGGGAGCTGAGGCAACGACTGCCGGTGGTGTTGCGGTAGTGGATGAAGCTGAAACTGATTGTAGGAGGGAGGAGGATACTGCTGATACTACGAAGGTGGGGAAGCCGCATACCGGTAGTATGGAGGTGGCTGTTGGCACTGCAGTTGCTGGTAGTGCTGGTTCTGCCTCCATTAGTTGGTATACTGGGGAGGTCGGTGATACTGTGGCGGCGGCTAAAAGGACTGCCCAAGACGACCACACTGTGATTGGTGGTACTCCATGTTGCCTTGTAGCTGGCCCTGAGGGTGTTCAGTAGGACGGGCCGGTTGTGCATCATTGCTCTAAATCCCATTAACTTCTTGGATCAAGGGTGGTGGTGGGAAGACTGGATCAGATGATGAAAGAAAGTCCGGTTGGTAAACAACCATCTACTATTGTGGTTGTCCCTGATCGGGCGCATGCACATAGTATACATGTTGGACTGCTGGTGGCTGCGGCTGAGGGTGATGTGGCAGTGATGGATTGTCCTTCTTCTCAGCTAGAGCTTTTGTTGATGGTGTCGCCGAATGGACAAAGTTGATGGTGCCTACGAGCAATTTCAATTGCTTGGTGATCTGGTCTAATTTATCAAGATTCTGTGTCCTCTTCTCGATCACAACAAGTTTCTCAAGATCTCGTGTTCGATTTTATATGATATCAACCTTTGAAAGATGGCCCCTGATAATGCTAAGGTTGGAGCTCTTATCTCTCTCCGCCCCGTGGGACGCTGCCATGTGCACCTGCCTCTGAAGGATCTGGGGCTGCTTCTGATATGCCTTAGATGAAGAGAGGGTGGCCTCTCCTTCAGTCATTTCCTCAAAAATCTGCCAGACGACGTCTTCATCTTTGTTAAAGTGTGAGACCTCACATGCTGCATCAACGAGCCTTTGACTCTCTACGTTCAGGCCCCCGAAAAAGTGTTGGACCAAGTTGGTCCTTGGAATCACATGATGGGTCATTTTTCCTGCAGATATGTGAATCTCTCCCAAGCTTCATGAATGGATTCGTGGGCTCCCTAAGAGAAATTGCTAATTTTGGCTCGCATTTCGTTGAGCCGATCGAGAGGATAAAACTTGTGCAGGAACGCAAACATTAATTCTTCCCAAGTCGTCACAACCTTTCCCAGATGGTTAACCCAATAGAGGTCTTTGTCTTGTAAATTGAAAGGGAACACCATCATTTTGACAACGTTCAAGGGGCCATTGGGATAGTGGGTCGTGCGGTAGATGCATGAAAATTGCTGCAGATGAATGTAAGACTCTTCATTGATGTTCCCATGGA
The DNA here is from genome assembly GCA_037367405.1 of Ottelia alismoides. Lineage (NCBI taxonomy): Eukaryota > Viridiplantae > Streptophyta > Magnoliopsida > Alismatales > Hydrocharitaceae > Ottelia > Ottelia alismoides. The sequence continues at coordinate 183,958 of JAZKJV010002393.1, read as the reverse complement.
AGGAAGGGATAAGAGCAAGGAACCGAGGCTTCATCTCAAAGTGAGCATGCACTGATGGAATGAGGATCCACTCGGTCATCTGGCTGTCTCCAGGACTGTATGTCTCTTTCAGCGTGGGTTTGGGCTTCCCTTGTCCGGGCTCTTCCTCGTTGAGATTGTCATCATGGGGTCCACTACCTCATCCTCCTTGTCTGCCTCCTCCTCCCTCAGGTCTGTTCATCACATCATTCATCATTTCCTGTAATGCAGTATGTGTTAAGGCTTGCTCGATCAATTGATGTTGGATAGCTTGGATAGATGCCAACAAATGTGCATTCACATGATTCTGATCATGAATCTCTCCTTGCTTGGACTGGGAGGCTACTCACCCTTTCCTCTTCCTTTAGGTGCCATTTCCAGGTCTGAATCTGAGGAGATGAATTCTGGATTGAGATATAGGGCTCGGTTTGTCTTTTATTTGCAATATGAGAGAATCCCAATCAGACCACTTGAAATCGATTCCCAGCTGCCATGATGAATTATAGAATTAAGGTCAATCCTAGAGTGTTGTGAATGAAAAAGGATATGGATTGTAATCGACTTTCATTCACAACGGCGAAGGTGGGGCATGAGTGGTCCCATTTTATTGGGTGGTCAAGAGGAGGGGTAGAAGACGAGGAGTCTGGAGATCGACCCGTAAGGTCCGGATTGGGTTCTCGGGAATTGCCTCGAATTATTGACGAGTCCGAGTTCATGGAATAGATGTAGGTGTCGGTGGGGTCCCGACTAAACCATCCACGGATCGACTTCATGGAGCAAGAGGGAGATCAATGCAAGAAGAAAGATACGGTGGTTAACGATGAATAAAATGGAGTGTAAAATAGTAGAAAGGCTCAAACTGAGCGGGGGTCAAGGGAGAAACACGTGATAAAATTTGTGCAAGTGTGCGAGACTTAATCTTTGAACCTTAGTCTAGATCCATACAAGCACATTCAAAATTGGGTTCACCAACTTATGCCATGTGAAGACATAAAGGTTCGACTAGTTATTATCTTTTCAGTTTTAGAGTTGTTGTTTCAGGCATATCTTATAACAAGTCCTTAGCACGCTAACCCTATAGGAGAGAGAGTACTGTCAGAAGAGTATTCCATACTTGTCCTCATTTGTAACTTATAGTCTGCACTTTTTGAGGTCCTTGTAACCCTTCCTGCACCACTACTCGGACATATAAATACATAGAGGAAACCAAAAGGTGAAACCAATACTTCAGTTCTCGCTCGAAACGGAATCACCCGTGAACGTGCAAGAACCTACTCGGACGCAAACTGATGAGACAGACACCCCCGTGAAGGCGTGGCCTAAGCTCAGTACTTCAGACCATGTCGGTGTTCCACACAAGGCAGGAACTACCATCGCTGAAAAGATCCTACTCGATCACGTACGGTAGAAGTACCAATACTTCATAAATCCAGGCGATACACAAGGCAGTTACAGTCTGGGATTTGGGCTCTGATCCTTAGCGGGTCATGCCTCGCTCAACTGAAAACAATGTGGGCTTTATGAATCCAAAACAATGATAGTCCGTTGTTTTAATTTTCGGGTTTCCACTTTCTTTTCAGATCTATTTCTTACAAGCGCATAACGTTTTTATAGTTTTTTGTTTAAGTTCTAGGTACTCAAAATCGTAGGGATATAGAGAAAAGGCCGTGAAGTCAATTCAATGATGGAGGTCTCACCATTAATTCTAATGATACATGCTGAGTTAGAGGACTTACAATGCTTCCCAGCTCTCTCAATGCGATATGCAAAATATAATTTTTAAATCTATCTACATGGCGGTGTGCAATCGACAAAATCGCCCTAAACATTAGTTGTTATTAATTGTGAAGAACCATATGCTAGCTATTTAAAGACCAACCCTATAGTCCGACCTTGGAGACATCTCAGTGCCCGCCACAACGGGTCCTGCTAGCGTCGTATGATGTCTCTCACAACGTGTGGATTTGAATTTAAACAACTAACATTTATTAATTTGACTATATCTATACATAAGAGAATATAGGAACAAGCATTTTTATTAAGGTGTGGACATAGTTACCGAGTCAAGCATCCTAAGTCTATGGGCTCCATGCACACAAAATAAAGTAAAATAAAGTAGAAAGCTCAAAACAACAGGAAACAAAAATACAAGAAGGTGAGAAAATGCGGAAAACTGCGATGAGGTCCCCAGGTGAATAGACACCCGGGCACTAGACCTCGTTGTGAAGAATAGAGTCTAAGTTATATTACATGCCAAAATTATCTCTCTCTCTCTCTTACCATAAATTACAAAATTGTTTTTTTCTAAGCTAATTCCTCCTCCTTGCTTCCTTGGTGCTCTCTCCAGCTGGTCATTAGAAAGAAGATCAGCCTCCTTCGAGCTTGGCTGCATCAGCCTCCTAGGAAGCCGTCCTCGCATGGCGGACCCTAGCATCAAGTCACAAAAGATGGCATTAACATATATAATCAAATAATCAAATCAATGAATATTTACATCAATAATCAAATAAATAATTGTAAATAAATTAATGAACATCTGCAACAATGAATCAATAAATCATATAAACGACTATATAAAAATGACTGGTGAAAATAGGCTATGCTCATTGCTCACCGGCAATGGCAGCATATGATAAACGAGGAAAATTGGAGGGTCGCACGATCTCACAAGGCGAGGTCGCGGTCGACGAATTGACCACTCAACCTTTCCCGTTTAGTCAGCAATTTACCCACAATATTCATAATTCAAAAAATAACAAGGATGTGGAATTAGAAATTATTTTCTCTAACATAAAATGCACAACAGGCATGCATGTAGAGGTCAAACCAAAGAGAGCAAAACATGTAGCCTAGGTTTATTCATGTACAAAGAGCAAACATGTCATTATATAGGTCTTTTTGTGGTTTTTTGGGATTATATATATTTATTTTATTTTTTATATATATTTTTTTATCTTTTGATTTTGTTTAATTCTCTGATTTTGTGTATTCTTTTTATATTTTTATATTTTCTTTTCTTTTATGTAAACAATATAGTATATATAAGGCTTTATATACTTAATATAGTAGTATAGCTATAAATAATAACGAATATATATAAAATAAAGAAAATAAATTACTTTTAGGTTTTTCATATTTTTCTAATGTTTTTTTGTAATTTTCCAGAAATTTTTGCTAATTTTTATGTATTTTTAAAGTCCAAAATATCCCATATAAGGGATTAAACAAGTACCTGAAAATAATTTAAGTATTAAAAATAGTAAATAAACTCCAAAAATACCCAAATAAATTCTAATGCATAAATTGGATATAAATAAAATTATAAGACAGAAAAACATATTTTTGGTATTTTTGAAGGATTTTTATATTTTTTGTTGGATTTTGGAGCTTTGTAGTTTTTATCATTTTCTTTTCCTATTTTTTAAAGATTTTTGTATTCTGAACTCAATAAATACATATACAAACTATATATAAGTTTTTTTTTGCATTTTTTGAAAACAATTTTCCTATTTTTTAAATTTTTATAGGAGGACATGGAATATATAGGCTCCATTATATTTTTAATAAATAGGTTAAATGCAAAAAATACCAAACAAAATATGGTTGTGAGTCTACAAGGTATGAAGCATCTAAACCTATTTTTATGGATTTTTACGAGCATATTAAATATTTTTACTAAATAGACAAAAAACATAAAAATACAAGTCCTAACAGGGCATATTTGCATAGGGACAACAATGCAAATATTACAATAGAAAAACACATTTCTTTAATTTTTAAGCACCATTTTACAATACATAAAACCACAAGGGTACGCTATGCAAATTACCCTTCACGTGGGACTGCACGTGATGTATGTTGGGAAGGACCAAAATGCAAATATGATGAAATCCAGGGGCCTTCCAGTAATTTTCACAAAAAATGTACAGTGTTAATTTCCATTTATTGGACCTTTTGGAAATACAGTAACCCGCAGGGGTCTACATGCAATTTCACCACATCACATGGAATAACACGTGAGGTGACGTGGACTTGACCAAAGTGTAATTACATAAAAGTCAGGGGTCCATTTACAAAATATTCATTTTTTTAAACGCTAACTTTTATTTACAGGTTTAAACAACAATTGTAAAAGGTGGGGGTCGGGTGAATATGAATTATACCTCTTTTATTGCACGATCCGACTGTTGGACATGTGAGCCCACGGCGAGCCATTATGCAATAAATGTTATTGCGAATATCATTCCCTGATCTGAAATGAAGAATAAATAATTTGCATAAAAGGTCCCTCTGTACAATTAGGGTTATGTACCATGACCATCTTGATGATCATACGGCTGCTGATTCAATAATTAAATCATAGAGGCCGGTGCTTGGATGAATATCTAAAGGGTTAGATTGAGGACTCATCAAGCACCGTCAAATGATTTTTAAGAGATGATCTCCAGCCTGAGTAGGAGATGGCAATCCTTTCTCACATAGGATGATATCTGACCGACCTCTTGATGCAGGTCCTCTGCATGGGAATAGTGATTCAGAGGTGTCAGATTAGTTAGGTCAATGGGTTGACTTAACGAGATCAAGATGACCTAAGTCCTATGTTGAATGCTGTCACAGCATAGGCACGCATCCTCTGACCGGAGACAGATGTATTATTATATCTCTGAGTATGTACATTTGGCAGACCGATAGGTGGATGGCATAACCAAGGTCTATACACCAGCGAGCTGGTGTGCATATAAGGGCATATGAGCAATACAATCTCTCAAAGGGATCATACAGGTTCACTACTGAACCGGAAGACATGAGCTCACTCATGAGATATTGGGAAGAATCAAATTCCGTGCACGGTCGTCTCGCTTTGGAAGCTTGACTGAATTTGTAGGTTTGATATATACTTTTGGAAAGTATACGATCAAGACCTAGGTATGATATATGCTTTTGGAAAGTATATGATCGATAACAAATCCCAATGATCAAATGAGAAACTTAGTGATCAAACCATGAAGAAGACAGTATAAAATTGATCTTGATCTTCGGGTTGATTATAGGTCTTCCAGTATGCAGGATGTACAGGTATTGCGAATACCTGCGGGTGATGTGATCATAAACGATTGTATAACCATGACGCTTCCATTCCGAGGAAGTGATGAAACAAGTATGGATTTTAGTGACTCCTCTCAGTAAAAAAGCAATCTGATCTTGGTCCAAATATTGGACATTGGTCTGAATGAGATTCAGATGCAATGAGAAGATTAGATTTGCGATCTTGATTTAATCAAGCATCTGTGGGAGGTTCGCAAGATCTGGATTTGAGATGAGATCTCAATATCCAATTCACTATACGTGGAACAATACAATCGCCATGTCCTTATCTCCAAGTATCTGCGGAGAAAGCACATTATTCTTGAAGGGGTTCAAGAATAATTCATTTGATGAACTACATATCCAAGGAAGAAGGACTTGATGATTAAATGAGATTTAATTGTCAAGCATAATATGAATGAGATTCATATCGTGAGAATAATTATCCAAGATAATTAGATGGGATTTAATTATCAAGGGTTAGAGAATGTGGATAATACTATCCATAGTATTTGTGTATTATAAATATGATTTATAATATACATATATTGAAGAGAGAGAATTTTTGTAAATGGCATTTGTTAATTATTAATGTGGATTGGATTCACATTAATTAGTTAATTGGAAATGTAATTTACAAATTAGTTTGGGTTGTGAATATGATTCACATATTTTCAATGACATGATTGACATATTCACTAATTAATTGGGAATTAATTTAGTGGATAATTTTGCAATAAATATTTACAAATTAATTGGGAATTAATTTGATGGATAATTTTGCAATAAATATACACTAATTAATTGGAAATTAATTTAGTGGATAATGTTGCAAGATAAACAAGAGGTAATGATATGAATTAAAAGGATGAGATAATCCACGAAATCTCATGGGTGGATAATTATCTTTATCCATGTGATTTAGGTGGATAATTATCTTTTACATTATCATGTCATTATCTTGTGTTTATTGATTTATTTATTAAATTAAATTATGATGATGATAATGCAACATATATTTAATTTAATATAAATTAATGTTAATTTTTAACCAACAACAATCTTGGCCATTGATTAATACATAGACCAACCACGGTCGTTGGATCTATGTGTCCCATGGATTGAGATCCATTGGATCCTAAACTAATATAAAAGGAGGGCTAACCTAGCCTTTTCAAGGTACATGATCAAGAGTTGTAGAAGCCTACTACTCTCTCTCTCTCTCTAATTCTCGCCTCTAGCCTCTCTCTCTATTCAAAGTGGCCATCCACTTTGTATGTTGAGAAGGAGAGACTCTCGCCTTCGCCTTCGATGACTCGTGGATCTCCTTCTTTTTAGGGGTGTCTTGCTCTAGAGGAAGACGACGAATTTTGTTTGACAAAATTAGGGGATTCATTGCTTGGACCTTCATTGAGGATTGCGGGAGGAACACGTCTCATCATCGCCTCCGCAAGTGCGTTCTTCGTGGATCGGACTTAAGACAGGAGGATCTCTTGTTTGGGATCTCACGATTACAACCACGCTCTAAGAGGTATTCCTTATACTTTGTGGTTTGATGAAACGATCCGAGAAGTGTTCTTGTGATCATGTGGTTTGATCACTTGTTTGAAAAATTTTACTTTCCGCCGCATCTAGCGACTAGTACGACTAGTTGCTCCGATTGCATACGATGCGATCGGCACACTTCCGTGATGCGCTTGAAGGATTCTCAATATCCTTCATCGACAACACGAGTCTTCTCACTTATCCACGTGGCACGCATCTTGCGGTTGGTACCGCTTCACCGATGGAGGGTCTGGATTAGATCAGCAGGGGTTGATCCGACAGTGACAGAGTGGCTTCATCCAATGGCTGGGAATCCAACTGGGCATCCGTTCTTCATCAGACGACGACGAGATGAGGACGAAGAACAAGGAAGAAGGGTCGCCTGGGCGAACTTCTTCCGACGAACTCTCGCTCCGAGGGTGCCAGATGGAAGCCTGAGAAGGTCCTCTACTGCTGGAGATCTCAGGTTGGGCGGAGGGTCACCGGAGCACCCCCACGAGGTTGGGGACGACGAGGTGCTCCAGGCACGCATGGAGGAGCTTGCTGGAGCTCGACTCCAGCGAACTACGGGATGAACGATTATGACTAATTTACTTAACTAAATCCTGAACTAACGACGTGAAATTAAACCTACAGCCAAGTGAAGCAAAGTAAATGATAAAAGGGCAACTTTTATACCTGGAATGTACTAGGGAGCAGGGTCGCCGGCGACGACGGCCGTGGGTGCATCCCGTCCTCCTAGAGCTCATTCTGGGCTCGAGAACACTCCTCCTATCACGAGGATCTCTCCTATACACTAAACCAAAACTCCTAAATGCTTAATGATGAAAAAATTGCAAGGAGAATCAGGGGCGGGGGATTGGACAAGCGCATCGCGTTTGGAAGTGGGGGAGACAGCTGACCGCGGTCAACATTTGACGACCGGTGATTGATCCACGTTAGCACAAAACGACAAAATCGGCTGACCAATTATTGACTTATTAATTACACCTAATAAATGATTTTATTAATTATCGAGTATAAAATAAAAAAATATTTATTATCTCATGTAGTATTTTATTATGATTTTAATTTTATTTTTTGCTTTATTTATTAGTAGTTAATTTTTAATAAAGTTTATATAGGTATATTCATATATGTTTTATACATTTTTATTTTATTCTTTTATTTTATATATTTATAACTTTTTTGTGATTATAAATATATTTTTATTTTATTTTTATAATGTAATTTGTATACTTAAATAAATAAGTATGTATATTCTATATGTATAATTATAGGTACTTTACCTATGTTATATATATATATCTTCTTATTTTGATGTATTTTATTGAGTTTTTTTGGTTTGTAATTCTAATAGAATGTATATAATATTTACAATATTAGAAAAAAACATATGAATAAAGAATAGGTTCCCCTTTTATTTTTATACCTATATAACATAGATGTTTTGCCTATATGTCCAGATAAACTTATTTTATTTTTCATTTTCTTTTTGGCTTTATCTTGGTTTTAATATATACACATGTTATAAATAATATTTACAAAAAAAGAATTTATAAAAATAATGATTAATGAATAAAATGAATATTTTAATCGGTAGACTGTACAATAGGGGTCAAAACCTAACTTTCACACAATAACTCCAAAAAAATATAAAACCACCACCATTAAATAGCTCGTGAAAAGTTACCTACAATTAGATATGATTTTGATATGTTTTGAGTTTTTATTTGAAAGATATGGGTGTGTTAAGTTTAGTTCATGGCTTTTTATTCTGCGTATAAAATGAACAATGTGTAATATCTATGTACAAACTCAATTTTGTATTTTATTTCCATTATCATCTACAACTTTCATGTACAATTTTTTTTCATTTGATGAATGAATTATAAATAATAAAAGTAGGTGTCAAAAATGCATAAATAATGAATAAAAGAATAGGGTTGGCTCTATTTCTGGCTCTTATCTCCCCCTACTTTATTCCTTGTAGATCAACTCAATTCTTGAATTGGTCTCGTAGTTTAGGGTCATAAAATATTTTCAATATTTTATTCCTTTTTCTTTTTCTTCTCTTTATTCTATAATTTTGGTATTAAAAACCTTATTTTATATACAAATAATAAAATAAATAATGAATGCTATTGTGCAAAAAATGATGCTATTTACATGCACTAGCTATGGTTTTTAAGGCTAAAATGATAGAATAAAGGCGATGAGATGTAGATTCATCAGGCACAAATGATACCCTTGTTTTTATCCAATCAAACCAAAGGTTGAATTCGACGATGCAAACTTTTAAAGAGCTAAATGGTGCATGCAAGATAGGTGACCAAGTCGATAAGTGTATGCATGCAACTGGTGTATGTTAATCTCAATATTGGTGATTTCGTGTCATTTTGAAATATTTTTATTTGATTTTAAAATTTCATTTCTTTTATTTTATTTCGAATTTTAGTTAATATTTATTTTTTAAAAAAATTTTATGAAAGAGTTTTTACTTTTTAAGTGTAATGCTCGGGTCCTAACCACATGAATCCATATCCGGATCCAACCCAACTCGGGTCTGCATGACCTGATAAAAATCCGATTTAATGTCAAGCGATCCACAAATCATGAATCGAATTTTGTCCGAGGAGGTTTGACCAAAGCATATTGCATTGTACCCCATGTCACATATATTTTCTGCGATGGGATTTGCGAGATGAAGGAGACCATGATTAATTTCGTCTCCGAACCTGAACCAACGTGATCGACCGTTTATCAATCAGAGATTAATTGATCGATTTAATCGTAAAATTTAATGATGAATCAAAATCATATTTTTGTCAAATTCTGAACTCATTTTATGACAGAAAAATATAATATTGGATTCATTTTGATCGTCATATCGAGTTCGATCGAAAAGGATCATTACATGCCTAAATCAAATATTTGGAGTGGCAACGATGATTTGAGCATTGCACCAACGGTAGAAATAAAAAAAATAAAAAAACCCAACGCCCCTCCTTCCCCAATTCCGCTTCGCCCCCCCTCCCTTTCCCATTCCCCTTGCGCATAACGCCCGGCCCCTTCTTCTTCCCCAAATAGAGGGTCGACTCCCTTTCCAGTGGGACACCCACGAACCTCCTCTCCATTGTCCTTCCCCGTCCAGCCGATCCTCCTCCTTCCTCGCGCTCCGGTGAGCGTGACGACGTACTGGCGGTACTCCGGTGGCGCAACAGTAGCGGGTGGAGCTATCCGCCTTCCTCAACTTGCTCTTCCTCCATTATTAGGGTTCAAGGTATAAGCTAAAACCCTTTATTATCGCTATTCATGTGTTTTCACACATTCTGAATGATCTAGAGTAAGAATTCGTAGGGATTTATCCACAAGGCTAAGACGGATTCTTTTTGCTCGTCCTCACATTGCTTGAATGTGTTGTTTGAGCTTTGCTTCTTGTGGGTATGTAGAGAAGGGTCTTGTCATTAAGTTGTGGCATGCCTAAATTTATTTCTTTGAGTTCAATCTGTTTGATTACCTCACTGTCCACAGTTTATTAATGCTCATGTCATTGTGATATGTGCAGCAAAGATGGAAGTTGCTTTAGATGCATGTTGGATTTAGATCAAGTGCTCTTTTATGTTTCTCTACCTTGGTTTGTTTTATTCTGGTTCACAGTTAATTGTTTTCCATTAGCACCTAGTTCAGAAATCCAGGGAACAATGCCAAACTAGCACTCCAACTTTGTGGATCTTCTAAAGTTAGCGGTATTTGTTAGCCCTTTTATACTTTCTTGTGGTGAATCTCATATCCCTAACATAGGAGAAAACCGCTGCACTATCTTAGATCGTGGAACCAAGGTTGTACTGTCGTACCTAAAGGACAGAATTCCAGAGTTATAGTTGTATCCTGTATGCTTCCTGTTCCCAATGTTCCAGTAACACGTGTTTTGATGCGATTGATTATTGTACAATGATTGTGCACTGATTATATTCTAGACTAAACTAGTCATACATATGAATTCAATCCTTGACTGTTTTGCAAATTAGAGACTATCAAGTTTTACATTTCCATTTATTATATACATTATATAGTATTTATAATATACATATTAATATATATATATATATATACACACATATACGCATATTATACACTATAAACAAAAAAGAAAATACAAATTACAAATTTAAAAAGAAAGTCAAAAATTTTAAAAATGTAAAAATATAAATAGAATTAAAAATTCATAAAATCAAATATAATTGAAAAACCCAAAAAAAATCAAAAAGCCAAAAAAGTACAAAATAATTGTTGTTTATTTTTATTAATTGACAATGATTATACCTATTCACTATTTACTCTCAGTGGTTTGACCCCTACAATTGTCTGTACACATCTTTATGCAGGACGTAATAAATTTCACCCTGCATTCCTTTATTGTTTTATCATACAATGTGGGTTGATTGTTGTCTTAGTTGGTTGTTTGAGTACCGAGAGCTGTGAGAGCAGTCGATACAACGATTGTTAAATCCGACTTGTCATACACCGTAGACCCTCCAAGATAGGATGCTAGGTACCTCATCAATCTGACTGAACAGATGGGTGTAGATCCTTAGATAGATTCGGATCTAACGGCCATAAGCGAAGGCGCCAGCAGACACGGAGCCTTGACTGGTCAAAGGCACGGATGAGGTGGTAGTGGCATGGATCAATGAAAGGCCGCCAAGTGGCATGGATAGTTGACCAAAACATTGACCCGAAAATAGAAAAAAAGGAAAAAGGAAAATAAAAAAGAAAGGGTCAAACCAAAAAGTGATCAAAAGTTGTTTATCTCTATGTGATCTAAAACTTTCATGAATGACCCAAAAAAACAAAATAAGCCATTTGCAAAAAATGTATTTTTGCACAAGGATTAATTGCCAATTATATTTTAATGCTTTGTGGTTTTTTTATTTTACTTAGTGGATTAATTTATATACAATATATGCATGATTAATCTAATTTTTATGGATTTTTGATAAGTTAAAAAAAGGTAAAATAAAATCAATAAAGATAAAATATGTACATAATATACATGTTCAAACTCGTTTGGTTTTTCTGGATTTTATGATTTTTATGGATTTCTTTTCTTAATGCCAAGTTAGTTAATTAATTTTAAAAATATAAACGAGAAAGAATTAAGGCAAAATACTTGATTTTTTATACATAAAATAATAGTCTTAAGCAAGGTCGTTTATTTACATAATATAGTCCCAATTTCTTGCACTATTTATGAATGTTAATTGATTCATTTTGAGGGATTCTTATTAGTGATTTGTTAAGGAGATTTTGCTAAAGACTTCGTATGGAGCCGATGAATCATGGATTCATCATGTACCACGACCAAGTACCCTGCAAGGGGGAGTAATGGTTTCACCTATTAGCTCCCTCCTCTATTCTTTGGCCAACTAGTGGACCCAAACCCAATAGTGGATTCTTTTAAAAAGTACATGCTACATTTTTTTTGGTAAGTGTAAAACTGTGTATTTCAAAAAAGGGGAGCAGATACAAAAAATTAAAACATAAAAACTTAAGACATAGGGGGCCGTGTAATGACCCCAATTAGAATCTCAGTCCCTGAATTTACAGTAGTAAGGTTGAAGCCCGAGGGGTGCAAAAACTCAGGATACTTCAACTGCGTTTGATCCGTGATATTGTGTAGTTGATTTCCTCAATTGTGCGCACAACCGATTGACTGCTATTCAAAGACCATAATCGATTGTGATCTCGCCAGATGTTTCAAACCACAACCGCAAGCAGGGTAGCCGCAGAAGAGCGAGTACTTGGTAGTCAAAACGAGCAAATCCAGTCGAGCACATCCATGAGGTGTGAAGCTTGGGATGGATGCAGGGATAGTGCAACACAGGAGGCCCGCCAGACAGTGGACGTAAAATAACAATTGAATAGCAGGTGGTCATGGGATTCCGACCACGAGGAACAGAAGTTACAGGTAGTAGGAATTTGCAGCCCTAAGGATATAAGTCTGTCAGCTGTGGGGAGCCGCTTGAGGACAGCACGATAAAGAGTGAAAGCGCAACGGGGAGGAGTTCTACGGTCCCAAACGATGGGGGCCCAGGGAACCAGCAAGCCCCTAGGTCGGAGCAGATCAAAAGTACATGCTACATGTTACAAAGGAAGTGAGAAGTACATGCCACTTGTCTTGTAGTACTCACTCTCCTATAGGGTTAACCACTAAGGGCTTGCTAAAGATTGCCTGAATAACAATAAAACTAACAAGATAAAAATAACCGAACCTTTACGACTTCATTGTGTTGAGTTGATGAATCTCACTGCTTTGAGGTTTGTTTGGTTCTAGTTAAAGTCAAAGATCACAATCACGTGCGCTTGTGCCTTTTCTTTATATTTATTGTGTCATCCTCTTTCTACTTTGCTCGATGGAACCTTCACTCATTTTCTCTTCTTTTTATTCGTTTGCGAATAACCGTTCTCTTTTTCTTCATCTCATTTCCTTTTGGCTCTCTAGATGTCGCATCCAGGATGGCTTAGTTTGGATCTTATGAACACCCATATCAAATCCCCAAGATCGTCGCTTAACCACGATGGCACGCATGGAAGCTCGAGCAACATCTCAAGGATGTGCAACAAAGCTTCAATTGCCTTGTATCTCACCGACGAAAACACTCGACCGTCACTCTCGAAGGGCACCAATAACTATCACTTATAAGTGGCTTAAGGCTAGGAGGTTCACATATGTTGCAAATGGGGCAGAAGTGGGTCGGTGAAGGTCTAATTGAAGTGGATGTACGGTGAAGGTTACACCTACAGGTGGTGGTTTCAACCACCATCCGAGGTTAGGGAGGTTAGGTCTAGGGGAAGTTAGGTTAGTGCGTGCATGAGGGTAGTTAAGTGAAGGAGTTGGTGATGGAACCACATGAAGAGGAGGTTTGAGGATGGAGGGAGAAACAACTGAGATGGTTAGTTGATGACACTTGCAACCTTTGGACGGAGTGGGCTGGAGGTTAGGGATGGGCCTTTGATTGTTTGATCAAGATCGTAACGCCCAAATTTAGGTGGAAAGGAACGATGATGCGCCTCTGCTGGGTACGATCAGAGGGCTATGATTAAAGTGGATATAGACGACCCTAATCAACTGATCAAGATTGATCCGACAATCAAAAGAAATGATGTTGGGTAATTAAGGAGCGACTAGGTGGCAAGAGCGGATTGGACCACGTGAAGAAATTAAAAAATCAACAAACAAGTGTAAAATAAAAAAGAAGTAGTTATATGATGATTTAGAAAAAGTGATGAACATGAAATTTGTAGATCTTAAAGTAAGATTACATCATACGTATATAATAATAATAATAATTTTGCAAGTATTTCTAATATATTAAAAATTCTTGTTTTATTTTGTTTTGTATTTTTATTTTAAGAATGATGTTAAAAAGATTATATATAATATTAGGTTAATTTGTATTTATTTTTTAATAATTAAGAAACACATAAAACATATGTACAATAATATAATTATATATGCATATAATTAGGGTGAATTATTTACAAGGAGTTATTTGTTAAATTAGATTAATTGTTAATTATTAAAAAGAATTACTTGAGCTAGGAGGGTAAAATTTAGATATTATGATGATAAATGTGGGATTTATTATGTTGCTGGAGTCCACCGCTTCGCAGAGGAAGGATTGAGGTTGGGGATGACTCCCAAACCATTTGATGAGGATCTAAAGGCATGTAGTAGGGCATGGACGGACGACCCGGATCGATGGGATCAGGTAATCAAGCAGCTAGGAACCAAGGCAGGTAAGATGGAGCATGGAGCGTCCAATCAGTCAAGATCAGACAACTAAGGATTGAATCAACCGATGGATCAATTATTTATCATGTTTTTATACCTATTATTGAGCAAAAACCACACTTAATCATGTGCAATTTTCTTTATTTAATGCATTATTATCATTTCATTTTTCATACTTATTGCATTCAAAATCATCTAATATAATTGCATTATATTCCTCACAGATTTACAAAATAAAAAAAATTAAAAAGTGCGTTAATTTATTCTGTAATAAACATGGACTCCAAGCCCATGTTGAGTTTTCAACCATTTTTATTTTTCATGCCCCATGCTCATATTTTGAATCCATATGTCGAAGATTTTTTGAATTTTGAGCCATGATTCAAAATATCTTCGACATATGGAGATTCAAAATTGTGGGAAAGCTTCGACATCCCCCAAAGGGATGTCCATATGGAGACAAGATTCAAAATATATATCGATATGATATCAATTAGCTTGAAAAAGGATATATCAGGGATATATCAGGAAATATCGATAATATCGGTGAAAATATCAGAAATGGTTAAATAATAATTTCTAGCAAATTAAGAACATCCTATTCACACACTTATATGTAAGAATGAAGTGTATTTAACACATCGGTACATATTTTATCGCACATTGATATTCTATTGTCAATGTTGATTTTCAACCACCGACTACTTAGAGGTATTCGAAAGGAAATGATGAAATTTGGCCGAATCTAATACCCAACCCATTTATATTGTGCTGGGCACATGTATAAAATTTGGCCCATTAAATAAATGGGCCGACCACGGCTCAAACCCATTAACCCTTCTACCCGACCCGATAAAGGCCCAATAAGATGATTCATATAATAATCCATAATCTCGAATTAAAATATATTCTCATCAATCTCTGCCACCTAGACACACATAATTGTCTACTCTCTTCTTTTAGATAAACTCATAATATCACTTTTCTCACCTTTTTATTGAAAAGGGACAAAGGTGGCATCCCAAGTTGGGACCCACCGTAAAAAAGCTACAAATTGATATGATTATACGTTACAACATATTACATTCTCCATGATGTATACATCATCCTACAATGTTCCATTACATACTCAATATAAAAAGTATGCCCTCCCAAAAATGATATCATTCCTAGCACACCAAATCGCCCAAGCAAATGCAAAAGGATAAATACTATCTTCGTGTCCATAAGCACAAATCGATCTAACGCCTCTCTAAAAATCAGTACAGTCCTAGGCTCCTAGCCATCAAGCCACGAAATGCCGACCCTACTCAGCGCCTGGGCCGAAGGACACGAGAAGAACAAGTGCTCCATATCTTCTGCCATCGCCCTGCATCTGTCAGATGCAACAACCACCAAACCCAAAATTTACCCCAGTGCACTTTTGTGAGAACCCTACCAAGCGTGACAAGCCAAAGAAATATCTTGATATGGTTCGACACCCTACTTCTCCAAATCAACTGTGTATCAACAACAACCTCTTCTTCCATCTCCTCTCTATCCTCGACCAAAAATTAATACGCCTTCTTCATCGAGAACGTCCCATCTTACCACACAAAGTGATCCCTACTAGCCGTCGGTCACTCGATTTGTGCCGAATCCGTCTGTAAAACCATGAGATCCTCAACTCTCTGATCTGACAAGCCCGAAGAGCAACCTGAAGGCTACGACCCCTACTCCTTAACATGTTGCACCACCTCCTCCCTGTTGCAAGCCAGCTGCATAAGGCGAGGGTAGCCCCCCCCCCCCCCCCCGCCAAGAGCAAAAACTAGTGCCACTCCCAAATAATACAGGTCTCAACTTCAAAGCCAACATCGGGATTACCTCGATAATCCCTTCTACAATGGTGATGGTAAACGATCCAGAGCAACCTTCAGCGATATGGATACCTCATTTATCTTCCTCAGCATCCTGCAGACCATGTCCTCAGACTTTCCCCATAAACATACCACCCACTTTTCCATGAAAGCTTTGTTCATCTCACCCACCCGTAGCACTTCCAAGCCGCCTTTTTCTTCGATGTTGTCACCTTGCCCCAATCAACCAGGTGGATGCCCCTCCTAGCTTGCCACCCATCCCCATCCGACCAAAAGAACCTCCTCATTGAAGCCTCGATCCTTGCATGCATCCCTGCATGTAGCAACCTTGTGGAGCAGAAGAAAATAGGAATGTCCGAAAGAGCATGCTTCATAAGTACCATCTTCTCGCCTTCCACCCAGCCATCCTCCCCTCCAATCTCTCTAGTAACGCTTTTCAGTCTCTAGCCTTTGATATCTGCTGGAGTATATGTATATGTTTTATGCGTCACTTATATTGTAGATGGGTAAATGGATCACATCTAGTGTTTAGTCCCACATCTACCAGCGATGGGACTTGGAGGGTCTGTGGAGGATGTATAAAAAGCCCAAACCTCCTGTATTAGATGAGAAAGTCAATAGACTCATATGGCCTTTTGAGACCTTCTCCAGTGGTTTCATCTTGCTCCTTAGGGAATAGGGTTTCACGTAAAAATCCCGGTGTTCAAGAGAAAGTTATCAAGAAGAACATGCTGAATTCAAGAGAAGTATAGGGATATAGGCACTGTAACAAATTTCGCGAAATTTCGACGAAATTTCGACGAAATTTCGGTTTCGACAGCCTACCGAAACCGAAATCGAAATCTCGATATATACCCTTCCTTCACAAATATAGGCCTGATTTTGGCCGAAATCAGCGAAATTGTCTCGTTTTTTCAGCATCTGGAAACGAAATCGAAATCGAGATTTAAAACCTTGGATATAGGTAAGTATGCTGTTTTCTATTCAGGATGGACCAAAGAAGAACATGCTGAATTCAAGAGAAAGTTAACAAGAAGAAACAAGGAAGATGCTTACATTTAGTGTCGGGCTTTGGATCTCAAAGCATTTAAAATGAAGAATAAGAAGGGGAAGTCTTCTTCCCCTTACCTTAGGAATTTCTTCCATTTTGATTAAGTTCCTTTTACCACTTTTTCTGAGGTCATGTGACCAGTACCTTTTATTTTATCAGTTTTCTTAGGCCATGTTGGCCATATTCCCTTTTCCTTTTGCAATTGAGGCCATGTTGGCCACCTTGGGTAAGAAGGACTTGTCCTTTGTCACCTCTTGTAAATATTCTTTCTTAATAAAAGGGGATACTCGGACCCCATAAATTACCGTGCTTATTATTAGAAAAAACCTTAAACCCTAAACCCTAAACCCTAAAATGCTAAACCCTAAACCCTAAAAACCCTAAACCCTAAAAACCCTAAACCCTAAAAACCCTAAAACCCTAAAACCCTAAAACCCTAAAAATCCTAAACCCTAAACCCTAAACCCTAAAACCTAAACCCTAACCCTAAACCCTAAACCCTAAACCCTAAAACCCTAAACCCTAAACCCACCAAAACCCTAACCCGCGCTCCCGTGGTGATGGCCGCTCTGGCGATCAAGAAGGCGATCGCCCACCCTTCATTCGGTTCAAAGAATCAGGTCGTCTTCATGGATTAATTCATTCCAATCGATGAATTAGATTCCTTGTTTCCTTTTCATCCAAGTTTACGGGTGAATTTGGATTCTATTGAGAATTTTTTTTGGAATTCTATGGTGAAAGGCTATTTTGGAGTTGGAACTGATCGATTTCCTTAGATTTTTTTGGCAATTACAAGGTGCATCCTTGTTTGTTCTCTTTGCTTATACCTTATATCTGAAGCCGATATATTTTTGGCACTTTGGCTTTTTGCTATCTCTCGTGTTCCTTCTTCTTTGGGAGAAAGATCTTGTTGGGATTTCTGTGCCGGTGAACTGTGGTTGATCTGTTTCTTCAGCTAGACTCTTTCAAAGAACTGTTTGTGGGCATGTGAAAGATTTGGTTGGTCCACGTGTCCTGTGAGGACCCTCCCTTCTGTTCTGAACTTCCTATCTGTAGCTGCCACGTGGAGGGTTGTTAATTAACAGATCCTTCAACCTTTCCTGAAGTGACATGTGGATTTTCTGTTAGTGGCTGTTTTTGCTGCTTGTTTTGAATAATGGAAGGAATTAATCCTGACAACCTTGAGAAAACAGAGGTTAATTTTCCGGAGTTGACTCCTCCAAAGATCATTGCTAAGGGATTTATTATTGATGGAGGAAAGTCAAAGGCTCCTCCGCAGCCTGTGCCCAAATCTTACGTTGCGGTTATAAAAGATAAAATCAGTCCACCGAAGCTCGGACCCCCGGTGAAAATTAAGGATCCATATTTTGAAGGGGAAGATGCTGTGGTTGAATTTACTCCGGAGGAAATGGTGGTTTTGAGCAAGCCATTTGAACTCTGTCTAATTGGAATTTTCCAGAAACAAAGACCAAAGCTTTTGGATATTGACTCTGTGATCATAAGAGAGATGAAGTTCGTCAACAATGTTCAAATTAGAGCATTGGATGCAAGGCATATCATTTTCAAATTTGAAGACGGAGAAGATTATATGAGAATGTATATTAGCAACACATGGAAATTTGGTAACAGTTGGATGTCTCTTATTCGTTGGTCTCCCTATTTCCACCCGGGTGATTCCTCCCCAAATGTACCTGTTAGGGTAGGATTCCCAATGTTGAGCCTTCAGTTTTTGAATGAAGGGGCACTTCGTTCAATTGTTAAACCCATTGGGAGATTCCTCTTTGTTGATAAAGATGTTACAAATTTTACCAGACCAGGCTATATCAGGGTCAATGTAGAGATCGATGTTAGTGAACCGGTGCTTGATCATGTGGTTATCAGATGTGGCGACAAGGATTTTATTAAGAACATTGTCTATGAAAATCTTCCAAGTTATTGCCATTTTTGCTGCCGGGTGGGTCATTATCAGAAAGAATGCTTCAGGAGAGTTGATTCCGAGCAGGACAAGAAAGGGAAAACACATGTTGATCAGGAGGGAGCTAATAATAATCTTGGTAGGAGACCTTTCTTAAGACCAAGACAAAAATGGGTAGCTAGAAATAATCAGAATAAGCAGATCCAGACTGATAGTTTTTATTTTCAGAATGGGAGCACTAAACACATTGGAATAAATAAGGAAGATGGGCATAGGTCTGAAGTGGAAAATTGTTGCAAAGTCATCATTGGTCATGGAGAACCTTCCAGGAAGAAGATTTCTGATTCTGAAACTGATGAGCTGATGAATGATCAGGAGAAGACAGAAAAGATAAATAATAAAGGATAAGGGGAGAAGCAAATTGAGAAGAGGTCTGAACTGGAAAATTGCAACAAAGATATCTTTGACCAAGGAGAACCTAATGGAAAGAAGATTTCTAATCCTAAATCTGATGAGCTGAATTATGATCAAGAGAATTCAGAAAACATTAATGATAAAAAAACAGGGGAGAAACAAATTTCTGATAGATTGTTTGAGAAGTCCATTGCTACTGAAGTGGTGAGGGAGATTTGTTCTGACAAAGCAGCTGATTTGCCTTCTAACTATTCAAGGAAAGATCACTTCAGACGAACAAGTCCTGGGGAAGCTGTGTTTGAAGAAGAGTCAACAGAGGAACAATTGGGAAAAAACAAAGCCTTAGCAATATTAATGAACTTAAGCAGAGAACTGGATGAACTTATTATTGAAGATTCTGAATTAAGTGTTCTTATTCCTATATCTAACTCCTTTGAAGCCCTGAATGATAGGCATGATTTTGATGAGGTAACTTCTTCCAATGTTAAAGGGAACAATATTGAATTGTCCACGATGGAAGCTATGAATCGGATAAAGAACCAGATGAAATTGCATCAATGTTTATTAAACACTGAGAATCCTGCGAATTCTTCTAACGAGCCAGCTGATAAAGATAGAAATGGTTAGATAAATCGAGATTCAGCTATCAGGGACACTCTTAAATGCAAGAGTTCATCGAAATATGTTGAGTTTGCCAAAAGAAAACTTGTCGAATCGAGCAAGAAAAGGACTCCAAAAAGTAGGAAAGCTAAGGAGAAAACTTGGAGGAACCACTTTGATAGTGAATAACTCTGGACAAGTTCCTTGGCGTCTGATGCGGGAAGTGCACACATCCATCTGGATGTGTGCACAAAAGGCATAAGGCCGTTTTTATCGTTGCATCTTTTTACCCACCTTATTAGTATGATTAATCTGTTTTTTGTTGGTTAATTAGCCACATGTGGCAATTTTTTTGCATTTTCCTTTGTTGCCTTCGCTTTTTGTTTCCCCTTGAAGGGCCCATCTTGTATCTTTGCTTTTTGATGAAATAAACGCAGCTACCTGGGCTGCTAAAATCAGGCTTACTAAAAAAAACCCTAAACCCTAAACCCATCCCACTGGGAGGAGAGAGAAGCTCTAGAGAAAAAAAGCGATTTTTAGAGTTCTTCATTTTTGCCCTATTCTAGGTCCTTTTTATCGATTCTTTTGAGTATTATGCATTTTACAA
The DNA here is from genome assembly GCA_037367405.1 of Ottelia alismoides. Lineage (NCBI taxonomy): Eukaryota > Viridiplantae > Streptophyta > Magnoliopsida > Alismatales > Hydrocharitaceae > Ottelia > Ottelia alismoides. Next base: position 163,069 of record JAZKJV010002393.1, on the reverse strand, counting down.
TGGGTTAGATCCTCTTTTCTACCGATTATGCTAGTTTAGAGATCGATTGATTTGGTTTTCATCGATCTCTCAATTCTTTTCTGATTGGGAATGACTCCAACATCATTTTTTTGGAGTTGTTTTGATTGCAACCTTCTCCTCTTGGTTATGGGAGGATTTTTGTCCATATTTTGCTGCTGATTCTCTGTTGGAGGCATTCGATCTTAGTGTCGTAAAACCTTCTGCTTGTGAAGGTCCTTGACGGCGCTAGGGTTTCTTTTGGCAAGCCTTTCCTATTTTTGGTAGCGAGAGCTTTTGCAAGGGATCTGTTACAGATCTTTTGACTCGAGGCCTTCTATTTTGAGGATTCTTGATTGAGGTCTTCAATATGGAAGGTGATCTGGAGGATACAACTAATTTCCCCTTTTTGGAGGCGGTCAAATATGGAAAGAAGGCAGATTTTCAAAAAAAGGAGCTTGTTGCAAAGCCTTCTATGGCGTCAATTTTGAAAGGAATCAACCCTCCCCCTATTTTGGAAAATATCCCGATTAGGGAGGCTATTTTTACGGTGGGAGAATTTACATTAGAAGTATCAAGGGATGAAGTTGCGTGCCTTCAAAAACCATTCTCTTCATGTCTGGTCGCAAGATTCCAAAATTCAAGGGCAGAATTATTGACTTTTTTGAATTTCATTAAAAAGAAATTGGAGCCAAAGGGTGAAATCTACGTTGGGGCCCTTGATGCTAAACATATTCTAATCAGATTTCAGTTTGAAGTAGACTTTATTTCTGCATATACTATGGGGAATTTTATTTTTCAAGAAGAATGGGTGATTATTTCACGATGGTCCCCTTCTTTCAGACCATATCTCACCACGACCCAGGTTGCAGTATGGGTGGGCTTACCCTGTCTAAATATTCATCTCCAAAATTCAGGGATTATCAAGTCAATTGCTCAAATACTAGGAAGATTCATTTGCGTGGACAAAGAAACCAAAGAATTCTTAAGAACAAGTTATGCCAGATTTTATGTAGAGATTGATTTAACAAAGCTCAGGGTGCACCACATATGGATTAAAAATGGCAAGCAGAAATTCAAGTAGAAGATTATCTATGAGAAAATCCCAAAGTTTTGCTCTTCTTGTTTCATTATTGGGCATGATATTGAAGATTGTAGGATGAAAAAGAAGGGGAAGGAGCGTGTTGCTCAAGAATGGAAGCCCATTAAGGTTACCCTTGAAGATCAAACAGAAAAGGAGGTAGCAAGACCCCCCTCACAACAAAATGAAGAAAGGATAGTTGTGAATCCTCCTGTTCTGCAACAAGGTGAGAAACCTCAAAAGGTTCTTTTGAATGGGGAGAAAACTATGGAGGATGTTCAACAAGCGCATCAACAGTCATCTGGACATCAAATTTGTCGAAAGGAAGGTCAAAATTCCGAAAGAACAGAAAATCAGATCTTGGGGGAGAGAAAAAATAATGGTGAGCCAAATGTTATAGATGAGGAAATCTGGACCCTTGTAACCAATAAGAAAAATTCCTCGCGGAAAAGCAAAGTTACATTGTTGCAAACCACTGAAGACGGAATTGATCCTCCAGCTAATTCTATCAGGAGGGATGGCTTATTGCTGAAAAGAGTTGATTCTTCAGAGGCTGCTAGTGAGAATTTGAACCATGATTGCAGGGATGATGCTTCTGTATGCGAAACTCCTATTGAAGGATCTTCTAATTCCTTTAGCAGGCTTGCTGGAGATATTCTAAACAAGGTAGCTTCGGAATTGATAGAAGAAATTGCAGATTCTCTGGACCAGACACCTCAGAAGAAGTCGTCGGCTCAATCAGAGAAGAGGTTCATTTTAAAAAGAAACCTTGTATTGAAGATAACCTGCTACTAGAAGGCTTGAACCCGGATATCCATGCGAGTAGGGAGCATATTTGTGATGGTTTATTTAAAAAGAAGCCTAAAGTATTGAAAGACTGGTTGGATGGATTTCAATGCTAAAGAAAAATGAAGTGAGAGTGAATGAGTTTGAATTTGATGATATTTATCCTTATCAGATACAGAACTAATAGAGGTGAGGAAGAAGCAAATTGAAACCTCTAATGCAGCGGGCTTCAAAAGTCGGAAAAAGGAAAAACAATTCCTCCAGACTTTTGGGTTGGAGATGATTGGGTGGTAAGAATTTGGGACTCTATCAGGACTCTTGGAGATACAGGGAAGTATGTTGTTTTCTGTTCAGGATGGACCAAAGAAGAACATGCTGAATTCAAAAGAAAATTACCAAGAAGAAACAAGGAAGATGCTTACATTTAGCATCGGGCTTTGGATCTCAAAGCATTTAAAATGAGGAATAAGAAGGGGAAGTCTTCTTCCCCTTACCTTAGGAATTTCTTTCATTTTGATTAAGTTCCTTTTACCACTTTTTCTAAGGTCATGTAGACCAGTACCTTTTATTTTATCAGTTTTCTTAGGCCATGTTGGCCATATTCCCTTTTCCTTTTGCAATTGAGGCCATGTTGCCACCTTGGGTAAGAAGGACTTGTCCTTTGTCACCTCTTGTAAATATTCTTTTTTAATAAAAGGGGATACCCAGACCCCAAAATTATCGGGTTTATTTTATAAAAAAACCCTAAACCCTAAACCCTAAACCTAAACCCTAAACCCTAAACCCTAAAACCCCTAAACCCTAAACCCTAAAAACCCTAAAAACCCTAAACCCTAAAAACCCTAAACCCTAAACCCTAGAAATAAAGGCAGCCTTGAGGTGGGAGCTCTGGCGATCAAGAAGGCGAGCGCCCACCCCTCTTTCGGATCGAAAATCCAGGTCATTTCGTCGCTAATTTGGAGACTATTGGTGGATTCTGGATGGATTAGTGCATCTTATTCCTTTCTATCTCAAATTTTGATTTGATCCATCTTTTTTGGATCATTCCGGTTGGTTCTGGGTTTTGAATATTGTTGTTGGCATTCTGGACTCCTTTCTCTTCTTCTTTGATGGAATTTACTTAAGCCTTGGCGCCTAGAGTGGTTGCTGTGCTCTCATCTTTTTCGAGCACTGAAGATCTGGTTACTGTTCACGAAGGTTGTTGCTTGTTCTTAGAGATTTTTGTTGGGATTTCTGCGCCAGGAACTGTGGTTGATCTGTTTCTTCAGCTAGACATTGTCAAAGAATTGTTTGTGGGCTTGTGAAAGATTTGGTTAGTCCACGTGTCCTGTGAGGACCCTCCCTTCTGTTCTGAACTTCCTATCTGTAGCTGCCACGTGGAGGGTTGTTAATTAACGGATCCTTCAACTTTTCCTCAAATGACATGTGGGTTTTCTGTTAGTGGTTGTTTTTGCTGCTTGTTTTGAATAATGGAAGGGATTATTCCTGACAACCTTGAGAAAACTGAGGTTAATTTTCCGGAGTTGATTCCTCCAAAGATCACAGCTAAGGGATTTATAATTAATGGAGGAAAGTCAAAGGCTCCTCCGTAGCCTGTGCCCAAATCTTACGCTACGATTATGAAAGATAAAATCAGTCCACCGAAGCTTGGACCCCCGGTGAAAATTAAGGATCCATATTTTGAAGGGGAAGATGATGTGGTTGAATTTACTCCGGAGGAAATGGTGGATTTGAGCAAGCCATTTGAACTCTGTCTAATTGGAATCTTCCAGAAACTAAGACCAAAGCTTTTGGATATTGACTCTGTGATCAGAAGAGAGATGAAGTTCGTCAACAATGTTCAAATTGGAGCACTGGATGCAAGGCATATCATTTTCAAATTTGAAGAAAGATAAGATTATATGCGAATGTATATTAGCAACACGTGGAAATTTGGTAACAATTGGATGTCTCTTATTCGTTGGTCTCCCTATTTCCACCCAGGTGATTCCTCCCCAAATGTACCTGTTAGGGTAGGATTCCCAATGTTGAGCCTATAGTTTTTGAATGAAGGGTTCAAGGGACACTTCGTTCAATTGTTAAACCCATTAGGAGATTCCTCTCTGTTGATAAAGATGTTACAAATTTTACCAGACCAGGCTATATCAGGGTCAATGTAGAGATCGATGTTAGTGAACCGGTGCTTGATCATGTGGTTATCAGATGTGGCGACAAGGATTTTATTCAGAACATGATCTATGAAAATGTTCCAAGTTATTGCCATTTTTGTTGCCGGGTGGGCCATTATCAGAAAGAATGCTTCAGGAGAGTTGATTATGAGCATGACAAGAAAGGGAAAAAGCAAGTTGATCAGGAGGAAGTTAATGTTAATCTTGGTAGGAGACCTTTCTTAAGACCAAGACAGAAATGGGTGGCCAAAAATAATCAAAATAAGCAGATCCAGACTGATAGTTTTTATCTTCAGATTGGGAGCACTAAACACATTGGAATAAATAGGTAAGATGGGCATAGGTCTGAAGTGGAAAATTGCTGCAAAGACATCATTGGCCATGGAGAACCTTCCGGGAAGAAGATTTCTGATTCTGAAACTGATGAGCTGTTGAATGATCAGGAGAAGGCAGAAAAGATAAATAATAAAGGAACAGGGGAGAAGCAAATTGAGAAGAGGTCTGAACTAGAAAATTGCAACAAAGATATCTTTGGTCGAGGAGAACCTAATGGGAAGAAGATTTCTAATCCCAAATCGGATGAGCTGAATTATGATCAAGAGAATACAGAAAACATTAATGATGAAAAATCAGGGGAGACCATTGCAACTGAAGTTGTGAGGGAGATTAGTTCTGATAAAGCATCTGATCTGCCTTCTAACTATTCAAGGAAAGATCACTTCAGACGAACAAGTCCTGGGGAAGCTGTGATTGAAGAACAGTCAACAGAGGAACAATTTGGAAAAAACAAAGCCTTAGCAATACTAATGAACTCAAGCAGAGATCTGGAAGAACTTATTATTGAAGATTCTGAATTAAGTATTCCTATTCCTATAGCTAACTCCTTTGAAGCCCTGAATAATAGGCATGATTTTGATGAGGTGACTTCTTCCAATGTTAAAGGGAACAATATTGAATTGTCCAGGATGGAAGCTATGAATCAGATAAAGAATCCTGCGAATTCTTCTAATGAGCCAGCTGATAGAAATAGAAGTGTTGAGATAAATCAAGATTTAGCTATCAGGGACACTCTTAAAGGCAAGAGTTCATCGAAATATGTTGAGTTTGCCAAAAGAAAACTTGTCGAATCAAGCAAGAAAAGGACTCCAAAAAGTAGGAAAGTTAAGGAGAAAACTTGGAGGAACCACTTTGATAGTGAATAAGTTTGGACAAGTTCCCTGTCGTCTGATGCGGGAAGTGCACACATCCATCTGGATGTGTACACATCCATCTGGATGTGTGCACAAAAGGCATAAGGTTGTTTTTAATGTTGCATCTTTTCACCCCCCTTATTAGTTTGATTAGTCTGTTTTTTGTTGGTTAATTGGCCGCATGTGGCACTTTTTTCTGCATTTTCCTTTGTTGCCTTCGCTTTTTGTTTCCCCTTGAAGGGCCCATCTTGTATCTTTGCTTTTTGATGAAATAAACGCAGCTACCTGGGCTGCTAAAACCAGGCTTACTAAAAAAAGGCAGCTACTTGGGCTGCGAAAACCAGGCTTATGAAAAAAACCCTAAACCCTAAAACCCTAAATGCTAAACTCTAAACCCTAAACCTATACCCAAACCCAACCCCCCTCGAGGAGAGAGAAGCTCTGGTGATTTGGGCGATTTTTGACGATTTCTCTCTCTACAGATTTGGCTTGTTTCAGGTGCGATCGTTCACTTTTTCGTTAGATTAATGGTGGATCGATATTAATCCTTGATTATTATCGAGTTTGCTTCTACGAATATCCTCTTCTATGGATCTTTACGGGCATTGAAGGTGTTGGACATGCGAGCCCACGACGAGCCATTATGCAATAAATGTTATTGCGAATATCATTCCCTGATCTGAAATGAAGAATAACTAATTTGCATAATAGGTCCCTTAGTACAATTAGGGTTATGTACCATGGCCATCTTAATGATCATACATCTATTGATTCAATTATTGAATCATAGAGACTGGTGCTTGGATGAATATCTAAAGAGTTAGATTGAGTACTCATCAAGCACCGTCAAATGATTATTAAGAGATGATCTCCAGCTTGATTAGGAGATGGCAATCCTTTCTCACATACGCTGATATCTGACTGACCTCTTGATGCAGGTCCTCTGCATAGGAATAGAGATTCGGAGGGGTCAGAGGTCAAAGAGTTGACTTAACGAGATCGAGATAACCAAAGACCTATATCGTATGCTGTCACGGTATAGGCACGCATCCACTGACCGGAGACAGATGTGTTACTATATGTTTGAGTATGTACATTTGACAGACCAATAGGTTGATGACCTAATCGAAGTCTATACACCGGCGTGCTGGTGTGCATATAAGGGCATATGAGTAATACGATCTCTCAAAGGGATCATACATGTTCATTACTGAACCGGAAGACATGACCTCACTCATGAGATATTGGGAAGAATCAAATTCCGTGTACGGTCGTCTCGCTTTGGAAGCTTGACTGAATTTGTAGGTTTGATACATACTTTTGGAAAGTATATGATCAAGACCTAGGTATGATATATGCTTTTGGAAAGTATATGATCGATACCAAATCCCAATGATCAAATGAGAAACTTACTGACAAAACCCTGAAGTAGACAGTATAAAGTTGATCTAATACTTCGGGTTTATTCTGGGTCTTCCAGTATGCAGGATGTACAGGTGTTGGGAATACCTGAGGGTGATGTGATCATAAACGATTGTATAACCATGACACTTCCATTCCTAGGGAGTGATGAAACGAGTGTGGATTTTAGTGACTCCTCTTAGTAGAGAAGTAATCTGATCTTGGTCCAAATGTTGGACATTGATCTGAATGTGATTCAGATGCAATGAGAAGATTAGATTTGCGTTCTTGATTTAATCAAGCATCTATGGGAGGCCCGAGATCTGGATTTGAGATGTGATCTCAATATCCAAGTCACTATACGTGGAACAATACAATCGCAATATCCTTATCTCCAAGTATCCGCGGAGAAAGCGCATTATCCTTGAAAGAGTTCATGGATAATTTCATTGTTGATATAAGTATCCAAGCATCGAGAAAAGTGATAATTAAATGTGATTTAATTATCATGTATAATATGAATTTGATTTATACAATAAGGAGAGATATCGAAGATAATTAAATATGATTTAATTACCAAAGATGTGAATAATGTGAATGTGATTCATATTATTTTGACACATGAGAATAGAGATCCAAGATGATTAAATACGATTTAATTATCATGGATATGAATAATATGGATAGTACTATCCATATTAATCATATATATATTATAAATGTGATTTATAATATATAAGAGAGAGCTATTTGTGATTTATATTTGTTAATTAATTATTGATGTGAATTGGATTCACAATAGATGATTAATTAAAATATAATTTACATTTTGTTTTGGGATGTGAATGTGATTCACATTTTTCCAATGGCATGATTGCAATATTTCACAAGATAATTATGAATTATTTTTATGAAATAATTTACAACAATTGTTGTTGTAAATCCTGGAGATATCATGAGATAATGTATCTCATGAGATAATGAGATCTCATGAGATAATGGTAGCCATCCCCCCTTTTTAGGGGATATGGTCTATCTCCTCATTATCTCCAAAGATAATTGATTAATTTGATTTGAATTTAAATATATTGATTTATCAATATATATTAAATTAAATTAAATTAATTGTTGTGTTTTTACAACAAGATCATAGCTATTGAAAGAAACACAAATCAATCTCAACCATTGATTGTGTGTTGTCCATGGATTGGGATCCATGGACTCCCAAAACCCTATATAAGAAGAGGCATGCCTTGCTCTTCGATTTACACCGACTCGATGAGTATCTCTCTCTCTTATTCTCTATACACGTCCTCTCTCTTCCTCTCTCATGGTCGTCCACCATGGATGCCCAAGAGGGGTTCTTCATCGCCGCAACATCGTTGTTATGCTGCCCGATCGTTTGCTCGTGGATCTCCGTCTCCTTCGGTGCGCTTTGCTCGTGAAGAAGACGTCGGATCTCGTGTGTCGAGATCAGGAGATTCGTTGCTTGGATCATCAACATGGATTGCGAAAAGCACGCGATTCATCCTCGCGCTCGCAAGCGTCTCCTCCGTCGGATCGGACTTGAGACAGGACGTCTCTTCGTTTAAAGACTCAATCGCAACCACGCTTCAAGAGATAATCCTATTATTGGTTTGTGGTTTAGACGAAACGATCCGAGAAGTGTTCTTGGATCATGTGGTTTCGTCACATGATTTTTTTTTAATTTTCGCTGCATCGAGCAACTAGTGCGATTAGTCGCTCCCGATCGCATTCGATGCGATCCTCACGCTTCCGTGATGCGCTTGAGGATTTTTCCCGTATCCTTAAAGTGGTATCAGAGCCAGGTTGACAAAGGTTTTGAATTAGATCCATGAACCTACGAAGATTTTGGCTCGTTTGGGTTCGTGAAGATTTTAGCATTTCGATTTTCGCAGCCCTGTCTTGTGAAAAAATTTCGGCCCTGTTTAAAATTTTTAAACACGAAATTTTAAATTGGATAATGTTCCCCATTAATCAAGGAAACAGTAGGTTTTAAGTTTGCGTAATTTGGATTCCGTTTGCTCAAGATATAGTCGTTTTAATAATCATATATCCACTGTTTCGGGGATGGCGATTAGAGATGTAATTAAGATGTTAATTACAGTTTTAAAAGCCTGGAAATGCGTGTTTATCACATGGTTTCGTTTTAAAATCAAGTTATCAATCTCTGAAAATTGATTTTGCTTAATTTTGATTTAAAATGAATGAGATATGCTATTTTTAGTTAGTGAGGGTCACTGCTGGAAATTGCATGATTATCCAAAACCTTGTGATAGTCATTCAAATAATTTGATGAAAGTTAATTGTTAATTTTCTGAAATGATTATTGATAAATATTTGTGAAATATTTAAAGAAGATAATTTCCTTGAATGACATTTCACTAACCAAAATGATAAGATAGTTGATCTTGATCATAATTGGTTGATATGAAATCATCAACAAACATTGTTTCACGCAAAACCCTTGTTTATCCTACAATAGTTGTAGGACAACTTTTACATGCAAAACCCTATTGCTTGAATAGGATTGGGGATTTGTTTAGCAAATCTCCTTATAATATTATCAAAATGCTTTTAATGAATATTATATGGTATAATTTCGGTTGAAAAACCGATGAGCATCTCAAAGTATATAATGATCTATCTGGCATTATCCTTTCCTGAGGTGGATATGGTGACTATTCGGAGAGCATTGGGGTAGCGGGTTGCAACGTATGTGGTCCGTCCCACTCTCGTCGGTACTGGCCATGACAACAGGTAGGGACTCGATAATGCTGGAGAAGTCAAAGTATATTTTTCTAATTATTAAAAATCGAATAATACATACTTTGAGATTATACCTATTATTCAAGTAATAATCAAGTTTGTTGATTGAAAATTGGATTGATAATTAATTTAATGTGATTAAATTGATTATATCCAATTAAAAGCACTCTATTATGAATAGATGTGTATTTCCCTTGGAAGAATTGATCATAATGAATGAAATTCATGATGATTAATTAGAATTTGAGTATGATATGGAGGATCACATAAGTGACATCCATGGTCTCCCATCAAGGCGAAGGGTTCCGTCGCCAGAGATTGTATGTCGGAGACGCCTGTCCGAAGTGACAGTTCCTGCATACAAGCCATTTGGATCGGGCTCTTCGCTTCTCGAAAGAGTAAGGCCGTATACGTAGTGACCCCATATCAGGTCCTCATATTATTGGGGCGATATTAGATTGTGTATAGCGAGTATTAAACCTGTTGACGGTTGGTTCAATTAATGGCGGGTCAACATCACCTTAGGGATAGTGGGCCCGGGTGTTGAAGACCAAATTGGGAGATGCAAGTTGGACTTGCAAGGCGGAATGTGTTCCCGCTTCTTTTTATCCGAGTTACAGGCTTTCATATTATTGGGATGTAACAAAGATAAGGAAGGAGATCCCAGATCTTGCTTGAGATATAATTGTAAGTATATCTCTTACATTGAAAGTGATTAAGGGAATGAACTTTCAGTGTTAACAAGGCAAAAGAACTTTGATATAAAAATTCCTAAATCAAAGTAAAATATGTATATATAATATATATACACTTATGCAAATTTCTTATTTCAGATAATCCTTCATTAAAACCCATTCAATGCTATACTCAATAATAACCAGTAAAATATCATGGATTGGACTCATGATCCAGATATTGTACTTGCAATTGGACACATAATTTATGTGGTTGCAATGTGCAAGTTTCCTCAACATAATGAGGAATGACAATTAAATAAGACATCACCTTAGGGTTCGTATGTCTCTATAATCTTGATCTTTCATCGAATATACTTTGGAAGTGACATGCCGATGATGATCGTGATTGTCAAATTAATCCTTATAAAATTTAAGAAGATGTTTAAGGCATGCATATGTGCTCTTGACAATTTATCATGAATGACATGGTTCTCTGCATCATGCAGAATGATAGCTCTACTATGAGTTGATGTATTCAAAATGTTTGAATACCTACCTGAACCAATGTTTTAAGAGTCTAGATGGATGTAGACATGATGAATGTCATCATTCTACTGTCTATACTCTAGTCATTAATGAAGCTTCATAATATTCATATTGTATGAATTTAATGAAGCATGTATAAATGTTGAAATGCTCTTACATTGAATTCTTTTGAATTTAACATAAGAGAACCTTAGTCTTAAACAATGGTTATTTATAGGTAAAGGGAGCACAATGGAAGCATGGGTCGAACCCGAGTAAGAAGGAAAGTCAAAGAGTTGACCGTACTTCTATGACTTCCATATGACATCCTAAGAGTTGGATGAATTGCAATACTACAATAAGTTGGTGTGTTGATAATATGACTATCAAGTCTGTCTGGAATCCTTAGAGAAGGACTCGGATAGAGCATCAGAATAATCTACATAAATCATTGATATTGACTTTCTTATTGAATAAGATAAAGTCTTATAATTGTATCTCAATCTTCTAACAACAATTGCAATGGGTTGCATATGTTTTAGAAGACTGGAGAATTTGATCTTCATGTTTAATAGTCATCTACATGGATTTTGATGCAATTGTTGCAACAATCGCTATTGGATAGATGGACTTCATATTATCAGTGGGAGAGCCCTTTGTCTTAGAGAATGTCTCTATGACCTAGATATTAGAATACACTCATTATTTGTTTCTAAATGTTGGAAATAAACATGAATTCTGAGATAGAATTATCATAAAGAGTTATGATGGATATATTTCAGATAGTAATCTAACATCTAGTGGTCTCCACAAAATTAGAAAATTAATGAATGGTTCATTAAGATTTCTAAAACTGAAAATTAAACCTTTAAAAGATCAATATGAGGATGAAGATCATTTAACAATGATCTGGCATCAAACCTTGGACATTTATCTCTTGATTTGATCAATAGACTTGTAAGAGATGAAACTTTAGAATGTACAAAAATTTCAAAACTTACATACTCATGAATATTGTATTCAAAGTAAAATGTCCAATACACCTTTCTTTGGGAATGGTGTTAGATGTCGAGGTATTCAAGATCTCATACAAATTGATGTATGTGGATCATCTATATCATAGTAAAAATTATGGATATGTGATATCTATTGATGATTATGTATGATATGAGATTTCTTCTCTTCACCTAAGAAACCTTTGAAGTGTTCAAAGATTTCACAATTTTGGTTTAAAACCAAAGTTTGAAGAAAGATGAAATGAATTTGATCTAACTTAGGTAGTTTGTATCCGTTAGATAAAATTCAAAGAATACCTTATGGAGATATGAATATCATTTCTATCTCACTCCTTCTGATAAACCTAAACTCAATAGAGTTGTAGGGAGATACAATTAGATCATGTATGACATGATCTTATTAATGATGAATTTTAGCATAATTATCCCTTAGTTTCTAGGTATATATTTGTAGTCGAGACTACAATATATATCCTTAATTAGATTCCATGCAAGTAAGCTGGAATTGAGCACTAGAGAGTGCTACTTCACTAGGAAAATAAAGGATGGTATTGGATACCTACTTTATGACCTTGAGATTTTTAAAATATCTCATCTCTAAGAATGTGATTCTTAGAGGATGACTCTTGAAAATCAAGATGAAAATGAAGTGTAGGAACTCATTTAATCTTGAAAAGATAATGAGGCTCCTAAAATCGGAAACCAAAAGGATAATTAAAGATGAAACACTAATACTTCTTCAAATGAGTTTGAGTATGTATTCCATGTGCCAGATAGGTCTGACAATGATCTGACTTCATATGATGAAGCTTCTGAAGATCATGACATGGAAAGATGAATTTTAGCAATAAAGTCTAAGGTAGACTTCATATACAAGTGTTGTATATGGACCTTCGAGAATCCACCTATATGGGTAAGACCCATAAAGATGTAAATGAATCTTCAAAAGAAAGGGAACCTGATGAGAAGATAGAGACCTTTAAAGCACGGTTTGTAGCCATGAGCTACACAGCGAAGAGAAGACATTGCTTGCGATGAGACTTGCTCTTCAGTAAACATGCTTAAACCCATCGGATTATTGTTAACTGTAGCTACACAACTTGGCTTTGACATCTTCGAGATGGAAGTCAAGATTGCATTCCTCTATGATTACCTCTCTGAGGATATTCACATGAAGTAGCCACAGGGCTTCATGGCTGAGAAAAGCAAGATGTGCAAGCTAAAGAAATTCATCTGTGGACTCAAATAAGCTTCTTGAAGTTGGACCATAAGATTTGATGAAATTGTAAATATTATGATTTCATATATAATCTTGATAAACCATGTGAAGCTTAGTAGGAGTGCCATTGTGTTCATCATGCTAAATGTAGATAATATCCTAATCATTTTTTTTAAAAATGATATAAGGATGATAACAAGTGTTTTATAGACTGGCTATTCCATATCTTGAAATATGATTTCAAGTATATCTCTTAGATCTTAGTTCTGAAATTGTTCAGAAGCAAAGAAAAGAGGGTATTGGGACTGTCACATTTGTAGTACACCTTGGACATGTTCCATTTTATGGAAAAGTCCAAGAAAGGCTTTCTTACCTTAAGATTTGGTACTGACCTGTCGAAAAGGATATCACCTCAAAGAGTTGAGGAAGTGAATGCTAGAACTGCTTGCACTTGTGCATTAGTTATGAGAAGCTGAGTGTATGCTAGATGTGTACAAAAGCCAGATATCTGCCATGCAGTGGGAGTAGTAAAGTGTTGCTAATCCTACTATGGAGATAAAATACTTGATTGCAGTAATATTAAATATCTTCAAAGATGACAAGATTTTTTGAGATAGTGATCTCAAAGTCTCATCATCAAGAACCTAAGACTTTATAGATAGTGATCTAAAAGGTCTTAACTATAGATGCCTTGGGAGATAGAGATCTCCAGGAATAAAGGTATTCTGATAAGGATTATGGAAATACTGATTATAATAATTACTGAGCAACAGTGTCAAGGACACTATAATTGCTTTATCAAGATTGAGTATTGGTTGCATAAGATGCAACATTCGCATTGGATGCGAGCACTGTTACCTAGGGATATGCAAGTGCCGTAAAACGACTTGGCATAGTCTTTTGGGAACAGAGCGATTGATTAACTTACCTAGCTATTTTCTAAATAGCCTATGATTGTCACATGAGTGTGGGTTTAAATGATTAGCCCATTAATGGCTCTTTGGGCTAGTGGGAGATTGTTGGACATGCGAGCCCACGGCGAGCCATTATGCAATAAATGTTATTGCGAATATCATTCCCTGATCTGAAATGAAGAATAACTAATTTACATAATAGGTCCCTTAGTACAATTAGGGTTATGTACCCTGGCCATCTTAACGATCATACAACTATTGATTCAATTATTGAATCATAGAGACTGATGCTTGGATGAATATCTAAATAGTTAGATTGAGGACTCATCAAGCACCGTCAAATGATTATTAAGAGATGATCTCCAGCATGAGTAGGAGATGTCAATCCTTTCTCACATAGGCTGATATATGACCGACCTCTTGATGCAGGTCCTCTGCATAGGAATAGAGATTCGGAGGTGTCAGATTAGTTAGGTCAAAGAGTTGACTTAACGAGATCGAGATACCAAAGACCTATATCGTATGCTGTCACGATATAGACACGCATCCTCTGACCGGAGACAGATATGTTACTATATGTTTGTGTATGTACATCTGGCAGACCAATGGGTTGATGACCTAACCAAAGTCTATACACCAGCGCGCTGGTGTGCATATAAGGGCATATGAGTAATACAATCTCTCAAAGGGATCATACATGTTCACTATTGAACCGGAAGACATGAGCTCACTCATGAGATATTGGGAAGAATCAAATTCCGTGCACGGTCGTCTCGCTTTGGAAGCTTGACTGAATTTGTAGGTTTGATACATATTTTTGGAAAGTATATGATCAAGACCTAGGTATGATATATGCCTTTGGAAAGTATATGATCGATACCAAATCCCAATGATCAAATGAGAAACTTACTGATAAAACCCTGAAGTAGAAGTATAAAGTTGATCTAATACTTCGGGTTTATTCTAGGTCTTCCAGTATGCAGGATGTACAGGTGTTGGTAATACCTGAGGGTGATGTGATCATAAACGATTGTATAACCATGACACTTCCATTCCTATGGAGTGATGAAACGGGTTTGGATTTTAGTAACTCCTCTCAGTAGAGAAGTAACCTGATCTTGGTCCAAATGTTGGACATTGATCTGAATGTGATTCAGATGCAATAAGAAGATTAGATTTGCGGTCTTGATTTAATTAAGCATCTATGGGAGGCCTGAGATCTGGATTTGAGATGTGATCTCAATATCCAAGTCAGTATACGTGGAACAATGCAATCACCATGTCCTTATCTCCAAGTATCCGCGGAGAAAGCGCATTATCCTTGAAAGAGTTCGTGGATAATTTCATTGTTGATATAAGTATCCAAGCATCGAGAAAACTGATAATTAAATGTGATTTACTTATCATGTATAATATGAATTTGATTCATATTATAAGGAGAAATATCTAAGATAATTAAATATGATTTAATTATCAAAGATGTGAATAATGTGAATGTGATTCATATTATTTTGGCACATGAGAATAGAGATCCAAGATGATTAAATACGATTTAATTATGATGGATATGAATAATATGGATAGTGCTATCCATATTAATCATATATATATTATAAATGTGATTTATAATATATAAGAGAGAGCTATTTGTGATTTATATTTGTTAATTAATTATTGATGTGAATTGGATTCACATTGGATGATTAATTAAAATATAATTTACATTTTGTTTTGGGATGTGAATGTGATTCACATTTTTCCAATGGCATGATTGCAATATTTAACAAGATAATTATGAATTATTTTTGTTAAATAATTTACAACAATTGTTGTTGTAAATCCTGGAGATATCATGAGATAATGTATCTTATGAGATAATGAGATCTCATGAGATAATGAGATCTCATGAGATGTTGGTAGCCATCCCCCCTTTTTAGGGAATATGGTTTATCTCCTCATTATCTCCAAAGATAATTGATTAATTTGATTTGAATTTAAATATATTGATTTATCAATATATATTAAATTAAATTAAATTAATTGTTGTTGTGCTTTTACAACAAGATCATAGCCATTGAAAGAAACACAAATCAATCTCAACCATTGATTGTGTGTTGTCCATGGATTGGGATCCATGGACTCCCAAAACCCTATATAAGAAGAGGCATGCCTTGCTCTTCGATTTACACCGACTCGATGAGTCTCTCTCTCTCTTATTCTCTATACACGTTCTCTCTCTTCCTCTCTCATGGCCGTCCACCATGGATGCCCTAGAGGGGTTCTTCATCGCTGCAGCATCGTCGTTATGCTGCCCGATCGTTTGCTCATGGATCTCCGTCTCCTTCGCTGCGCTTCGCTCGTGAAGAAGACGTCGGATCTCATGTGTCGAGATCAAGAGATTCGCCGCTTGGATCATCAACATGGATTGCGAGAAGCACGCGATTCATCCCCGTGCTCGCAAGCATCTCCTCCGTCGGATCGGACTTGAGACAGGAGGTCTCTTCGTTTAGAGACTCGATCACAACCACGCTTCAAGAGGTAATCCTATTACTGGTTTGTGGTTTAGACGAAACGATCCGAGAAGTGTTCTTGGATCATGTGGTTTCGTCACATGATTTTTTTTTAATTTCCGCTGCATCGAGCAACTAGTGCGACTAGTCGCTCCCGATCGCATTCGATGCGATCCTCACGCTTCCGTGATGCGCTTGAGGATTTTTCCCGTATCCTTCAGAAGGTCCTATGGAAGGTCACAGATAGGGGCTGGGTTCCCCTCCACAATTTCGCCGCAATGGTGAGCTAATTGGTAAGGATCGGCCAAAGTCCTATGCATCAGCAATGCGTTGGTAGCTTCCGGTTGTTGATTTCGGAGCTCCCCTTCCTCTGAAAGCTTCTCAAGTCGAAAATGGTGTTCCCATTGTTCGGTTTTCCAAAGAGGAAACTGCCCTACTAAGTCGGCCATTTGAATTATGCCTTGTTGGGAAATTTTCAAAACGATGTCCAACCCTTCCAGAAATAGATGCTGATTTACGGAAGGTTTTTAAATTTGAAGGGAAATTCCAATTAGGGGCCATTGATTCCTTGCATATCCTGATAAGATTCGAATTAAAGGTGGATCTTGTCTCCGTCTATTCAGTCAACAACTGGGTGTTTAAAAACTATCGGGTCTCCTTCATGCGTTGGACTCCTCATTAAAGGCCGGGAAATACGACGTTAGTTGTACCGGTCTTTATTCGGCTACCCCTCCTGAATATTCATCTTTTCAATGAAAGTGCCTTAAGGGCCATAGTGCAACCAATTGGGAAACTTATCTCAATGGATAGAGATATAAGGAGTCTCTCTAGACCGGGCTATGTGAGAGTATGCGTGGAAGTGGACCTCTCTAAACCACTGATTAATCATGTCCTTATTGAAGTGGACTCTCTTAAATTTAAACAAGTTATCAAATATGAGAATATCCCCCCTTTTGTGATCATTGCTGCTTAGTTGGACACAGTAAAGAGAGATTTTTTCATTTTAATAAGAAGAATGAAAATGGTGCTAAATTAGAGATGGAGAAAGAGAAGGAAAAGCCAGAACAAGAAATTCCTATGTCTCACAAACCCTTTGAAAAGGGCCAGCATTCGGGGAAAGTTTTTTGGCCAAAAAAGTCATCAAAGAATTTCAAGAGAAAGGGGAAAACTGTTCGAATCTACAGAATAAAAAATCAGAAAAAGGAGATAGTAGATAACCAGGAAGAAGAGAGGAGGGGGTCAGCTCAAGCCCCTCCTCAGGGTATTGAAGCAGAAATTGCGATGGAATCTCCATCATTGGAGCACCAAGACCCTAGTCTACATCAAGAACCAGATGAAAATGAGAAAAATACCCCAGAAGGATTGTAGAAGGATCGTCTTCGCCCCAGGGGGAAAAGCACATTGAGGATGAACAGTATCCAGAAAAGTCTCCGTCTGCAGAAGGGGAACCTCGACTGAATAATAGTACATCAAAGTCAGTAACTCTGAATTTGAAGTCTATTACTCTGAATTCTAAGTCCAACTCTCAGTCAGCTATGCTTGGTGGAATGACTGGCCACATCCCAGTTCTCGTATCAAATTCCTTTCAATGTCTATTCAATACGAATGGGGAGGATCCTCCAATCCAAGAGGAAAGGCAAGATGAAGATAGCAACAACGAAGACAACTATGGAAGTGAAGACAATGCACAAGAGACATCAGGCTCTGAATTCATTCCCCCCATCCAACCTGATAAAGTGAAAGGGAGATATCGAAGCAAATCACATCCACCAACCTCAGCAAGGAGGGCATCAGCAAGGCTTGCAAAAGCCACCAGCTTCATTAATATAAATCAATGACATCCCTATTTTGGAACTGTCAGGGGGTATATAATAATAATACCCTGGCTCATCTAAATAAACTTATTCGGGTTCATAAAATTAAGCTTATTGGCCTCATGGAACCAATGGTCGCTTATGACAGAATTCAAGAAGTTGGTCTTCTTTTACACCTTCCTGTTCATGTGGCAAATTCCGTAGCCCCAAACAAAATCTGGGTGTTGGGACATCCAAGCCTCTCAATTGAAACTGTGGATGAACACCCACAGATATTAACCTGCAAGGTTACTGGACTATTTGATGAAATCTGCTTCATTTCCTTTGTCTATGCTTCCTGCGACTATACTAATAGAAGAGCATTATGGGTACATTTAGAGCAAATTTCCGAAACTCTTGAAGCTGAAAATTGGCTTATTGGAGGGGATTTCAACAGCATCTGCAATAGAAACGAAGTGCTGGGAGGGAACTTTGATTCTTTAGCATCGACGGTATTCTCCTTAGTTATTCATTCAGCTGGGCTGATCTGTCCAGTACATGAAGGGGATAATTTCTCATGGTGCAATAACCAACTGGGCTCAGAACGGATTTATAAAAGACTTGACAGATGTCTGGTTAATGCAAATTTAGCATTAGATCTCTACTATAGGTATTTAGATAGAGCAAATTCAGATCATACAACAATATTAGTTGGCACTAAAGCAGCTGAAAGCAAAAGGCCAGCACCCTTCAAATTCCAAATATGTGGCTCCTCCAAAAAGGCTTTTTTTTTGAAGTCTAATGATTCGGGGGAGACACGGCGTGGTGTTCGCCCCAACATCTTTATTAAAAAAAGAAGAGTAAGCAAAAGATAATTACAAGTGGAGAAACAGAAGGAAAAGAGACCGGATCCATAAGTCCCACCCAAACAAGAAAGGGCGAATTACAACAACGACCAGTCGCACGTTAGACGGGCCGCGTGAGCCAACACGTTTTCTTTGTAAAAACTTTGGCCCCTAAAAATTGTTGCGTTACACCCTAGCCAAATCGCCCAAATGCAAGCAAAAAGACCCAAGAAATTCCTGCGCTCCCTGTCCTTGCTCGACCGAATAGATTCCCAGAAAACGACCAGGTCAGAAGTATTGATCCAAGACAACCTCGCCTCCTCCCAAATGTCTGCAGTGATAGGGCAAGCAAAGAAGAGGTGATTTAAGGATTCCACGTCATTGCCACAGAGAGCACAATCCACCGAAGCCAAGCCACCATATAGTCTAGCGCAACGATCCCGCGTTAAAATCCTCCTCCTGCGAAAGAGCCAAAGGAAGATAGCAACCCTCCCCAGGAGCTTCAAATTCCAAAGGAAGCTGCAGTCAATGGTGAAGGGGTCCGATTGTATCTGCGGATGATGGAAAATCGCCATGAAAGCCTTCCTCGTTGAGAAGACGCCCTCCTGCCAAGCTCAGTGATCTCTTCCCCTCGCGGGTCTGGACGCATTCTTAATAGTATCCAGAAGAGTAAGAAGCTCGTCGAACCTTTGGTCGGAAAGGCTGCCAAAAAGCATCGGAAACCAGCCATCCCCCGACCAACAAGAAGCCACAGAAGCGCGCCCATCGGTCGTCAATGCAAATAAACGCAGGAATGATTCCCTTAAGGGGGCTCCACCAGCCCAACTGTCCGTCCAGAACTTGAAAGATCTGCCATCCCCGAGAACAGGAACAAAGAGATGCGAGTAGTGATGGCCCACCGACATCACCCCGTGCCAGAAGGGGGTACGAGAGCGGATACCACCAACCTCCCCCAGTAACACCCCATTTAAACCAAGAATCTCGCGCAATAGGGAAGAACAGAAATTATCACAAACACCCATAACCTGTACACCCACTTTAAAAGAAGAGCGTCATTGACCCTGTCGAGACGACGGATGCCAAGACCCCCTTCACACTTCCTCTTCGTCACCTCCTCCCAACCCACGAGATGAGGACCACGCGAAGAAGGCCCCCTTCTCCCCCAAAGAAAAATCCGCATCATCTTCTCAATACGTCGCCGCACCCCCACCAGCAGCTGCCAATTGGAGAGATAGTAGACGGGGATAGACGAAAGAACAGATTTGATGAGCACAAGACGGCCACCCCTTGAGAGCAGGGCCGAGCTCCAACCGGAGAGCCGCCTCTCCACCTTCTCAACAACCTTGTACCAGTCGCGATGTCTAGCCCTACCCGCTCCCAGGGGCAAGCCCAAGTAGTCAATCAGAAGAGAAGTAGGGGGGGAGCCCGGGGCCAGGCCACAAACAGACGCCGCCTCCGAATCCAAACCAAAGGGGATCATCTTGGACTTGCTTTGATTGATGAGCAAGCCCGATAGCTCGATGAATATTTCCAAAGTTGCTGTCATGTCCCTGACCTCCTCACGTCCCCCTTCAATGAATACGATCGTATCGTCAGCGTATTGGAGGATCGAGATCACCCGGTCGCCGCAGGAGAAGCCCATGGATAGACCACAATCAAACACACGAGTCGCCATCCGAGGAAGCACATCAACTGCAAGAACAAACAGAAGGGGGGCCAAGGGGCAGCCTTGCCGAACCCCTCTTCTAGGTTGGAAGCGATCACCTACGATGCGCCCATTAATCATAATCGAGAACGAAACCGTGAAGACGCATCGATGCATCCAAGAGATCCATATCTTAGGGAAACCACGAGCTCTCAGGACCGACCACAAGAAAGTCCAGTCAAGCGAGTCGTAAGCCTTAGCGAAATCAACTTTCCAGAGCACCCCATGGATCCCTCCCCTAATCCAACTCTCCATCATCTCAGATGCCAAAGCTGTAACATCGGCAATTTGCCGACCGCGAATGAAAGCCGCCTGCCTTGGTGAAATTAGGCCATCAAGCACCGGGGCGAGTCTACGAGCGAACACCTTCGCCACGATCAAATAAAGACCATTCGAAATAGCAATAGGACGAAAGTCCTCAATACGTTGGGCGGAGGAAAGCTTCGGCAGCAGGACAATGATAGCCCTATTGATTTTGTCAAATCCCGCATTACACCTGCAAAATTCGAGAATAACTTCCCATACCTCCTGCCCCGCCAGCTCCCAAAAGTCCTTGTAGAAAGCAATTGGGAACCCATCCGGCCCCGGCGAAGCATTGTCGTTGAGATCCCAGACCGCCTTCTTGACCTCCTCCAAAGTCACCTCCTTAGTCAACTCATCACGAAGCAGGGGCGAGAGAGACTGAGTCCCCTCCCCCGACCAAATCCAACGCCTAGGAGCACGCGAAGAGGAGAAATCTTTAAAGTATCTCGCCACCTCCCTCCCCAGGGCATCCTCCCCCATGACCACCCTGCCATCAAAGGATATGGATCGAATAAAGTTCGAGCGTCTCTTGTTACTGGCCACCCTATGGAAATAAGAGGAATTAGCGTCCCCTCCTCTTAGCCATGAGACTCTCGCCCTCTGACGCCATTCCGCCACCCGCTTCCGATCCTCCACCTCCACCCTTGCCTGGGTAGCCGATCTGGAAGCCAACTCCTCGGCACAGAGATCCCTTTCCCCCTCCAAAACATCTAAAGAAGTCACGATCTCCTCCGCCTCTTTTCTGGCAGACGCCCGCGCATCCCGCGAGGCTTTCTTAAAAGTAGCCAAGCTTTTCCGCAAAAGCACCAACTTCCGAGCAAATCTCCCCACAGCCGACCCCCCACCATAGTCCTTCCCCCAAATATCTTCCACAAAGTCCCTGAAATTGTCCTCCTGAAGCCAACACTTCTCGTATCTTAAGAAGCCAGAAGAGGGAGACGACACACCCGAATCCCATAAGATAGGGGTGTGGTCCGAGTAAGAGCGCGGATAAGAGTAAACAAGAGCGAGGGGAAAGGTCGTCATAAGGACCTCGGAAGCCGGAAACCTGTCAATGCAAGATCTCGATGAGGAGTTCCTCCAGGTGTACAAAACGTAATTTGCACGAAGATCCTCCAGAGCTAAGGAGTTGATAAGATGAGTAAAATCAGCCGAGCCCGGATCCGCACCCCCCCTCGAACGGGGTCTATCTGAAGCGCGCAAGGTAACATTAAAATCTCCCCCAATCAGCCAAGGAAAGCCCGCAAACAGGTGGCTGACCCCAAGAAGCTCGTCCCATAATTCCCTCCTCTTAATATGACAACATGGACCGTACGCACAGGAGAAAGCCATAGCAGAAGAATCGTCCCGCCTCGTTAGTGATACGGTAATAGAATGGCAACCCTTGAAAACAGAGTTAAAGGAGAAGGCCGCCGACCTCCAAGCAATGAGCAAACAACCCGCAGAGCCCTCAGCATCTAGGGCACGAAAGTCATCAAAACTCCCCGTACCAAATGATCGCCAGAGATCATCACCCACCTGCCGGAGCTTCGTTTCCTGAAGCAACACCACATCGCATCCCCATTCTGTGAACCTGGTACCCAACGTTTTCCGCTTATCTGCATCCCCCAACCCCCTCACATTCCATGATAAGACCTCATGAGGAACCTTCATCGTACCCTCCTGATCGAACCACGCCAGCAGCCGCCGCCACCGCCTCTTTGAAAGTGAGGCACGTCTGAGCCTCCCCCAACCTCGTGCGCGATTTGTTCCTCCTCCTGTACCGCTTTGCTGATCTTCTTCTGTAATCGGCATCAGCCTCAGCATCAATCTGAGCCTCCACTGAAGCCTCGGAGGGATCAAGAGAAATGGAATGCCCCGAAGTTTGAGAGGGAGATCCCTGTTGAAGGCCCTCGAACTCATCCATGCAATTATCGAGAGAGAGAGGGGTCCACGAATCGATGGACATCCTCCCCTCTCAGCCGACCCCAAAAGCATAAGCCCATGTTCTGGTAAGTTCTTGGCCGCCACGTTATGCTCGATCGGAGCCAGCTCTACAACCCAGCCGCCCGATCCATGCCCGGATCCGAAAGAAGGTCCGGTCCAAATATGTGCCACCCGAATATCAGAAGAGAAAGCCCGAAACGAGGTCCCGGGCATCCCTTTCGAGAAGCCGAAATCACCCTCGAACCCCGAGCATCTACCCGCCACGTCACCCGGGAAACCGCCAAGAGAAGCATCCATGCAACGATCCCATGAGAAAGGATGGGCGGGACGTACGAAAGAGTCAGAGTGCCTTACGAAAACATCATAGCGGGACGAAATCCCCGAAGCGGCGCCCTGCATGGGCAACTGCGCCTCGAGAACCGAAACGACGACCTTTCCTCTTCCAGACTCCAAATTCACGGCAACGCCACACGCCACCGGAGGTGGGGAGGAGACACCACCGACATCTCCAACCGACAATAGAAACAACCAAACTTCAGGTCCCCGTAGAAGACCTGATCCACCGCCCTATCCAAGAAGGACTTGTTGCACTCCATGAGAACCATTGTCGAGGAGGGATCAGACCCCGGAGACAAACCATCATTAGTTACCGCCAGAACTTCACCCCATCTTCGTTGCGGTCGCCTTAGGCAGTGGACCGAACGAGATAGGAAGGGTATGCCACGAACCTCAACGACGCATACCTCAACGTCCACGCAGGCCCCGTCCGCAAAGCGCAAGTCCCTCCATGCGATGCCTCCCATCAAACCTCCATGAATCAACCTTAGCCGATGCTCGTTCGACAGCCCCCTTACACAACACCTCCTTGACCCTAGGGGGACGATGTCCCCCGAGAACTGATCTCTCAGGAACTCTCGAAGAAGGTTCCTCACGACCTCGTTGGATAAGCATTCACCCTTAGAGACACCAATGACCGCCCTGCTACATACCGATCTTCTCGAATCCTGCTCCCGCACCTTCACCGCAGAAGCACAGGGATCTTTTGATGACGAAGACAACACCTTTTGAAGCGAAGACGAATCCCCCGCTGAGAGGCTGCATGGACCACCAACCACGACCTGAGCAAAGGAGCGACCTCCAGCGTCGAGCACAACCATCTCCCCATGAGGGATCCTCGGATGAACACCCGATTTTTCCAAGGAGAAACGATTCCCATCGAACCGCGAATGGGAACCGCAATCACCCATCTTGTACCCCAGACCTCCACACGCAAAACAGCGGGGCTTCGCGACGCAAACCGACGCCAAATGCCCCCTCACACCACAACGCCAGCAGGACCTCCCCGACTTCTTATGGGAGACATGCAACCACATCCCCTCCCCTGAGAAAGCTTACTCCCCTTCCGCCGCCACGAATTGCGGGCTTTCTCTACGATCATCAGCACGCCTCTCGTCCACTGAGATGTAACAGGTTCCCCCTCCGATTCCCGAGCACCCCTTACCCACTCTCCCTTCCTCATGCGAGAGGAAAGTCCCCCCCCGCTCGAGCCACCAAGAGCGCCATCCCTCCTGCGCCAGCTCCGAACACCTCCCTCTGCTCTGCCACGATGAAACCTCCCCCCGCTCCGTAGCACACTTCCTCCGCTCTCCATTGCCCTGCTCATGGCACTCAATACTTCCTTTCAATGGGCTGGAAACTTTTCATAAGCAATTAAAGATTTTGAAAGGGTTTCTGAAGCAGTGGAATTATAGCAGCTTTGGTAATATTGATATGCAGCATTTAGCTTCCTTAGCAGAGATTCAGAAACTGGAAGAAAGCCTACAACAAACCTGGAATGATTCAATTTGGGTCGATCTATGCAGAGCTAAAAAAGAATTCTATCTGATATCACAGAAATATGATTGCTTCATCAGGCAAAAAGCAAAAATCCAGTGGTACTCAGAAGGAGATATGAATACCAAATTCTTTCATACCTCTCTTCGTATCAGTAGGAAGCAAGGTGTTTTCAAATCTATAAAGGAATCAGGAACATATGGAAATTCTTGGGAAGATTGCCTCTGCTGGAATTTTTTTTGAGGCTCCTCTGCTGGAAATGATTATTATTCTGGGCTTTACAAATCAAGTGGGACTATGTGGAATGAAGACCTATTTGAAGTTATTCCGAATGTAGTTTCCCAAGAAGATAATGAAAGCATCCTAGCAATCCCTGAAGAAAAAGAGGTATGGGCAGTTATAAATAACCTTCCTGGAAATAAATCCCCGGGTCCAGATGGGTTTAATGCAGAATTTTACAAGGCAAACTGGTCAACAGTTAAAGGGGACTTGATGAAAGCAATAACAAGCTTCTTTACCAACATGTGGATGCCGAGTGCAGTAAAGTCTACTTTTATTGCTCTTATTCCAAAGAAATCAAACCCCCAAAATTTCAGGGACCTAAGACCAATCAGTCTCTGCAATGTCCTTTATAAAATCATTACAAAGATTCTGAATAACAGGATGGGCAAACTTGTCAACAAACTAATCTCTGAAAATCAAGGTGGGTTCATTGCTGGACGAAATATCTTTGATAATATTGCATTAACTCAAGAGATGACCCAGCACCTGGGAGGTAGTAAGTTTCCGAATCTAATCATCAAACTGGACATGGAAAAGGCTTATGATAGATTAGAATGGAATTTCCTCGTCAAAGTTCTTTCTTGCTGTGGGTTCAATAGAGGGTGCTGAAGATTCTATCATTGTGTATCACTGACGTTCCCTACTCCCTTCTGATTGATGGTTCTTCTACAGAGTGGTTTATGAGTACCAGTGGTTTGAAACAGGGAGATCCTCTTTCACCTCTTTTATTTATCTTAGCAGAAGAAGTACTCAGCAGAGGTATTTTATCCCTTCTCAGCAAAGGACAGATAAAGCCTTTTTTTACTTCCAGAAAAGCTCCAAGAATATCGCATCTCCTCTTTGCTGATGATACTATTATTTTCACCAGTGGGGAAATTAGATCATTACAGGTGCTTATGTCTTTCCTCAAGGCATATGAAGAAGCGTCGGGGCAAAAAGTCAGTGAAACTAAAGCCAGGTTTTCCTTCATGCAAGACCCAAGAGACTACTTCCAGAAGAATCTCTGAGGCTTGTAATATGCAGATTGGAAGTATGCCTTTCACCTATCTAGGCTGCCCTATCTTTGAAGGTAGGACTAAAGTGAAATACTTTGATCCCTTGATTGAAGACATTCAAGACAAACTGGCAGGGTGGAAGGGCAAAATTCTCACGAAAGCAGGGAAAAGAATTCTAATAAGACATGTTCTAACCAGTATACCTATTCACATGCTGTCGGTTCATGATGTTCCTGTAACCGTTCTTAACAAAATTGAAAGGATTTTCGCAAACTTCTTCTGGGGAGGGTCGAACAAGAAGAAAGCCAGGCATTGTATCGCTTGGGATTCAATTACGAAACCTACAGAAGGAGGTCTCGGCATCCGATATATCAGGGATACTTTGGCTGCTCTCCGAATGAAAACTGCATGGCGCTACAATGAACAAAAGTCTATATGGAGTTCTTTCATGGCTGGTAGATATGGTAGTCTAACGGTGCTCAATCCTTATGCCCCGGCTAGATGGAAACGTATTTATGAAGCATGGCAGAAAGTTTTGAATCACAACTATTTTGTAGTTGGAAACAGAGATTTAAGCTTTTGGAATGATAACTGGTTCTGGAAGGGACCCATTGCTGACCAGTTAGGGGTGCAGATATCTGATGCAAGCCTCAAGGTCTGTGACCTCTGGTTAGATTAAGGGTGGAATTCCTCGAGGATGAATGGCCTTAACATTCTGCCGCCGTTGCTCCAATAGATTCTTCTCCAATCCTTTCTGCTTGGATGGCAATCAGGGGAAGGAAACCTAGATTGTCATGGGCAAAAGCTATTTGGGATCTGGGAATTCTAGCAAAGATTTCCATCTTTCTTTGGCGTCTTCTTTAAAACAGGATTCCTGTAGATGATACTTTAAAGAAGACTACTTTACAGGGTCCATCCAAATGTGTTTGCTGTGACAAGGATTATCAAGAAGAATGTAGCAATCATCTGTTTTTTGAGAGCGACTTGGCCAAGGAAGCCTGGGGAATTTTTTTCGAATTCTTCCAACGATCAGGGACGGAGTATGAAGACCTTTTGTCTTGGTGCTCCTTCATTTTTGCTACTAAGACAAATGAGAGTCTTCTACATAAAGCTAAGCGTGTTTTTGCAGCCTGGATTCTATGGGAAATATGGCTCGAAAGAAATCGAAGAAGATTCTCAGATATCTCCAGAAATAGGAGGTTCTTTAAACTCAATATTATACCTCAGATCAAGTTTATTGTTCCACTGATTAAGACAAAATTTGTCATAAATTATAGAGAGAAAACCCTTATGGATAACCTCGGCTTTGATACGAGGTTGGTTGAGAAATCTATAAAAACTTTCTGCTGGGAGAAACCAAAGGCAGGTTTGTTCAAGCTTAACACAGATGGAGCGGCTAAAGGAAATCCTGGGAAAGCATGCAGTAGAGGAATCCTTAGGGATAATAAGGGTGAAATGATATTTGCCTACTCCAACTTTTTGGGGCATACTATTAATATGGAGGCAGAACTGAGAGCAATCATTTCAGGACTATCACTATGCAAAGACCGAGGCTATATGAATATCTGGCTTGAATCTGACTCTATGGTGATTATAAATTGGATTAAGGACAACAACTGCTCAAATGCTCATCTCAAACCTTGGTGGACTCTTTTTACTGAACTCGGACACTTAATCAAATTTGCATCACACATATACAGAGAAGGAAACATCTGTGCAGATCTACTTGCTAATAGAGGAATATCAGATAAGAGCAATACTCTTTATCTCAGTATGGAAGATCTTCCTCGAGAAGTGAAGGGTGCTCTAATCTTGGATAAATATCAACTTCCCTATTTAAGATCCAAATGATAAAGTCTGGCAGAAGCCTTGGCGAGGATATAAGGAAGTGTGCACATCCAAATGTGCACATCCTTTGGATGTGCACACAAAAGCTAAGCTCTTCTCCCTATCTAGCTACCACTTACAAACTATTTCCTTTTGTCTTCTTTTTCTAATGTTAATGTTGGCGATTCACGGGATAAAAGGAAACAACATTACATTGATTGAAAAGCTGTTGATGTTTGGGATCCCTTCGTGCATGTCTGGCAAATGCCTTGGCGCTACGGAAGGGAAGTGCGTGCATCTCCGGGATGCACGCACAAAAGATAAGAACACTTTCAATTCTACCATATTAAAAGACGATATTGACCGGTTAGACTCACTTTTCGTCTACCTTTATTGGAATACAACCAAATCCAAAAGTGGAAGATACAAGCCATTATCCGATGGGAGATATCCCTGCAATATAGCCACTATAAATACAGAATGGGGGACATGCAAACTGGTGGAAGCAACAAAGAAGGATGGCGTGTATGCACTTCTCCAATGATGAAGCCGAAGACTATGCAAGCAGTTTCCACTCGTGTGCTATGGTGACTTTTGCTCATGAGATCTCCGATCTGCGGGGACTGGAAGCTGTGATAGCAAGGAAGATTCGTCCTGATCTTCCTTTCACTATCCGACTACTAAGAGCAAATACTGCTCTTTTCATATTTCAAGCTATTTCTGATTTGGAGAAAGCGCTCTTTCATG
The DNA here is from genome assembly GCA_037367405.1 of Ottelia alismoides. Lineage (NCBI taxonomy): Eukaryota > Viridiplantae > Streptophyta > Magnoliopsida > Alismatales > Hydrocharitaceae > Ottelia > Ottelia alismoides. Next base: position 134,539 of record JAZKJV010002393.1, on the reverse strand, counting down.
CTGGAAATATTAGGTTTCAACATGAAAGAGTTGTTTTCCATCCTTGGAATAGGCATTGGTGCTACCCTCTAGACATCCTACATGAAGTCTGGATTGCACTCCATGGTCTTCCTTTTTTCCTGCACAACCAACGAAGCCTGGAGAAGATTGGTAGCCTTCTTGGGACTTTTATTGGGGCCGATGAAGCAACAGGTATGCAACAAGAAGCACGGATAGCAAGGATTCAGGTCAGGCTCAGTATCACTGGAGTTCTTCCAAAATACGTCTATCTCAGTATAGATGAAAGGCTCATTAAGCAAGATCTCATATACGAAGACCTGCCAGAGTACTGTTCTGCTTGCAATATGGTGGGGCACTATACCAATGCCTGCCCCATAGTTCAAAATCGTGCTTAGTATTCTAGCTAATTGTCAATGATGTTCCCAACTTCATGTTCTGTAATGTATAGGGATGATATAGGTGTGATTCTGATCACATTTATATCTGAACTAGTCTACCATGCGTCTCCCCTTGAAGGGCCCCTTTGTACCTTTTTCTATTGATGAAATAAAGCAGCTACTTGGGCTGCCAAAACCAGGTTTTGAATAAAAAAACTCCTAAACCCTAACCCTAAATCCTAAACCCTAAACCCTAAAACCTGCGCGCTCCGTAGTGAAGGTCGCTCTGGCGATTCCTAAGGCGACGCCCCTCGTATCTTTCTTCTCGATTCCTCAGGTCAATTCTTCCCAAATTTAAAGGATTTTGGTGGATTATTTCACGGATTAATGCTTATTTCTATAATCCATTACTCTGAACTATCATTTGATCCATAAATTCCGGATTGTTCGATTGTTTTTAGAGATTGGCTTTTGTGGTTCTGATTAAGAATTTCCCCGGGCTCCTTTTTTCCCGTTTATGAGGGTTCTTACATGGGATTGGGTGCCTCGATTTGCTGCTTTGTTCTGCCTTGAATCAGAGATCGAAGATTTTGTTGGTGTTCTTAGGGAATTTCGATCTCCTTTTCGAGCTTCTTGGGTGTTTGATCTTATTCTCGGCAAATTTTGATTCAAAGAACTGTTTGTGGTTGCTGATCTGGATTGTGAGCCTTTCTGGGGAGGACACGAGGATTTAAGTTGTCCATGTGGGAGTTAGTTATTAACTAACTCTATTTGCTGACGTGTCTATTGCTGTGAGGGCTTTTCTGTCCTGTCACGCGGACTTGCTTTCCTTTGTGAAAAGATGGCTGGAACTTCGAAAAATTTCCTGGAGAATTTTGATGACAATTTTCCTGAACTCACCCCTCCTAAGATCATTGCGAAAGGAGAGGTTATTACTGGTGGTGTTAAAAATGTTGATTCTAAGCCTGTTTTTAAATCGTATACGTCGCTTATGCGAGACAAAGTTGTGCCCCCGAAGTTAGGGCCTCCGGTGAAAATCAGAGAGCCCTACTATGAGGGTGAGGATGCGGTGGTGGAATTTTCTCAGGAGGAGATGCATGAATTAAGCAAGCCTTTCGAACTCTGTTTAATAGGGATATTCTAAAGGTTCAGGCCTAAATTCTTGGAGATCGATACTGTCATCAGAAGGGAAATGAAGTTTGAGCACAATGTTCAAATTGGTGCTCTTGATTCGAGACACATTATTCTGAAATTTGAAGATAGAAACGACTTCATGAGGATGTATATCAGCAACAATTGGAGATTTGGAAGCAACTGGTTGTCTCTTATTAGATGGTCCCCCTTTTTTCATCCTGTAGACTCTTCCCCTAATGTCCCGGTACGGGTGGGGTTTTCCATGCTTAGTCTCCAGTTCATAAATGAAGGAGCTTTAAGGTCTTTGGTTAGACCAATTGGCAGGTTTCTCTCAGTGGATAAAGATGTCACTAATTTCACGAGTCCTGGATACATCAGAGTAAATGTGGAGATCAATGTTAGTGAGCATGTACTTGATCATGTGGTAATCAGGTGCGGAGACAAAAACTTTATTCAAAACGTTGTGTATGAAAATCTCCCAAGCTACTGCCATTTCTGCTGTAAGGTGGAACATGATCAGAAAGAATGCTTCAGGAGAATTGAATCTGAAAAGGACAAGATTGGGAAAGCTCCTGTGAAGCAAGAAGGAAATAAACCTAGTAGGAGACCTTTCTTCAGACCAAGACAAAAATGGGTGGCTAGAGTCGAACCAAACATGCGGAATCAGAGTCCTGAAGAACTTGGGAAAGCAAATCCGGAAGATTGTATTGGGCAGGGCGCTCCTGAGCCTATCCTTGATGATTTGAAGTCTGCTCGGGTTAATAAAGAAATTACTGCTGAGATTGTGTTAGAAGTCATTTCGACTGATGTTTCCGACTCAGAAGTGGCGGGATTAAAGAGGAACAAAAAAGACTTTGCTGAGAATATTGTCAATCAACTTTTTGATAAAATTATTGATAACATTGCTCGGAAAGTTGCCTTGGAGAATTCTGGAAATAGGGAGGAGGAAAACAAAGATCGAGGGGTTCCTATTGATCGAGGACCTCACCTGGAGAATTTTTTTCCTACCTCTAATTCTTTTGAAGCACTGGTGGAAGATGTTGTTGATGTATCCTTTGACCAAATAGAGGATTACAATTATTCAAAGAAAAATGAAACAAATAAGGAAGAATTGAATAACACTTCAGAGTTAGTGATCAGAAATCCAAATATTCTGCCTCCGTGTTTGTTAAATACTGAAGATCCTCTAATTCCCTCTAATAGCTCGGCAGAAGTAGGAAGAGATGAAGATATTATAGTGAATCTTGAGCCAGCTATTAGTGAACCTCTCAAAGGTAATAAAACTTTGAAATATGTAGAATTTGCTAAAAAGAGACTGGGCGAATCTGGTAAGAAAAGAACTCCTAAGAGCAGGAAAGCTAAAGAGAAGTCATGGAAAAATCATTTTGATAGCGAATGATCATTAGCTTATTTTGTTTTTAGAAGATGTGCTTTTCTGGCATTACTTTTTCATTCCACGGTCTTTTCATGAGAGTTAATAGGCAAAGGGCTCCTTATTTTATTGAGCATTGATGAGATTTGACGTTTCCTTTCCTGATGGAGGAGTATTACTTTGAATAGACAGATTTGGGTCTTTTCGGAGCAGTTCATCAGATTACATTGAACATCTGGACGTTATCCTTGAAGATCAACTCTGGAAGTATGCACTTCCTCCTGATACGTGTACACAAAAGGATGGTGCATTGATTGTGACAAGATGGGCACATGTGCTCTGTTTGCTGTCACCACTTCTTTTTAAAATGGAAGGGGTTCTCCCTGAGACTCTCCTGTCTAAATCTCAAGATGGTGGTTGTGCTTACGGGCAGGTTGTTCTTTTGATTCTTTCTCTTTTTCTTCAGCTGGTCATCTTTGAAATCCCTTACTCTCGGCAATTGGAAGGAAACCTTCGGCAGACTATTTTTCTTGATATTGGGATGGCTGAATCTTGGCGCTCCTTTTTGGTTGTCTGTAGATTTTTCTAAAGGCTTTGGCAGGATGGAATGAACCATTGGCAGAATATTACTCTTGTTTCATTATTTGGAGCTCCTGTTGGATGCTTGTTTACCAGCTTTTGGATTTTTCTGAAGGCCCTCGGAAAGATCCAACTTCTGAATATTACTCTTGTTTCATTACTTGGGGTTCCTGTTGGATGCTTGCTTACTGGCTTCAAATTTGAAGAGGACCGTCATGCTATAAAGAAGCTGCAACTTTTTTGGAAGCAAAGATTTTGTAGGACTTAGGAGTTTCCAACAAGTCCTCTTTGGGAAAGTTGAGTTGTCTTTTTTAGTTGGCCGCTTGTGGCCCTTCTCTGTATATGTTTTGTTTCCCATTGAAGGGCATATCTTGTACGTTTTTACTTGATGAAATAAAGGCAGCTACCTGGGCTGCGAAAACCAGGCTTACTAAAAAAAACCCTAAACTCTAAACCCTAAACCATAAAAACCCTAAATCCTATACCCTAAAGCCCTAAACCCTAAACCCTAACCCACCCGTCGCCGCCAGGAGAGAGCTCTGGGGAAAAGGGCGATTCTAAGGCGATTTTGGGGCTCCTCCCTCTCCAGGTCAATACATCCTTATATCGATTTCTAATCCTATTTTCATGGGTTAGATCTTCGATACTTGGTTCTCCGAAGCTCCATTATTGGATTTAAATCGGCCTTTGCTCCGATTTACATCCGATTGATGGCGTTGGATCATGTCAAGCATTTAAGTAGTTGATTCCTAATCATGGGAGATGTCCAAGATGCTGGGAAAATCTTCACTGCTGGTGATTTTCCCCCGATTCTCTTCCGGAAAAAATCTGTGCTAATGAAGGCGGATGATGTCGATCAAGAGCAACGGCAATCTTATGCTTATGCTACTAGAAACTCTCATTTCATTCCCTCTTTTGGTGCATGCCTCCCCGTGAGAGAAGCTCAAATCATTAATGGAGAACATGTTATTAAGGTGAAAGAAGATGAAGTCAATATCCTTCAAAAACCTTTTTCCAAATCTCTGATTGCACGATTTTTAAAATCAAGAGCAGAGATGTTAGGATTTCAAAAATTCTTGGAAGGGAGATTCGCTCATTCTGGTGAAATCTCTTTGGGAGCAATAGATGCTAGGCATATCCTGATTAGGTTCGATGAGGAGAAGGACTTCATAACCTCTTATGCTTTGGGGGACATGAAGTATCAAGATTGTTAGAGTATTTGGTGGTGCGCCCATTAAGTTGTAGCAGGGTAAATGGATCCTGGAGAAGATCCATTTACCCCCATCCAGTGTTTAGTCCCATACCGCCTAGTGGTGGGACTTGGAGGCTCTGGAGAGGCTATGTAAGGAGCCCCAGACCTCCTGTACTCATTGAGAAAAAGTAATGCATAGCATGCCCCTTTGAGGGTTTCTCCCGTGGTTTCATCCCGCTCCTCACGGAGTAGGGTTCCACGTAAATCTCGTGTTCTTATTCTTCTTTATCTTTTTCCATGTTCGCTTCCGCATTCTTCATATTTTATAACATGGTATCAGAGCGGGTTTTGATTCTCGGGGATTTGTATTTGAAGATTTATTTCATATTCGAGATTCGATTGGTGTTCGGTCTTGAAGATCGGTTTTAAGGAGATTCAAGTTTTGATTTAAGGTTTCATTTTGAAACAATAGTTCTGCACATCAAGATCTACACCGAGTCATGTTTCCAGCGGTTGTGGCGGCACAGGCAGCGCACGCGGGCTGCGTCTTATCCGATTCCAGAGGCATCTCCAGTAACATCGTGCAAAGCACCATGGCACGAAGCACATCTCCAGCAGCAACCCCTTATCTCAGTGCGTGCGTCAACTCCTGCCCTAGCCGCATCTCGTGACGGCGTCACCAGCGCGCATCTTCTGCGCAGATTCAAGGCACAGGCCCCAGCAGGGCCGACCTTCAAGCCTCCAAGTCCAGAGGCGCAGTCCCGTACGGCGCAACCTCCTGGCTGAAGTGACCTTGCGTACAGCAGCGCGCACCTCCAGGCGCCCTTGTCTCCAGCAGGCGCTCCTCGTGGCAGTGCAGATCAACACGGCGGCGCAACCTTCGTTCCTGGTGCGAGGCGAACCCAGTCACGCCCAGCATCTCCCCCAGGTGTCGACTCCGCGCGAGGTGCTCCTCCCTCCATTGCGCAACCCCGCGCGCCCTCCTCCAGCTCCGCGGCGACCCTCTACGCGCGAAGCTGCTCCCTCATCCGCGGTGACCTCCCGCCCTCCCCACCTTTGCCTCTGGCGGCGGCATCTGAAGCGAAGAGGGTTCCCTTCGTGGGAACCCTAGGGTTCACGGACCCTTAAAAAAAGAAAAAAAAGGAGTTCTGTGAGAAAAAAAGGGAAGCAGCTTTTGTGGGCCCAGTTTGGGCCGAGAGGTTTTATTCCAAAAAAAACGAAAAGGCGCGTTTATTTGAAAAAGCCGTACGCAAGTATTTTGAAAAAAAATAGAAGCCGCGTACAAAGAAAAGTCGTACGCAATTTTAAAAAAAATTGAGTTGCAAAAGCCGAAAAAAATGATTGAACGGCTTAAAAAAATGCAAAAAAAGGGGGGGCCGAAAAAAATGGAACGGTCAAAATGTTATCAAAATGTTATCCATGTTTTTGTGAAGCCGAAGAAAAAAAACTTTGTAATCGGCTTATGTTTCTCTCCCCATATTTATATCTTGTCTTCTCCCAACTTTGTCGATGTTGAGTTTCCGACAAGTATGGGAGAAAGGGGGAGTATATGTAGAGTCACAGGTCTGTTACATTGTTCCAGAATTCAGATTCAGATGCCATTCTCCAGACCAGCCAGTTGATCAGACTCTACAGATGATCAGTTGTTCAAACTCGACGATTGTCTCCGAGTCTCCAGTTTCAGACACGCACGAGTGTACGATCATTTTTAGATGAGCATAAGTTGCCATCATTGTTCGTGGTCCCCGTCATTCTTATTGTTGTTCAGCCAAAGTTTTCATGTGAGCCATATGGACTCCAGAGTAGAGGACCATTCCCTATGCCATGTTAGCAAGGGTTTTCATGTGGTATCGTAGGTACACCAGAGCAGTGCACCATTCTTTGAGCCAGATGGGAGAGACACAGTTCTCCGACGAGGAGACGTTTCAGACTCCACAGCCACAGCTCTTGTTCAGTTCGACCCCTTTCAGAGATGGAGCAGTTGTCCACATTATTGTGGCGGTCCAAAGTATTCCGACGAGGAGACTCATTTCCAGTTGCAGTGACTCTGACAGGCGCAGTTCAGAGCACATGCTCTCCGACGAGGAGATTCAGCAGACTCACACTCCAACCCCTTCGTGCTCCTCACCTACACGACATGAGAAGCAACATCCTCGACTGCAGCAATGTGCGCGTTGGGTTGATATTGTCCGTAGTGTCATGTAGCGTTGAGTTGAGTTTATTTCTGTTTGTCCAAGCTGAGCATTGCATGCTCCAGCTTGAGGGGGAGTGTTAGAGTATTTGGTGGTACGCCCATTAAGTTGTAGCAGGGTAAATGTATCCTGGAGAAGATCTATTTATCCCCATCCAGTGTTTAGTCCCATACCGTCTAGTGGTGGGACTTGGAGGCTCTGGAGAGGCTATATAAGGAGCCCTAGACCTCCTGTACTCATTGAGAAAAAGCAATGCATAGCATGCCCCTTTGAGGGCTTCTCCCGTGGTTTCATCCCGCTCCTCACAGAGTAGGGTTCCACGTAAATCTCGTGTTCTTTATTCTTCTTTATCTTTTTCCATGTTCGCTTCCGCATTCTTCATATTTTATAACCAAGATGAATGGGTTACCCTGATAAGATGGTCTCCTTATTTTTGACCTTATCTAAGAAGTACTCAGTGCCTTGTTTGGATTGGACTTCCAGGATTAAATGTTCATCTCCATAATCATGGGATAATTAAATCCATTGCACATGTTTTAGGGAGATATATTTGTGTGGACAAGTCTGTCATTGAATTTACAAGACCAAGCTATGTACGAGTTTATGTCGAGATAGATCTCACCAAACCCAAAATTGAGCAAGTAGTGATTGAAAATGGTGCTCAAACTTTCAAGCAGAAAATTGTATAGAACGACTACCAAAATTTTGTTCTTAGTGTTGTATCATAGGGCACACCATTGAGAACTGCAAAAACAAACGAGCAAGCAGAGACAATTTGGAGAAGAACAAGGGTCAAAAAATTTGGAAACCAACTGGGGCCCTCATTTCAAATCAGAATGAACCACAACAGGATAATGGCCAGAAGCAGGATCAGTTTCCTGAGATGCAAAATACCACCCCAGCAATGAAGCGAGTTCGGTCACAATTGAATAATGAAGTGCAAGTACAGGATAAAGGTAAAGAAGTGATGAGGGAAGCTAATGAACCTTCTGCTCGAGTTTCAGAAAGTATTGGAGTTTTGGTGATCAGAGATGCAGAGGAAGCAGTGAAGCTAAGCAGAGAGATTGCAGCCCCTTTTCCAGCAAAGCCCAGATTCTTTCATCCGACTCTGGAATTCGAAGAATCTCAGAAGAACCAGAGCCAGCCTCAAGCTGAAGCATTTGAAAATAAGATACATCAGCAGCAACACCAAAAAGGCACTGCCAGCGAAGAATAGACTATGGTCAAAAGTAAGAATAAATCAAAGAAGAACAAAAAAAGAGGATAGTGGAAATGAGATTATGGTAACTCTTCCGGTGGTTGAAGAGGGGATATGTAGTACCGAACAATTGCGCTTTGATGATTATATCAAGGAAGGATGGACCAAGGTTAAAAAACCATCCTGTAGTGAGAAATATTCAGGGTTGAAAACTGATCTTTATGGGGATGTTTCCCCTGTTTCCTTTAAATTAAAAGGGCGTAGGGAAGACACCCATAGTGTCCATGATGGAACTAGTGAATCTCACGTTTTGGTACAACAAGAGATGGAGAAGGGGGATCAGTTCATAACTAATCCTTCTGATAAGATGACAGAACAGTTAATGGGCCAATGTCTATTGAACACGGAAGACCCAAAGATTCCTTCTTACACAAGGGATAGTCTGGATGAAGAATAAAAGGTTGACTCTGATAATGAACTAGCAATTCTCGGCGAAACCATATGAATCTTACAAGTATTCAGATTTCTCCTCAAAAGCTTAGATGAAATGGGAATCCATGAAGAGGACTCCAAAATACATAAAGGCAAAGGATAAAGCCTCCCGGAAGTATAAGGATAATGATTTGTTTGTTGTCAATTTTTAGTTCTTGTATAGGCTAGAAGCCTCATATGAGCGTCATTGTAATATCTTTCTTGGATCAATAAAAGGGGATACCCAGACCCCTAAAATTACTGGGCTTATGAGAAAAAAACCCCTAAATCCTAAATCCTAAACCCTAAACCCTAACCCTAAACCCTAAAAACTCTAAACCCTAAACACCTCTCCCTCCCAAGGGGAGGAGAGAGAAGCTCTGAGGTAGTTACTGATGCCAAGAGGATTTCGTACTCTCATGTCACTATCTCTCTTAATTCTTTCGATCTTTAAGAGTTTCTCGTGGTTTAATTCTTCTTTTCTGCGGGTTTCTCCAATTTGGAAGCGGATTTCTGTCGAAATTTTGCTTTCATTTTGGATCTCTTGGAGTTTTCCTTCGGCCTTTTGTTTCAATTTTGTTAGAACGTGCTCTGTTCTTAACATGTGTGTTCTATCTACATCTTTAAAGGCATAGGTTCTTTGTTCCATTCTTATTTCAGCTAAAGATTTGATCTTCCTTTATTGATTTAAGAACATCCAAGAACAGTCTGGAAGGGAGTTTTTGATCCATTTCTTTCTCTTTCTCCCTCCCTTCTCTTGTTTGTGATGGTTAACACCATCTTTTCTGGATGGATACCATTCTCATTTGGTAGTAGATTTCCTGTTGGAAGTGTTCTTCTTCCACCTTTCACTCTTCATTTTTTCCTTGGAACGGAGGAAGAACTTTCAAGATCTCTAAGATTTTCATCGAAAGAGTTGTTCAATCCAAAATTCATTTTTCTCTCTTCTTTCGATGTTTGTGGTTGTTACCATCCAACATGGTGGGTGGTTACAACTCCTTTTTGTGATAGTTCCTTTATAACTACCCTCCATTTCCATATTGGTAACCTCCCATCCTCATGCTCATAATTTCTGTGTTGGTTTTACCTCCAACTTTTATAATGGGTGGTGGTTATTATCAATCCCCTTCGTAATGGATTGGTTCCCTTTTCATTGCAACCATCTCCACTACCACCATTTTCCCCTTTTCTTTAAACCATCTTTTTTAAGGTAATTTCCGGCAAAAATAACCACCATTTATGGTGGTTTCCATTTATTCCCCTCATGCTGTTGGAATTAAGAGGGATTTTATTTTAATATTCATTTACTTTTTTTCCAACAGTTTCTGGAAAGTAAAAACCACTTTCTAATTTGGTGGTTTCCATGCGTCATTTCTCCTCTTTTTAGATGTTGGAATTAATCTAATATTTTCCAACATTCAATTGGGTTGGTTTTCATTTAAAGTCTAAACCTCTTTTTGGAAGTAAAGGGGTTTTCATTATGTTCGATTTACCTTGATATCCCTTCGGCTTGGTCGAACCTTCTTTCTATTTGTTTGGAGTGTTTACAAACCATGGAAACCTACATCTTCACAAGATGTTGGGGATTCTAATTAGAGAAATGGTTTAGAATCACTCCATTCGAATGTTTGCTTCTGTGTACTACTGCAAGGGATTTTGCAATGGTTTCAAGCTTGTCCTTTATGATGGCAATTCTTCTTCTACTTGTGGACACCTACCGTCTTCTAAATTGGAAGCGAAAGCGAGTTTCTCATCGTTGGAGGAGCGTCTACATTATGAAGTGCAAAAGCGAAAGCAAGTTTCTCGGCAATTGAGGAGCGCCTTCATTATGTAGGAAAATTTGCAGAGGTTGGGATTCTTCTAAGGAGAATTGGAGGTAGAAGAATGGCATCGTCATATTATTGGGCATTCATCCTTTATATGCAACTGGCTGGCAAGGAATATTCTATATGTTTCAAGCCATTTTGTTCTTTCTGTTTTAGGCTATGTTGGCCACTAGGTCATGTTGACAATTTTCTTATTATGTTCATCTTATGGGTCATGTTGACCATCTCTCTTTTAGCACGACAAATTTATTGTCAGGCTAGCCACTATACAAGTTTGAAGGACTTGTCCTTTCATGCTTCATGTAATATCTTTTTATTAATAAAGGGGTTACTCAGGCCCCAAAATTACCGAGTTTTGCAAAAAAACCCTAAATCCTACGAAAAAAACCCTAAAACCCTAATCATTGATCAGAGACCTAGCATTGAAATAGACCTGGACCCTCTCATGCCTCTCGATCCAAACGGACTTAGTTCAGAAATCAATTGAAACCTATGGAGCTTCGATTTGACCCCGATTGAGACAAGTCTGATGATGTAAAGCAACGAGGAGTTCGCCTCATATATGTTCTTCATGACTGTATCAGAGCCATCCGATCTGACGAGAAGCGCCCCAGATTCGATCTGACCCATCCATTCGTACCCAAATGGACACCATACGATCAGATCCAGATAGGAAGATCAGAGCTGCTCGCCGCTATTTAGCCACTCAGCGTGCCATCACGTGCCTCCGAGGGTAAATTTGCTCTTTAATCCCATCATTTCTTTATTTCAGTTTAGTCCATACTTTGTAAAGAACAGTATAAAATAATTGCACTTCAATCCTTAAAATTCCTTATTGATTGAAATTTAGTCCTTTTTAATTGTACTCACGTGCATGTACACGTGTTCTTTTGGTTTATTTGCATCTTTATGTACACGTGTTAATAAATTTGTTATGTTTTGAGATAATTGCAATTAGGTCGTAGCTTTGAGATAAATGTGTTGCTTTACACCTTTGTCTTTGTGATAAACATGTTGCTTTTTACCTTTTTTGTATATATATTGATTCTTGAAATTATATTTTTGAAAATTAGAAATTTACAAAATTAAAAAACACTAAAAATATAAAATTAGAAAACATAAAAATTATAAAAATATAAAATTCATAAAAAATATTAAAAAACCACAAGAACCATAAAAAATCTCATAAAATCTTTAAAAGAAAAAGAAAAATAGAAAAAAGAAAGGCCAAAATCCTTTGATTAATTCTCTCTGAATTAAATACCCTAGTTAATAACAGTGCTCCTTGAGTTCAGCCCTGGGAGCTATACCATGTAAATAATTAAATAGCTAGTCTTGTTTCTTTGATTTTAATTGGATAAATAATTTCTTTAAATTGATCGAGAAACTTCGGGTGACAACGATACATCGATTAATTAATTCAACTTAACACGTAGGTTTTTCAGATATTTCAGGTATCACTGGAGGAATTGAAGCTCGAAGAAACTTCAAATCGATCTTAGCCTCTAGAAGTTCGGTGGAGGACTTTGAGGCTGGGAAAAGTCGTGCTACAGAACACCTCCTTGGATTGCATCTAGAGCCAAGTTAGAGCTCGTAGTCATTGTCGAGGTGCTCCCCGACCACTACAACTTTTGGAGGATCGATGCTGGAGTTTGGGGGTGTATTGGCGGATAGGTTCAAATGGAAGTTGGCAATGCGTATTTGAGCAATGGTGGGCAGTTGCAGGGAAGAGTAAGGGAAGTAGTTCGAAGGTGCGTCAAAGGAGACTGGCGGTTGTGGGGTCATTGCTATCATGCATGGGTTCATAAAGGAGAAGGTATGAATGGTTTAGGCTCAGTCAGGTGGCATGGCAACATGGGTGCAAGTGTTGCAAATAGCACAGATCCTCTGCAGTACTGTAGAGGTTAGCTGTAAAGGTAGGTGCGGCGTGAACCCCTCGATCAAGATCGAATGGTTCACATGATAAGGGCTGAAAAAACCCTATTTTCGTGTGAATCGCTCGATCTTGATCGAGCGGTTCATGCCACACCCTCTTTTACAGCCGGCTATGCAGTACTGCAGAGGAACCGTGCCCGTGTTGCAAATGTAGTAGTTGGACGAGACAACGGAGTTGACCTAGGGGTCAACACCTTTTAAGTTGCACTTTTGTTTTAAGACAAAAAATTCTCTCTCTCTCTCTCTCTAATTCCTTAACTATTTATATCATATTGATGCATTTCTATATCCGTGATATGTTTGTGTATATATGCCTATATATATAGTTGCATAAATAATAAACCTAAAAAATGGTATGCCAAAATGTATTTTTAACAATTTAACTTCTCTGCAAAGTTTTAGAATAATGACTCAAAAATGTAAATTAAAATCACACTTAATATGAATCTAGATTGAATAAAAGGCAGCTATGGATCGTATCCATAGGGATGCAATTATGTTTCTATGGAAGACCAGTGATAAGCATTTTCTGGAAATTTTGAGGGAAAAGGTATTTTTAGATATTTTATTAGAATTTTTCTTTTGATTCTAAAATATTTCTCAAGAAAATGAAGAAAATAAAAATCGCGTCCAACTGACTGGGTGCGTGAGAAATGTTATCCTAGAAATAAAAGGGCAACTTATCAAAATATTCTACTTAGTTACAAAGAATGGGGACCAAAGTCCAGATATTAGAAACTGTGTCGGACATAATGCAATTTTCATGTAACTAAAATTTATTAAAAAATACTGTGATCGGAATAAAAATTTATGAACAGAGTGGACATGATTGAATTTAATCCGGTCGTGAATTCCATATCGCATGAATGTAGAGAAAATTAACAAGATTTCGATGGAGAAAAACGCAACAGCAAAGAAGCTATAACTTGTAACCATTCTTATGCTTACTTAAAGGAAAACAAAAACAAAAACAAGATCTCCTATATCTTTGTAATACTCTGAAGGTGGCATTTCGATGTTTACTGTCTTTTCTATAAACATATATGCCGTGATCCTACAGAGCTTCCTCTAGTTTCCACCTCTCCATCAGATGGAATTCCTGACAGACACAGGAGAGGATCCTCTAAACATCATGATCACCTTTGTTTTGAATCTACGAAGCAACTCTGTGGATGGTTCTAGGCTTTGTCTCCGGCTCATCCCAGTCTCCCCAGTTTTGATCCCAACCATCAACAGCCTCATTGGGTTGACATGGAATGCCCATCTCAAGCTGCTGATATCGAACACCGCCATTAGCCTTTTTATCTTTGTTGCCGAACTTACACCAGATCCATATTCCTCCAGCTAATACAGCCACAAGAAAAATCGCATATCTGCCATAAATCGAAGCCGAGGATGTGAATGCAGGGAGTTGCCACCAGTTTTTAGTCGCAAGGCTTCTAACTGTGCATTTTTTGTTGGCATGATTCAAGATAACCTCTAGATCAACTCCCGGAGCTGTAGTGAAGTTGAACTGCAAAGGAATGCAATGGCAAAAAATAAGTGCAATGTCCAATCTGGACACGTTTCCTACAGCTTCATATACAATTTTAGGAATTTTGGTTTTGAAAACATCTGGAGAAAATTAGACAGGAGACCATTTTAAGCTGATGCTTCGTCAGTTGAAGTGAAACATTATGATTCTTCACAGTCACAGTCTGTGGGAATATCACAGCTACTGACAAATCATTGTCGCCATTATTGACAACAACGAGATGCGTCTGTTCCTTTGATTCTGCAATCAAAACAACACGGTCATTCTTCGATCGGGGAAGAAACACTGTCATTCGATTTTGGGAATTTACAGTCTCCTATGTCTTGGATCATGGATATATGCAATGAATAACACATAAAGGTATAAACCTGCAAAACACCGAAAATACAGAGGAACCATGAACGAGAACTCACCTTCCAGAGGCTTGAAGCAGATATCTAAAACGCCAAAACATCTAGTAACACTTGCACCACAATCACCGTCCTTAATACCTGGTGGGGTCGATGTAGCAGGACTGAATTTCCTCAGGCGGTTCCTTAGATGGTGGTGGTGGCGGTGAAGAGGAAGTTAACAAATGTGGAGGCAGCGATGATGGAGGAGGTGGAGAGGATGAGGATGGCACTGGTGGTGGTGGTGAAAAAGAAGGTAGCAAAGGTGGAGGCGAAGGAATTGATGGAGTGGATGAGGATGGCAGCAGCGGTGGTGATGGAGAAGACGGCAATAGCGGTGGATGTGGATAAGAGGACGGTGGTGGCGGTGAAGAAGGCACTACTAGTGGCGGTGACCGGTCCAATCCGTGGTTCGGAGTTGGAGGTGAAGGACTACCGGGAATGGGAGCAGCAGGGGATCCCTGTAAATAACGGTCGTAACTGATTTTTAAAAAGAACAAGAGGAGAAAAGTAACAGCCATCACTTATAACTATGGCACCTGGTCTTGAATCTTCTCCTCTTCCATCAGAATTCTCAACCTCGACGGAGCACCGGCAACCACCATAGCTGTTGCCAGCGCAAGAAAACTACGCTTCATCGGGCTCCCGACGGAGGAGATGAGGGTAAGTGTGTGTAATGGTCGTGGCTACTTTTGGAGGAAGAAGGAAGAGATGGTCGTCGGAGGGCAATTGGATGGAAACTTCCTCATTATGCATCACCGGTCAACTGTGTACTAAGAGTCTAAGATTGTCCACTTAAGAAGTCTTCCAAATTAAGGTCGCACTTAGAGACCACATCCATAGTTTATATTGAAGTGGATGTCATGTACTGTACATGTGTTTTTTCCACAATTTGCCCGTTAAATATTTCTTTGGGATAAAAGTAATCTCACGTAGACATGGATTTGCAATATTAAGCCGTAACTAAGATATGTATGTAAAGTGGCTTAATCGATCCTCTCTATAAGAAAAGGATAAAGAGATTATAGATGGTTGTACAAATCAAATATCATGGCGTTGAACTAATTGGGTAAAATCTACCATTAAGAATATCGTTATACGGTTTTCTCTCCCTCTGCTCCTCCCTCAGAGTTAAGTTGACCAGAACCATTCACAATTTCTAGTTTCGTATAATGTATTGTGCAATTTTTAAAAAAATTGAATCAAATTAAATGATCAATTTGCATTTTCAGGTAACCAAGTTTCAACCATTACATTTCAAATTAGGGTTTTTATCAGTTGTGCCTCTCTGAGATATTGCAATTTCAGTTATGCCTCTCTTTTTTGGAATATCAGTTGTGCCCCTGACTTCTTATTGTTCTATCACTTGTACCCCTCAAATTAGTTGTCGTTCATTCCCAACGAAAACAGACGTTAATTTTGAGAACATAATAGGAATTAAATAAAAAAATAAAGGCGGAAAATGTCATTTTCTCACCCTCTTCTTCCTCCTTTCCCATCCTCTTCCTCCCCTTCTCTTCATCCTCCCCAGCCTCCTGCTCCTCCACCGCTTGTTCCCCCAAGTCCTATGTTCTTCCTCCTCCCCGAGCTCCCCCCCGGCCACTTGCCGCCCCTGCGCCTCCACCTACCCCCGCCTCCTCCCTCTGCTCTCAGGCCCTCCCCTCCAACCCCCCGCCCTCTACACCGAGCTTCTCCACACACCCCCCTGCCGCCCTCGCCTTGCCCCCTGTCCCCCTACCCCCAGGCCCTCCCTCCGCCCAAAGGTCCTCCCACTTGGGGCTCCGAATGGAAGGCACGGTCACCATGAGCATCACCATCTGCCACCTCGAGCCTCTTGACGGCAATGGTCGTGCTGTCCTCGAGCACCCCGCGGGGACTTCGACAGTAGCGCAAGTGATCACGTCGAGCTTGAAGCACACGGGGACTCCGACAACCTTGTGCAGGAAGCTGTAGTTGCTGCGTTGGTGCCTCGCGCCGTCGAGCGTGGCCCGCGCTTCATGGAGAGCTGGTGGAGCCGGGCGAGCGAGGAGAACTGGAGGAGGTGGAAGACGAAGACAACGAGGATGGCGGCGACGCAGACGACGGTCGAGGTGAGGAACGTGTGGGAGGTGGACCCCAGGCAGCGGCCAAGCACGGTCATGGTGACGATGAGAGAGAGCACCAATGACATCGATATGATATTTGCCTTGTTTGGATCCATGCAGGTCTTTTTCGGATATGCCCCTCTTAATCATACCATAGTTTGATTAAACTATGGTTAAGTTCAACTCAGTGGCGGATAAAGTAACGGAGGGACACAAGTGATAGAATGGCAAAAAGTCAAGGGCACAACTGATATTCCCAAAAAGAAAAGGGCATAACTGAAATTGCAATATATCGGAGGGGCACAATTGATAAAAACCCTTCAATCTATATTATCTATATTATGTTAGTTTTTGACTCCGAAAGAAGTTCGATATTTATATTTGAATCTATATTATGTTAATTTTTAACTTGGAAAGTTATATGTATTGCATTAGGTCCCTGCACTTTTCACTTAAGCTCACTTTGTTATAATATTATATCTAAATTTGTACAATTTCATTTAGACCCCTACAAGTTTCAATATTTACGTGTGTACGATAATTTAGTTTAAAAGTCGATGTGATCAATCACATTTAAATTCTAGGTTTATTCTCTTCGGGATAATTTCTCACATAGATATCTTCATATATTTCTACAATAATGTTTATTTAATTAATTTTCTTACATTAAACAGATAGACATTATGTTGAATTTTCATAAATCCATCTGAATATCCCACAAAATCTTAAACGCGTTTCAGTTGTAAAAAAATCTACAAAACCTTGAAAGTCTTAGAAATTCTAAAAAAATCCAGCAAGTTTTGCCGTAATTTTATTTGAGAAAATACCGTCGCTTATGGACATGACTAATATTCTTTGTATATTTCATAAAAAAAATTCTTTCAAATAGACAGGAATGAAGCCATAATTTGACTTGAGGAGGCCCATGAACTTTTTTCCAAGTCAGTTTGTTCATCACTTTTATTCTTAGGAGGAAACAGAACAAGACTAAGCTAATGTCTTTTAGTAATACACGAAATCTGACTCAAAGTTCTGTACTAATTATCAGATAAAAATTCACGGTGAAGTTAAGAATGCAATCTAATCGATTTTTGAAATGGACTAGGATTCGGAATAATCTGAAAACACATTGGGTTGGAAATTTCGAAAAGTTGCTCTTCCATGATAAAATTGTCAAAAGATTACAACATTTGTACAGTGAATTAATCAAGCTCAAGAATTCAAATGGTTAATTTGTCGTCACAATTCATTAAATTTGAATTACATTTAATAGCTTCGATTTTACCATTCTAGGTTAATCTAGATTTGATATTATTCATATATCGTGGCTCATCCTCGTTGCATGCCGTAGTCGGAGAGAGAGAGAGGGGGGTAGAGAGGGAGAAAGATGAGATTAGGGTTATAAATTTGCTACATTCTATTTTTAGAATGTGACAAAATGACTCAAATAGATTTCTCATCATTAAAATAATATATTGAATACACCATTTATTTCAGCCGTGTGATTTAAAATAAATGGATGGGATTGATAGCTCATCATGGGAGTGATGAGCTACAATCTCATTTGAACTCTCTCTTACTCATGTGTGGGCAGTGGGTGTGTGTGTGAAATGGGGTTGCACCTTGGGACAGCCATCGAGTTGCTCCCGCCTTGTTTTTTCCTTTTTTTAGAAAATAATTCATGTACCTTTATCACTATATCCCTATAAAATGTCAATCCAATTTAAATAAAGATTCATTCACCCTCTATCTAGACGAGGTCGAATCTAGTATTTTTGAGATCGTTAAAATTCGATAGCCTGGATGGAGGGCATAAGAGCATTTATTTCAGACAAACCCATTTGCCATGTGTAGGTAACTACCTACACCCATCTCTTATACCTGCTATTTTTTATTCTTTTGAAATGAATCCTTGGGGATTGAGATCATAATATATCACTGTAGTGTAATTTAAATTTTACTATAATTCGAGATTTGTAATTTATCCATCAAGACAATTAAATTTTAACGATCTTAAATTTGCTAAAATCGACCCATTCAAATAGATATGTTAGGAATGTATATTTTACATGAAATTTGAAACATATATTTCACTTAATATTCTAAGTAAATCCCCAAGGATTCATTTCAGAAAAATCAAAAAAATAGAGGGGGAAAAGGACATGTGTAGGCAAGTTACTTACACAAAGGTGTGTGGGTGTATGGGTAGGGAAATTATCCAACGAGCCCTGAGCCCATTAGGATTGTAATAAACGCACTCATTTTTACTAATATATTCTATCATTTTAAGCATAATCCTTATTGGTATATAGTTGTAATATCACATTCTTACTATTAGTTATCTTTTGCACAAAAAATATTGAATTAATAGGGAATGATTACATCTTTATTTGCATTTCTGATGTCTTCTACCCTTGACATGACCAAAATTTGTTACCTAGAGTACCCCATACTTATTCTTTTATTAAGTTATTTTTTAAAGCAAATGGGGGGATTTGGATCACTATACAACATTGTGTTTTCGTTCAAATTCCGAGTCGATTTGAGACTCACTTCCCATCCATCAAGCCTGTAAAATTATAACAGACTTTGAGTTGCTAAAATCGACTCCTCGTAGATGGACGAGATAGAAATCTTTGTTTTACACAAAAATTGAATGGCAA
The DNA here is from genome assembly GCA_037367405.1 of Ottelia alismoides. Classification (NCBI taxonomy): domain Eukaryota; kingdom Viridiplantae; phylum Streptophyta; class Magnoliopsida; order Alismatales; family Hydrocharitaceae; genus Ottelia; species Ottelia alismoides. Next base: position 115,593 of record JAZKJV010002393.1, on the reverse strand, counting down.
CATATTACATCTAGTAGACTAAATCCACCCAAATGTTTTCGGATAATATTTTAAGAATTTAAAAAATAAGGATAGCCCAGCAAACCCCCCACATCTATCAATATGTGCATAATACTAATGTTTATGTTTTTAAACTTCTCTTACGTAAGTTTGCCTTGGATGTTTTATGGTTAGATTATTAAAACGCGATACAAAATGAAAGAGGTAAGAAGGCCATGCATTATACGATCAAATTATTGAAGCTGAATAGGAACGGTGAATGTAAGGAAGCATTGAATATACATTAGGGTTATCAAAATATGAATCAAACTGATGGATTGAGGAAAGCTTTTGCCCTACATGAATTTCTAAGAAATCATTAGAAGATATGATATTTTATATGTAAGACAGCTTCCTCTTAATAAAAAGCTCCGCTTAATCAAAAGTATTATACAATCATTATTGTGAATGATAAGTAAAAGATAAAAACGTAATAACTAAGATAAATATGCTATATATAATATATTTTTACTTTTTCAAGATAGTTCTACTAAAATTGAATGCATATGATATCTTACGTGGCATTTATATTGTTGGAAGGGAGGTGACTACATATGTGTTGTCTCAAATTGACATTCTAAATGCCGACATATTTTAATTCAAATTACTCTATACATATACTTATTTGTATAGTGTTGATTTGAAAATATCAACAAATAATTTCGTTAAATGATTTTGATCCTCTTTGGGTTGCACTTAAAAAAGGTAGATTTAAGGAGAGATGGGAGACTATCTAGGAAACAGTTTAGGAGAGATAGGATAATTAAAGAGGTATTAATTACATAAAGCTAATGTGGAGAAAATTGAGGAATTATTGTGAGAGAGAATTCATCGGATAAGTGGAAGAGTTCACCTGTTTTTTCCCCAATTTAACAGACTAAACCCGCTTTGCTGCCGGTCTACATGACCATCAATAAGAATTGTTGCAATTGTTTTGATAAATTTACGATTTTAACAATTATTTAAAATGTAAAATATGGAGGGAACTAAAGCATAGTGTAAAAATTTTTTACATCATGTATGTGTCACATTTACAGATGTGTGGCATATATACATAGGCTCCCTTTACAGAAAGATGATAACATTAACATATGCGTACAAAAAATATTGAAACAAAACAATCAGGGACAATGATGTCCCTGATATTTCGTGGGCCTTGGGCAAAAGAAAAAATAGACCCTTATAAATTTCGATGAATAATGTGCCCTTATATAATTCCATGACTTTAGCATTAAGTTGTTTACTGAAATTTCGATTCTATAATGGCTCATTTTTTGACGAGTTGTTTCATCAAAAAATTGATTTCATAAGAGCTCATTTTTTAACAAATTGTTTTACCAAAAAATTCGATTGTTCATTTTTCGATGAGTTGTTTTAGTAAAAATTTGATTCTAAAAGGCCTCGTTAGAACATATAATATTTTTTTCTAAATTAAAAGTTGAATACATGCAAAAATGGACCTCTAAAGTTGATGGAGCCCTGGGCCATTACACTCGTAAACTACTCTCATGGACAGCCCTGATATTGCCATGAGATTCATGCTATTACTACCGAATAATTACCTTACTAGACAAAATCATTCTTAAGAAAATGGTTTGCTATCCAAACAACTTCATCCCTTATGTACAATTGCAACACTCACAACAGTCCCTGCTATTGTTTTCATTATCTCTTTGGAAGAAGGAAAATAATGGCCTAAAGTCATTGTTCTACAAGGAAATGCTACAAGTACGTGGGTATTTGAACTCGCTCTTATTTTATGAATACAGAGAGGATATATATATATATATAGCATATGCCTCGTTATCTTGTATCTATATGTATTTCACCATGAAAACAAGAGCCACATCTGTTCATTTCCCAAAGCAATATATGTTATATATTAGTTAAACTTATTACAATCTATCATTAGCTACATTTTCTAAATATATATATATATAAGTATGTTTATAAAATATATGTTGATATTGTCTCATTAAACATTATCTACATTCTATAATCAAATTTCTCATTTATTTTTGTAGCGAAGAAGGAAGCAAAGAAGGTTGTAAGCGAAGCTAAGTTAAAGCTTATGAGGTTTTATACAAAAATCTCGACTCTATGGAGGGTCAGAAGGATATATTTAGATCGATCAAAGCAAGAGAAAGAAATACCAAAGACATTTCTCAAGTGAGATGCATTAAGGATGAAGAAGGACACGTGCTTTTTATCAGAAGGATATTGCGAATAGATGGAAGCAGTATTTACATAATCTTTTCATTGGGGAAGGAAATAGAGAAATCACATTGGGAGATCTAACTAGTAGCAAAAGTTACTTGAATCGTGCAAGCTATAGACAAATACAAAGGAATGAAGTAGAGGAGGTGTTGAAGGTTATGAAATTTGGGAAAGGTGTAGGACCTGATGATATTCTTATGAAAGTATGGAGAGTTCTAGATGAGAATGGTTTGACTTAGCTTATAAATTTATTCAATGTTATTTGGTGAAGCAAGAAAATGCATGAAGACTGGAAGAGAAGCACCGTGGTGTCTCTTTATAAGAAAAAAGGAGACATTCAAAATTATTCGAATTATAGAGGTATCAAGTTGATGAGTCATACTATGAAAATGTTTGGGACATGTCATCGAAAGAAGGTTGAGGCAAGTTTTCAAAGTAAAAGAAAACCAATTCAGATTTATGCCAGGTCGCTCAACTATCAAAGCCATCCACTTGCTACGGAGAACAATGGAGATTTATAGGGCTAAAAGGAAGAACCTTCATATGGCTTTTATTGATTTGGAGAAGGTATATGATGTTGTCCTACGGGATATATTGTAGAGAATTTTGGAGAAGAGACAAGTACATATTCTACACATTAACCTCATAAAGGATATGTATGATAGGGCTTCATCTTGTGCAAGGATCCAGACTGAGAAGACTGACTATTTTGACATCAACATTGGTCTGCATTAAAGTTCAACTTTGAGTCCACTTATTTTTACTTTGATTATGGACGAGTTGACTAGTCGCATTCAGGATAAGATACCTTGGTGTATGTTATTCGTTGATGATATTGTGTTGATTGGTGAATCTAGAGATGGAGTAAATGAGAAGCTTGAGATCTGGAGATATGCATTAGATACTAAAGAATTTCGTATAAGTAGGGGTAAGACTGAATATATGAAGTCTACTTCAGATGGAAGCAATGGTGAAGGAATCGAGGTGACGATTGGTGACGATAACATTCAGAAGAAAGATTCTTTTAGCTATTTGGAATCTATTTTGCAAATGATTGGGAAATTGATAGAGATGTTACTCACAGAATAAATGCAGATTGGCTAAACTGGAAAGGAGCCTCTACTATTCTATGTGATTAGAAAATCTCTATGAAAATCAAAGGAAAGTTTTACAAAGCAGTTATGAGACCTGCTATGCTCTATGGATCTGAATGTTGGCTTGTGAATCATAGACATGCGCAGAGAATGTCATTGAAATCTCGATTTCGATTTTGTTGGTCACGTCAGAAATGAAAATTTCAGTGAAATTTTGGGTAATTTCTACTATTTTGGTAGAAATCTCAAAAATGGCTCAAAAAATATTTTTCTACCATTTTTCATAAATTAAGATCGTCCAAGTTATTAGAACAATAAATTACTTACAAATACGCACTTATATGATACATATTGCTTATATAACCTCTTATATCACACATATCGGTGATATCGTTGTTAATGTTCATTGTTGACCGATAGATGTTGGAAATGGAGTTCATCCAAGTTCTTAAACAATAAATAAATTATAAATATACACTTATATCACACATATCGATCATCTATGATCCTTATATCGCACATATCGGTCATATCAAACATATCTTTGTTAATTTTTATTGTGACTGATAGATATTGAAAATGGAAACATATAATTAAGTTAACCACACTTAGAATACATCTTTTCAAAACAAGAACAAAGTCTTTTCCCACATTAGTAGGCTCGGCTACATGGATTCTTTGCCTCCATTCAGATCTCTCTTGGGTCATTTTCGGACTTAGATCCAAAAAATTAAGATCCCTTTGGATAGTCTCATTCCAACACATCTTGGGCCTTCCTCACCCTCTCTTAGCTGACTCAACATCCCAATACTTGCATCTCCTAACTGGGGCATCACTAGTCCTCCTTTGCAAATGGCCAAATGACCTTAAGCGATTTTCTCGCATCTTATCATCGATCGGAGCTACATCCACTTTCCTTCTGATTGCATCGTTTAAAATTCGATCTTTACGGGTATGTCCACACATCCACCTTAGCATTTTCATTTCTGCAATATGTGAGATAAATCTTATAAGAATTAGGGCCATGTCCATGAATCCTTAGTCTGTATTGTTGGTTCTGAATCTGAAACTAAACCTCATTTTAGTTATTTTTGTTGGTTGTAGGTGACCTACTATAGTTCCAGCCCATGGTGGTGTTGCAGTAGGTGGTCAGCAGCAAGTGGCATTGGTTGCAGTAGGTGACCTACCATGACACCCAGGTTTTAGCATATGGGGCAGACAATAGCTAGCATTATAGCAGGTCAGGCTGGTAGAAGCAAAAATCACAGCAAGTACACCCCAGGAGGCCCAGCATGCCAGATTCCGGAAACACAGTAGGCGACCTGTTATGGCATTCATACCATAGCAGGTGGAGGACTACATATACGAATTTTGGCTCCCATCATTTATGGGGGGCCCCACTTGCCTTGGAGGCTCTTTTTTTTGCTATCTGACGATTCGCTAAATATGATAAATTATTTCTGGTTCGTTGTAATACGTGTACTTAGGATTCAGTCAGAACCGAGAGAAGATCTCTGTGAAGAGTGTCTCGGCTTAATTTATATCCCGGGCAAGTCCGGGGTCGAACTCAGGGAGGCAAAGGAACAACTTTAGGATATTTTGAAAATTTAGTTTTAGATTTCCAATACAGTTTTTTTATATTTTTTTAATGCAAATAGGATGCCAAAATGCACAATGTATGTGAACTAATATACTAAGAAAGCATACAACTTAGCCAAATTAAGTTTAATGCCAAATCAGTTCAATTCAGCCAAATTATATTTCCTAAAATACTAATCCAGAGATGAACACAAAACACATTTTTTTTGGAATTTTAGGGGTTAAAATGCAACAAGGAAAAATGGGCACTTTTCAAGGGTTTTTTCGCAATTTCTTACACAAACAGTAAGCAAAAATTATGAAAAAATTACTGAAATGAAAACATAATGCAAGGAAGCTACAGTAATATTTTTGGAATTTTTTGACAACATATGAATTTTTTAATGAAAACAGAGTGATAATGAGTAATTAATTCCTAATTAATCCACAATGTCAAATTAATCAGAGTGTGAATCCAGGGGCTTGAAATTTCACAAAAAAGATATACATGGATTTAATTAAAAATCAAATACTAAAAATACTCTACTATTTATTTCAGGCACAAGATAACTCCATTTTGGTTGAAATTTGGATAGTATCTCAGTCATATATCAAATCATCATATCTATTTTTTGTGAAACTTTTAGAACAACCGTTTGTGAGATATAAATTTAAGAGCTCGATTTGGGTCAAATATGCAATATTTCAGTTGAACAATTTTATTTAATTACTCAAATACAACAAAAATATAAATAAATATCCATAATGTAGAAAATTAGTTGCTCAACACAATGCCATTTTTCATCGAATAAAAAGATGCAATTTTAATGTCCAAAGTAAGGCACAAACACAAGGTTATCCGTGCAAAACAGAAAGTGAACTAAACAATACAAACTGTGTACGGGAGCATTTTTGTAAATACATAAACTAACAAGGAAAAATATGAAATATTTACAATAAAAAATTGATGAAAATGGACCTTCTTCTTCTTTTTCACATGTAGGGCACGATGGAACCCAACAGTGGTGGTTACGGCGGCGGCATGTTCATGACGGAGGAGCACCGCAAGCGTGGCGTGGGGGGCGGCGCAATGAGCGCGGGGAGGCGGCGAGGTGGGAGTCGGCGGCTGGTGGCTGCAAGGCGGAGGGCGGCGAAGGTTGTAGCGGCTAGCGGTGGAAGGGGGTCGCGCGAGCAGGCGGACCTATGGAGGAAGAGTGGGCGGCGAGCCGCGCACGGGGCCGCGCCGCCGGAGGGCGGAAGGAGGCCGCGCGAGCAGCTCCACCGCTGGGTGTGGAGGAGGCAGCGGCGGCGTCGCTTGGAGGGAAGGGGAGGGGCAGCGGGCGGCGGTTGCCTGCTGCTTCTTTTTTTATTTTTTTTGAATTTTTTTTACTGAATATTTTTTTTGTTTTAGATTTTATATTTTTTTTTTAATTTTTTTAAATTAGGAGATGCACATGATGGGGGAAGAAAATGATGTGATGATGGTGATGAAGATGAAGATATAAACAAATGGGGATGTAATGATGGTGATATGATTAAAAAAATTTGCAAAGAAAATAACAATGATGACAAAACGAGACGAAAAAAACCTACGGTGGAAACGGTCGCCTATGATGTGCTCACGAGAGCACGGTCTTCGCTCCAATTGTCGGCATGCGATGAGATCGAGCAGCACGCGATTGCGGCTGCGGTGTTGGCCAAAAAGCCAACGGATCTCACCGGAGAGAGGGCCGTCGTCGCTCGACCGCGGTTGCGTCGCTGTCACCGATTCAACTTTGGGAACTAGGCTCTCCTCACATAAAGATGGATCAAAGGCAAATTGAGGAGGATGGGATGTATATATAGATGATGAAATGAGAGGTTATTAAAGTGGTGGAGTTGAATGGGAAGTTGGATTATTAATGGAGTTGAATGGGAAGTTGGGAAAAAATGATGGAATAATGGAGTTGAATTGGTGGTTATTGTAGAGAATGGAAATTCAATAAATAAATGAAATAAAGTTGGCTACTTTAATTACAATAGAATAAAAAAGAAGAAAATAAATAGTGGAGAATTTACAAGGGAAGACAAACAACATGTACGCATTTTTTTACTTTTCTAATATGTATTTTTTTGTCTTTTTAATAAGAGATATTTACGACGAAAAAATACAATAAAATACTACAATTAAAATACAACACAATCATGATATTTTTGTATTTTTAGTAATTATAAAAGATAAAATAAAAAATGAAGAAGGAATGAATATATACATAATATACAATGTACATCTAGGTCCCAAAACCCAACTTTTGCAAATGATCTCCGATTTTAATGAAACTACTTCCGTTGGATAGATAATTTTTAACTTGAACTTTAAAAGTGAGGTTGGTGAATTTGGAGTTCATACGGAGCGGGAATTTGGCTTGGAAGTTGGTCTTTACGGCTTTTTCCCTTTGGGATCTAGGAGCATTTATTTGAGGTAAAATTTGTTTTGTATTTTTGTATTTTTATATACATTATTATGAACAAGTTAGAGAAAGAATTAGCCAAAAAGGAGTTGAAATGAAAATATTAAAAATAAAAGAAGTTTTGGACTATTTACAGGTGAAAAACTTCTTTAATTTTCGTCTTTTTATGTGTAATTTATTTTGTACAATCTAATATACAATAATTAGTGTGTTTTATTTACAAGAGTCATTTTTTAAATTTATTGATTTTATGGATATTTTTATGGGATTTTACTCGGAGATTTTTCTAAGATCAAGATATTGAGATGATGAATCGTGGATTCATCACCCCCCTATACTTAAACTTTGCTAGTCCTCGAGCAAATAAAGATTGAATAAGTTGGGTTGATCCCTGACTGTGCATGTGAATACAAGACTTGATCCGTTCAAGAACTCTCAGTTCTAGAGATCCTAAAATTCTAAGCTGAACCAAGCTCTAGTCAAAAGGTATCCAATTTCCCTAATCATCAGACTCTCTTTGTATACATATATAGTAGGGATATGACTTTAAGTGTTGATCGCAGTTACAAGAGTAGAGTCACAACGTCACCCAAGGTTCCAGTCCAAGAGACTCTCCTAAGGACCCGATCCTCAACACTAGGGAATAAATCATTTCTTGCATCCAATTCACCGTCTCTTTAGTTGTCAGACTTAAAAGTGTAGATGGAAGGCCAGTTGATGGAGGGCATAGGATTGTGTCATTTCTTCTCTCCCTCTCATTGGAACAAGGATCCTCTCGAGTGCCTTATTACGCAACGCATATTTTTGGTGTTGATCAGTGCGTCCGTCAAGAGAAGTTGGAGCCGTCTGCACTTGTTTTCCTGGGAGTACACCGAGGTGTGCCTTTTTTGAGTACCTATCGTACCTTCTACACCCAGACTTGTAGCATTTACGATGCAGAGCCCTTTTTTGGTGCAAGCCCGACTCCTGGTCCTAATAGCGGTGGTCCAAGTGGACACTTTTGAAATGGTTGGGAGCGCTCGCCTTTGGTGGAAGCTCTTTGATATTTGACTTTGTATGGAATGAGAGCTTTTTCTTTGACATTTCATTGCTTTGTAGTATTTTGGCTAGCTCCGCTGCTTTTACCAAGAGTTGGCGCACACTGATCAACAATTTTTTTATTTTCTCACACCCTGGCACATAGGTAAATGTCAAGAGATAGTACAAGAACCATGTTCTCATACTGGCTAAAGTGCTGACACTCAGGTTTCATGAAGCCTTTATTGATTTTATCCCATCCTCGAGCATCATCAAATCAAGTCCAAACTCAAATCCCACATCCCAGATCCTCAAGTGAAATTTCAACTCATCTCATCATAATTGCAGTCGTGTATGTGAGGTGTTGATCATATTCTTAAGGTAGAGACTAAGCATGCAATATAGCACACAAATCTTTCAAACTAGGGAAATGTGAATAATTAAGTCCAAGACCTTAATGACTAAGGCTGGCTAACTCAAAATCTCAAGACCTCATAAACCAAGTGTTCTTGAACATCACTAGTCTTATGTGAAAGTGAATTGTGTCAGGGATTAAACCAACTTATTAGTTAGTGTTTTTTTGTGATTTTTTTTAAAGTTTCAGAAAAAAGTTTTTTTTTTCAAAAAGATTTTTTTTTGATAAACGAAGGCAAAGAAGTTTTTTTAGAAAAAGTTTAGCTTCTTTTTTTTGTTTTTTTTGTGTAAGAAAAAGGTTTGTTTTTTGTTTTTTTCTTTGAAAAGTTTTTTTTTGAAAAGGTTTTTTTAAAAGGTTTTATTCTTTCTCTTTTTTTTGAAAAATATAGATAAATAAGAAAGGACACATTTTTTTGAAAAAAAATTAGAGCAAAATAAGGAAAGAGAACAAAAAAATATATTTTTTTGAAAAGGTTTTTTTAATAAAACACACTTTTTTTTAAAAAGTTTTTTTTGTTTTTTTTTTGAAAAAAATTTTTTACCCACCACATAATTATTATATAACATATACAAAAAATATGTGAAAGTACGATCTATGGGTAAAGTATATATGTAATATATACACGCCCCCTATACTTCGCATGTGATATGTCCTCATGGCACAAGAAACGAGAAAAAGACATAGCTCGTGCTAAGCGTAGAATGACTAAAATAATAAAAAGTATAGAATTCAATCCGCCCCCCTATACTTAGGCTCTGGACAGCCTAAGTGTAGAAGAAGAGCAAAACTGGGGAGGACGAGGTCAAGAGGAGAAATGGATGGGTAAATACACATGGCGGGCATCGGCTCCCCCTATACTTAGGCTCTTAGTAAGCCTAAGTAGAGGACAAGAGTAAGTGTAAGAACCGATGTGATCTGGAGAATAAACAAAGAAGGGAGTATGTACAAGAGGAGTGAATCTATACAAGGATCAGGAAGGTTTGTGACGGACCTTCTTGCGGGAGCGAAGGGGTGGGTAGTATACATATGTGTCGCTGTTAGAATCGTTCGTAGAGGAATAATAGTGAGGTGTGGGGAACGTCCAACGAGGGTCGACACACGGCTGCTTGCTCAAATATGGCTTCAGAACAGCTGAACTGAGCTCACTCATATAGATCACCTCATCCGGACCTGATGAGAACTCCTCAGAAAGTTCCTTCTCTGGAACATCGAAGGTAACCTTCTTAGTCGGTTTTCTAGAACCTGAAGCATCAAGAGGAAGAGGAGATTGATACGTCTTAAGGAGTTCGGGGGAACAACTCAAGGAATCAATACCCGTCTTTTTCTTACCAGATGATCGACTAGAGGATGGAGCAACCGATTTATCAAGATTGGTCAATTTGGTCCCAGTTGTCTCCTTTGGTGTATGTCCTGGATGTGGTATGTGTGAGGTTCTGACCAGAGGTTCATCATCAGATGAGTCACCATATGCATCGTAATACTCCTGTAAGGTCAGCACACGTCTCTGATAAGGCACAGTGTTCTCAGTTGGCTTGACATTGTTGGGTTCTTGTGTCGGATCATCGAAATGATCAAGACAATCCACAAAGGTCATGTCCGACTCAATGATAGCTTCTGGTCGTGAGTCCTCTCTAGAAGCTGTCGCGGTGGTGGTGCAAGCAGTATGCGGTGTGTGGTTGTAGGAAGTATCTAAACCAATGGTCGTTTGGACAGTCAGTATCTCAGGTGTAGTAGAGAGACGAGACTCAACTGTCTCTCGAAGGTCACGACTGTCTGCAACCTTACGGGTTACCTTGGAATATCGTGTGTCCTCAAAGATCAGGTGAGGTCGGAGTGCTCCCAATGCAATGAAATCGATATCCCTGGTCTCGCAATCTATAGTTGCCTTAGCCAAAGCTAAGAACGGCTTTCCGAGAATGATCGGAGACTGGGTGAACTCTCCTCGGTGCTCAATGTCAATGACCGTGAAGTCTACCTGTAATAGAGCACCTTGGAAAGTAACAATGACTGAAATGGTTCCTCTCGACCGTTTAACAGACCGATCCGCCAACTGAATGATCTCTCTTGACTTCTTGGCAGATCCGAGTTTGAGCTTGGCAAACACGGAGGTCGGGAGGATATTAATCGGTAAGTCATCATCGATTCTTGCATGGGTGAATGTGGTATCTTTGATTTCACAATCAAACCTAGGCAACCGCTTTACTCTGCGGCTCTTGGTTTTTCTCCCTATCATCAAAGATGTGGCCATAGACACTATATGTATCTCAGTCCTTGTTCTCTTATTGCCCGACCTTTTGGGCATCAATTTACTTCTCACAAATCTTTTAAGGTCGGGAAAGTGCTCAATGGCCATTATTAAGGGAAGCTCAAAAATCAATTTTCTATTCAATGCTTCCCTAAGTGCAGGATCCAATTTTTGTAAATCTTTTCCTTTTTCAATTTTTATGGTATTGTCTGGTTTTTCCATTTTTTTGATCTTTTTGATAGATGAAGGAGGACTAGGAGAATGTACAGACTTTGGTTTGGAGGGAAGTGGTTAGTAGGATAGGAAGGTAGAAGGGACTCCAGCTGTACATGACGTGTGGTCAATCCGGTGTCTTCCAGGTTTTCAAGATTCAATCCGCAAAATCCATGATCCACATTCCTACCTGGACTCTTAATCAGTCTACCAATATCATCCTCCAATAAGTTCTCATGACACATCATGAGAGAAATCTGCTCAGTTGGAGGATACCGCTGAGAACTTGGGATCTTATACTCAACACATCTTGACTCAGGCGTGTAATGCTGGGTTGAGTAAGACCCATCTGTATGGCAGATGTTGGTCGGAGCCTCATAAGGTGGAGTCAGTAGACAGGGGGTCTATAGATCGGTCGCATGAGTCCAATCCCCTGTATATGTCGGCTCTCCGAATGGGTGATATGAAGGTTGGTCAATGTGGTCTCTATCACTCAGGTCAATCAAGTCAGGAAGATCGTATGGTGTAGGCCTCTCCATTCGGTTAGTTTCATCGACCGTGTTGCACCCAAAGGTCAAGTTGGGATGTGTAAAGGTCAATGATTTCCCAGTCCTAACTCGAGGTGAGAATAAGGTATGTGGGGTCAAATGATTCTGCCAATCATTCATCTCAACAGTGGCTTGCTCTTTGGTTTGTTCCTTAATTCCAGCAAGCGGACGAGAATATGGGGAGTCAATCCAGGGTGGTTGTGGGTCAGGGGTGTAAGAATGTGAGTTAGGTGAGAAGGATGAAGAAGTGGAGAAATCAATCGGAGTTCTGACTTCGCGGTCGAGGTGTAGGTATGAAGAGGAATGAGAAGGTGGAGATGGTCAAAATATGGTCGAAGAAGAGTGACGTGGATATGGTGACCAATATTCTGACATCTTGGAAGGGAGATGGGAGAATGAAGCGGATCGAGGAAGATAACGTGCAAGTGCACCGAATAACACACAAACAAACAAACACAAGAGCAAACCCTGAGTTCACCTACTCAACACAATGATGGTCGCAAAAGTCCGACCGTTTATCTTTTCATTTTTAATTAGTTGATAAATCAAAATATAAATCCAATTATGCAAGGATCAAAAGTAGGTTTTGGGCACTATCCTAAGGATGCGTCCTCACCTCTCAACAATCACAATTAGCCAAGCATACAATGAGGGTTTTGCTCTCCCAAAACAAGTGTTAGTTTTAATCAGTTTTTTTTGGTCAACTCTGATTAGCAGTTCCGATTTTAAGTTTGGTTATCACTTGATTAGTCCACCAAACAAAGCACGCCTAACGATCAGTCCCGATATCCTTTTAACCTAAGTTTCAAAAACCAAGGGGAGGGAGTCGAGAAAAACTGATGCAAATAGTGAAACCAATTATGCATGCCCAGTTCAGAAGACTTACAGTGATCCTCGCGCTCTACATGCGGGATGCAAGGCAGAATTGAAATTTTATACTATATGGATGCAAACGAGAAAATCGTTCCTAGACAGGCAGTTCTATTAGCGAGTGACGAATAAGTTAATTTTGACTAATAGCCTTGCGATCTAAGTGTGTCTCGTTAAATGTGATGTGTGGTCCTAAAAATTACGAGCACAAGCAATAAAGATATTCTAATAAAATATGCTCTAAGAGCCGTGAGTGCAAGTCCTATTCTACGTCAATCAACCACACGATCACAAGCGGGTCCAATGTCCAGTCCGGATACAAGCGCGAGCTCTCAAACAAGAGTCGCTGTAAAGGGCGAATTATCTAAATTATTACAATAATCACAAAAACTCTCTCAAAAATAAACTAATTCTCCTTGATCTTTAGCAGTCGACGCGCGTCACGGTCGTCGACCTCCGATGCACTCCAAGTCCATCGGGCCCTCGCAAGGAAAATAAGATTTATATTATAGAGATAAAAATAAAATATATACAAAAATATGAAGAGAAATAATTGGGAAGAAAATGGATTAATTACACAGTGGCTCGAGGTCAGACTACCCGAGTAAATGAAAATCTAAATCCAAATTCTTAAATTAATCCCTAAGCCGTTTGCCTCCCCGGCAACGGCGCCATCTGATGAGTCGCTAAATACGATAAATTATTTCTGGTTCGTTGTAATACGTGTACTTAGCGATTCAGTCAGAACCGAGAGAAGATCTCCGTGAAGAGTGTCTCGGCTTAATTTATATCCCAGGCAAGTTCGGGGTCAAACTCAGGGAGGCAAAGGAACAACTTTAGGATAATTTGAAAATTTAGTTTTAGATTTCCAATGCGGTTTTTTTATATTTTTTTAATGCAAATAGGATGCCAAAATGCTCAATGTAGGTGAACTAATATACTAAGAAAGCATACAACTTAGCCAAATTAAGTTTAATGCCAAATCAGTTCAATTCATCCAAATTATATTTTTTCTAAAATACTAATCTAGAGATGAACACAAAACACATTTTTTTGGAATTTTAGGGGTTAAATTGCAATAAGGAAAATGCGCACTTTTAGGGGTTTTTTCGCAATTTCTCACACAAACAGTAAGAAAAATTATGAAAAACTTACTAAAATGAAAACATGATGCAAGGAAGCTACAGTAATATTTTTGGAATTTTTTGACAATATATGCATTTTTTATGAATTTTTTAATGAAAACAGAATGACAATAAGTAATTAATTCCTAATTAATCCACAATGTCAAATTAAGCAGAGTGCGAATTATCCTAAAACGATATTTCCATATAGAATTCAGGAGACTTGAAATTTCGCAAAAAAGATGTACGCGGATTTAATTAAAAATCAAATACTAAAAACACTCTACTATTTATTTCAGGCACAAGATAACTCCATTTTGGTTGAAATTTGGATAGTATCTCAATCATATATCAAAGCATCATATCTATTTTTTGTGAAATTTTTAGAATAACCGTTTGTGAGATATAAATTTAAGAGCTCGATTTGGGTCAAATATGTAATATTTCAGTTGAACAATTTTATTTAATTACCCAAATACAATAAAAATATAAATAAATATCCACAATATAGAAAATTAGTTGCTCAACACAATGCCATTTTTCATTGAATAAAAAGATGCAATTTTGATGTCCAAATTAAGGCACAAACACAAAGTTATCCGTGCAAAACATAAATTGAACTAAACAATACAAACTGTATACGGGAGCGTTTTTGTAATTACATAAACTAAAAGGGAAAAATATGAAATATTTACAATAAAAAATTGATGAAAATGGACCTTCTTCTTCACAGGTAGGGCACGATGGAACCCAACAGTGGTGGTGACGGCGGCGACCTGTTCACGGTGGAGGAGCATCGCGGGCGTGGCGTGGGGGGGCGGTGCAACGAGCGCGAGGAGGCAGCGAGGTGGGCGCCAGCGGTCGGTGGCTGCAAGGCGGAGGGCGGCGAAGGCTGTAGCGGCTAGCGGTGGAAGGGGGCCGCGCGAGCGGGCGGACCTGTGGAGGAAGAGTGGGCAGCGAGCCGCGCACGGGGCCGCGCCGCCGGAGGGCAGAAGGAGGCCGCGCGAGCAGCTCCGCCGCTGGGTGCGGAGGAGGCAGCGGCGGTGCCGCTTGGAGGGAAGGGGAGGGGCGACGGGCGGCGGCTGCCTGCTGCTTCTTTTTTTATTTTTTTTTTGAAATTTTTTTACTGAATAAATTTTTTATTTTAGATTTTATATTTTTTTAAATTTTTTTTAAATTAGGAGATGCACATGATGGGGGAAGAAAATGATGTGATGATGGTGATGAAGATGAAGATATAAACAAATGGGGAAGTAATGATGGTGATATGATTAAAAAATTTTGCAAACAAAATAACAATGATGACAAAACGAGACGAAAAAAACCAACGGTGGAAACGGTCACCTATGACGTGCTCACGAGAGCACGATCTTCGCTCCAATCGCTGGCATGCGATGAGCTCGAGCAGCACGCGATTGCGGCTGCGATGTTGGCCAAAAAAGCCAACGGATCTCACCGGAGAGAGGGCCGTCATCGCTCGACCGCGGTTGCGTCGTTGTCACCGCTTCAACTCTGGGAACTAGGCTCTCCTCACATAAAGATGGATCAAAGGCAAATTGAGGAAGATGGGATGTAAATATAGATGATGAAATGAGAAATTATTAAAGTGGTGGAGTTGAATGGGAAGTTGGATTATTAATGGAGTTGAATGGGAAGTTGGGAAAAATGATGGAATAATGGAGTTGAATTGGTGGTTATTGTGGAGAATGGAAATTAAATAAATAAATGAAATAAAGTTGGCTACTTTAATTACAATAGAATAAAAAAGAAGAAAATAAATAGTGGAGAATTTACAAGGGAAGACAAACAACATGTACACATTTTTTTGACTTTTCTAATATGTATTTTTTTGTCTTTTTAATAAGAGATATTTACAACGGAAAAATACAATAAAATACTACAATTAAAATACAACACAATCATGATATTTTTGTATTTTTAGTAATTATAAAAGATAAAATAAAAAATGAAGAAGGAATGAATATATACATAATATACAATGTACATCTAGGTCCCAAAACCCAACTTTTGCAAATGAGCTCCGATTTTAATGAAACTACTTCCGTTGGATAGATAGTTTTCTAACTTGAACTTTAAAAGTGAGTTTGGTGAATTTGGAGTTCATACGGAGCGGAAATTTGGCTTGGAAGTTGGTCTTTACGGCTTTTTCCCTTTGGGATCTAGGAGCATTTATTTGAGGTAAAATTTGTTTTGTATTTTTGTATTTTTATATACAATATTATGAACAAGTTAGAGAAAGAATTAGCCAAAAAGGAGTTGAAATGAAAATATTAAAAATAAAAGAAGTTTTGGACTATTTACAGGTGAAAAACTTCTTTAATTTTCGTCTTTTTATGTGTACTTTATTTTGTACAATCTAATATACAATAATTAGTGTGTTTTATTTACAAGAGTCATTTTTTTAATTTATTGATTTTATGGATATTTTTATGGGATTTTACTCGGGGATTTTGCTAAGATCAAGATATTGAGATGATGAATCGTGGATTCATCACTATCCAAAGAGCAAACCCACCAGTTCGAGAGAAGAAAAACACAAGAGAAAAGCTAGGGTATCATCTTGGTGTACCCTAACTCCATTCCAAAAATCCATGTACGAGTCCGACAAAGGTCTCCGGTGGTTTCCCTCCTCCTATGGTGCTTAGCATGTGCGAGAGTGAAGGAGACTGAAGAAGACGCAACGACAAAGACCTCTTTGGAAGAGGGCTATGAACTTTGATTCCATCCTTCGTGATTTCTTCATTATTCTCCTATTACCTTATTTAATGGTGTTCCTTAATTAATATACAAATAATAGAGCTAGGATTGTGCGCCATTTTGAGGAGAATTGACACACCACCAACTATAGTGGAGTAGGTTGGGTCAGAAGGTCCCGTGGTTTTCCCCCTTTCATTTTGAGTGTTTCCACGTAAAAGATGTTGTGTCTTATGGTTGCTTATTGTTTTTGGTTTCATTTATCTTATGATATTACTCATGATAGCTATTGTGGTTGCCATTCATCTTTGGTTAAGGATCTTTGATTCCATCCCACGCTTCCGCGTGCAAGGTTTACTCATGTTATGATGCCAATAAGTGGTATCCGAGAAATTAGCTTAGTGAGATAGGAAAAAAAGACAAAGAGATGATGATCAAGTTGACAAGCAACAACTGGCAGATATGGAATACCAAGATGGAGGACATCTTGTATTATAAGGATCTACATGATTCGGTGGAGGGTGATACAACCAAGCCACAAGATATGTCCAGTGGAGAATGGACGAAGCTGAACAAGAAATTCGTCGGGACTATCAGGAAGTGGTTAGACTTATTTGTGTTCCACCATGTTGCAGAAGAGATGGATGCCGAAAATCTACAGGAGAAGCTAATGGAGCTTTATGAGCAAAAGACTGCCACAAACAAATCATTCTTTATAAGGAAGCTGCTAAATCTCAAGTATAAGGATGGAATCAATGTTGCAGGATACATGAATGAGTTCCAAAGCCTCATCAACTAGTTGACTTCCATAAGCATGATGCTAGATGATGAGCTTCAAACACTTATTCTATTTGTATCTCTACCAGACAACTGGGATAAAGTGTTGGTCACTATGAGCAACCCTACTATGGTTGAGAAATTGACCATGTCTATAGTCAAGAGCAGCCTCCTAAATAAGCAGATCAAACATCGACCGTCTGGAGAGGCCTCTTCCTCTTCTTTGCATGTTTATGCAATTGGTATAAAGGGCAGGTCTCATAGTAGAGAAAGAACACATGAAAGGCAGAAATCTAGGGGCAAGTCAAAGACTAGAGGCAAGTGCCATCATTTCAAGAAGCCACGACATTTGAAGAATAACTGCATTTGTTTCTTATGATAATGAGGACGATGTGGCACTCATCGAGCAAGACAAATGCCTAATTGTTGATAGTGATGACTCGGAGTGGATGGTTGATATTGTTGCTTCTTACCATGTGACTCCATACAAGGAGTACTTCACCTCCTACACAAAAGGTGATTTTGAGCAAGTAAAGATGGGGAACAACTGTTACTCCAAGATTTTTGGCACATGTATCATCACAATTGAGACTGATATTGAGTGCACATGGTTTTGTGTGATGTGAGTTATGTTCCTGACTTGCGGATTAGCCTCATATTCGATTCTCAACTAGATAGGGAAGGCTACCATCTAAAATTTGGTGACAACAAATGCAAGATATGCAAGGTTTCTCTTATCATGGCCAAATGAAAGTTGTGTTGCACACTTTGCAATACTTGAGTGAAGGACTTGGCGGTTGCGTGCATGCTAGTGTTATTGATACTTCTGATCTGTGGCACCATCAGTTGGGGCACATGAGGCAGAATGGTTTGTAGCTCCTACATAGAAAGAAATTGCTCCCACATAGCAAAGACATCGCGCTAGCATAGTTTGATTTTTGTGAGTGTAGGAAGAGCAAGAAAGCACCTTTTAGAGCCAGATCAAAGGTGAAGACACAACTGCTATAGTTGGTACATTATGATGTCTGTGGCCCCATGGAGGTAGCTTCTTTAGGTGGGAACATATACTTTTTGACGTGAATTGATGATGCATCAAGTAAGGTATGGGATTATATGTTGAAGATGAAGGATCATGTTTTTTATTGCTTCAAAAGATTTCATGTCAAGGTAGAGCGTGGGACAGGAAATTGTCGAAATGTCTACGCACTAACAATGAAGGAGAGTACACTTCTCACTAATTCCAGAGCTATTGCATTGAGCGTGGAATTAGGCATGAAAGGACAGAACATGGCACATCTCAGCACAATTTTATGGCTGAGAGGATGAAAAACACCATTGTGAAGAGAGTACATTACATGCTAAGGACAACAGAGCTACTAATGAACATTTGGGTTGAGGTAGTTCAGACCGCATGCTATTTAATAAATCGATCTCCATTAGTTCCTTTGGGTTTTTAGGTTCCTGAGCACATTTGCGTAGGAAAGAACCCTACATATACTCATTTGAGAGTATTTGGGTGCAAAGCTTACGTGCACATACCAAAGGAACAAAGAAAGAAACTTGATCAGAAATATGATTACAGGCTTTGAGATTCACGAAAGACGACTATCATCAGATACAAAGATGTGATGTTCTATGAGAACCAGACCTTGACTGAGGATGACAAGGGAAATGTTGAGCTGAGGAGATTTCTTGCTAATGATGATAGTGATGATGACTTGGATTCCTCTTCAGTGCATGGCGCAGGTGGAGAAAATGTGCGACTAGAGAAACATGGGCCAGCTGAAGACCTTGTAGATGCAGATACAGAGGATTCTGAGCAGGAAAGCATCCTCATCTGTAGGAAGAAATAGTCCAACCTTATGTAAGGAGATCTGAGAGAGTTCACCAATCATCATCTTGTAATCTTATTTCTCAGTACGTGGTGTTGACTGATGAAGAGGAGCCATGCACCTTTAAGGAAGCATGGGAGAACAAAGAGAGCAACCATTGATGCCATGCTATGAATGAAGAGATGTTCTCTCTTAAGAAATGCCATGCATATGAACTTGTGGAGCTTCCTAAAAGCAAGAGGGCGTTGAAAGACAAGTGTATCTACAAGCTAAAGAAAGATGATGGTGGCAAGAGCTTGAAATGTAAGGAAAGATTGTGTGAGGGGCTTCAGTTAGATGAGGGGAGTAGACTATGATGAGATCTTCTCTCATGTTGTGAAGATGAACTCCGTAACAATGGTACTAGGCTTGGTTGCTAGCCTACACCTGAAGCTTGAGAAAATAGACGTGAAGACAATAATTCTTTATGGTGACCTATTAGAAGAAATCTACAGGGAGCAACCACAGGGTAATCAGGAAAAGGAGAAAGAGAATATGGTATGTAAGTTGAAAAGAACGTATATGGTTTGAAGCAAGCCCCGGGAAGTGGTATAAGAAGTTTGATGCCTTCGTGATGAAACAAGACTTCAAAAGGACCACTACATATCCATGTGTATACGTAGAATGATTTCCTGACAGTACGTTCATTATCATGTTGCTTGATATATATGATATGCTTATTGTTAGTAAGATTCCAATCTAATAGTAAATCTAATAAGGGACTTTGCAAAGAGTTTGAGATGAAAAATTTGAGTAAAGCGCAGCATATATTGGGTATGCAGATTGTTCGTGATAGTAAGAAGCACACTTTGTGGTTGTCACAAGAAAGTATGTTGAACACATTCTTGAGCGGTTTAACATGAAAAGTGCAAATCCCGTTAGCACAGCTCTTGGAGCTCATTTCAAATTAAACAAGGAGGCATGCCATTCTACTTTTGAGACAAAATCTGAGATGGCCTAGATATCCTACTAGCCTGTGGTAGGTAGCCTCATGTATGCAATGATGTGTGCGAGACCTGATATAGCATATGATGTGGGTGTTGTGAGCAGGTTCATGTCGAATTCGAGAAAGGATCACTGGGAAGCGGTGAGGTGGATCTTGAGGTACTTGAGAGACACGTCGAGTTTCTATTTGATGTTTGACAAGATGGATCCTAAGCTACATGGCTATATTAATGTTGACTTGGCAGGCGAAGTGATCAGAAGAAGTCTACTTATGGGTACATCTCCACCTTTGCAGGGGGGACTATATCATGGCAATCCAAATTGCAGAAGTGCATTGCACTCTCGACGATTGAGGCAGACTCAAATTCTATTGTGGAAGTCGATAAAGAAATGTTGTGGCTAAAATAATTCATAGGTGAACTCGGATGTGATGATATCGAGCCAATAGTTTTTTGTAGTAGCCAGAGCGCCATTGATTTAAGAGCACAATACACCATGCTTGCACGAAGCATATAGATGTGCGATATCATTGCTTGAGAGATGCCATTAATAAGAAGGAACTTATCTTGAAAAAGATTCACACCGATGAGAATTAGTCAGATATGTTGACGAAGACAATGACCACATATACGATTTCCAATCAGCCATATGCGATGCGGATCAACAGTAGTGATGGTGGTGATGGTAGTGATCGCAGGAATCGGCGAGGCCAAGGCACCTGAGGACTGGGTAGAAGGAAGAATAGATGCACAAGCCTATCCCTCTGAAGATGCCCCCCACCAAGTAGCAGGGGCAGCAGCAGCATGCCATCAGAGCATCCTCCGAATGGTGGTGGTGGTGGTGCCCCATATCTCTTATGTTATGTGCCTGCAACCAGACAAGCTTATCTTAATTAAACGCATCTGAAAGGTTTGTTTCTGATCTTCAGCTCAGCTGTGAGGCCTAGATACATGATCAGGTCATATTT
Source organism: Ottelia alismoides (assembly GCA_037367405.1). NCBI lineage: Eukaryota > Viridiplantae > Streptophyta > Magnoliopsida > Alismatales > Hydrocharitaceae > Ottelia > Ottelia alismoides. Next base: position 94,508 of record JAZKJV010002393.1, on the reverse strand, counting down.
CTAATAGCATGGTTTCAATGTCGCTGTGGTCAATCAGATTATGGGAAGGACAGAACAACGGAGTCCAATTGCATCCAGATGTGGCAAAAGAGAAGACAAAAACCCAAATTGGAGGTGTGCAATGAAATTGGGGTTTAGAGTAAGAGGGCATTTACCTTAAGAAAGAAGAAGAGCGGAAGGATCTTTTGTGCTCGTTCCCTTTTTCTTTGAGTTTGGTATGCAAATAAAGGAGAGAGATGAGATGGTTTATATAAAGCAAAATTATGACGCGGGAAATGGTGGGGACACACGTTCCATTCCGCATTCGGAGGAGCTTCCTTAATCCTTACCCAATTCTTAATCATCAAGTATTATTATTATTATTATTATTTCTTTATCTGATATCGAGTTCCGGGACTTAATTCGGTCCCTATTTCCAAGAAAACAGTGAATTCGATTGATAGAGCAGCGACTGTCTCTTTCTCTCTCTCATCCAAGGGAAGGAACGGAGCTACAGCTGTATAAATTGTCAACTTGTTAAGGGATTTTTACAACGTGATCTCTGAAATCTTTTCCAATTACATGACAACCCCTGGCTTTTTTTATTTACTCGGGGATCCTTGTAAACAACATGTTCCCAATTTCGGCAGGGTGCTGGTACCGAACATAACTCAATTGAGGCAAATTGCGAGTGAAAGAAAAGAGCTCTCGCATTATTTGACAGTATGGACAGAGGTGTAGAGATGGTCCAGGGAGTTTTCAGAGATCCATATGCAGAGGAAGCTCGCAAGTTTCGAGTTGTCGAGAGGGCAGTCCTTTTGAAGTTGGTGTGGATTTGTGGACCCTTGATCATTTTGTTTTCCATGATGATGGTTGCGGTTTTGTATGGTGTTTCCGACGGAGAAACAAACACGGCCATAGGTTGCGTCTATTAGTTGAGTGGATATGAATTCCTATACTCTTCGTCTTCTAACCTCACGATGGAACGCACACGGACGGAGACAAGGGAGCGGGAGGGGGCCTGGCCCCGTCTCCCAATTAATTCACTCTATATATTGTCTTATTATAATAGAAAATGATTTATATGCGAAATAGTTAACTATGAAAAATAATAAGCTGTATATAATGACCCTCCCATCTCACATTTACAAGTTCTTAGACATGGATATATCCGTATTTGATTCCCCATCGTGTCAATATCATAAAAATTCTGACATCCATATCCGCATCTGTTTTCAATTTGATACGAATATTGATATCACATTTATATCGACAAAAATCCATACCTGAATCAATATATATATATATATATAAAAGATTGTCCCCCTTGAGGGAGCTAACTTGGCTCCCACAATTTTTCATTTTTTTTTTGAAAAATACTTCAGTGGATGAAAGAGAAATATTCAGTGAACACTGTTGTTTATGTTAGGGATGTCATAGTATTAGGAAATGTGTTATATATGAATGGAATTACTTATTATGATACAAAAATAATATATGTATTTATTTCATAAAAAAATATATTAAATATATAAAAAAGGTAAAAGATTTTATTATTTGTAACTAAAAATAAATCTACCGCTCTATATTAAAACAAGGGAATAATGGGGTTGTCCCTCGATCATTCTTCCGCATTTTTTTATTTTTTTGCAAAATAAAATCTCATGCATTCATCTATATAATCCTATTATATGGTATTCGAATTTCATCAGAAACAAAGACTCATGTGCCCTCCATATAGAAATGTAATTTTAACGGTCTTAAAATTGTTGTAATCTACCCGTTCTAGATGAAGGGCATAGGAGTCTCGATTTCTAACGAAATTCGAATGACATATAGGAGTGATATACACATGAATATACATGATGATACTATTGAAAAAAATAAAAAAATGTCGAAAACAAGGCGGGGAAAGCTACGTTGGGGCAGTCCCGTGGAACCCTTAAAATAAATATACAAATAAATGCATAAATATATGTGGACATCAAAGTGCATTTTAGGAGCAATATAATATTATTTATTTAAAAAT
>JAZKJV010002393.1:0-87500 GCA_037367405.1 Ottelia alismoides | reverse complement strand
TACCGGTGAACTTTGACTTTAGTGACAGCATTTTCCCAGCACTATCGGAGGGCTTTAGAATGTCCTCCAGCACTTTTATGTACTAAATAATAACTTTTCAATCGTGCGACCGAATTACTTCGTTATCAAATGAAATAAGATGTTATCTGTAGACTTTCCCTAGAAGTCATTTTGTTACTTTTTAGTTTTTAGTCCATGCATTGAAACTCTCAACGGTTCGACTGACTCTTGCGACAAGGGTATGTGTAAGATGGAGGAGTTTCACATGTAATAAGGTGGTTTGAACACGTGCCAAGGTTCCTTGTTGGGTCTAATCCCAAACTTGGCCTTGGAAGCAAGCAATCCATATTAGACAAATCCGATCTGAAAGCAAGAAAAAAAAGAGTAAATAGCATCCTTGTTATTGTGTATTGGAAGGCATTCAGATAAAATGCAAGGGTTTTGTAGTTAAGTACATATTGTGCATCTAACATTTAGTACAGAAGCCCAGGAATGGATTTGCACATTGATTAACCTACAGAGCAATCATGATAAGTGATGTTAGATAGCAGTCATTTACGTCGATATCCAAAAAAATCCCCTTCTACCACAGAATCGCTCAAATCGTAGCACAAAAAGCTTTAGCATAATTTAGCTTTTGCATTCCCGATTTAACTTCAAGATGGGATCACCTGCGATGCGTTTACATATTAACCATCTGGCGGAGATCTGAGACCATCCCTCCCATTTATCTACTTGTAACTGGAAAAGGAAAATGAGCACTCTGATGATATCAAGTCAAGCCCAAAGACAAGATCTTGCGACCCTAAAAGAATATTCTCATAAAAGCATCTATCTCCATGCAACAAGTTCAAATATTTATTCTTATGCACTCAACTGGGAATAACATTCAGCTGCAAGATTACAGCAGATCTCATTTGGATCGAAAAATAAATCACTTTGGAATGCAGTTTCCATTGACACGCGTATGGAAGCTGCAGATTTACTGCTCCGGCTCCAGTTTCTCAAAGAGCTGCTTCTTTATCCAATTGAATGGCTACAAATGCACACAAAAACCCAATATAAAATATGACAAATAAATACCAAAATAAGTCCAACAGCGACCATCCTCGGGAAGAAATACAGCAAGCGGCAACAGGAAAGAAAATGGAGCAATAAAGCAGATCTGGGGTCTGTTGTAAAGAAGTTTGAAAGGGCCATAATATGAGGCAAGCATATGCACATGTTTGTAAGCTCGCGTAAATACAGATGCGCACCCCCCCCCCACACACACACACACAAAAGCATAATGCACATGCATGCAAACCAATACATTATATGCAAGGACAGTTAATATTCTTTGTGGATAAGTAGGAACAAGTGTGTACATAAATAAGGCATTTCTTTTGATCCCATCTAATCATATCTTGTGCGATGAGAGCCATGCGTGAACAGAAAAGAGTATTTGAATTTAAATATAACAGGCGGGAAAAGCCAGTTTAAAATACTCGATCCTAATAAAATATCATTTGGTATACACCTACACATCATCGTCAAAGACAACTTTGGAATGACTAGCAAAGACAAAAGATCTCATATTCATTGGATGATATTATCCTCTTACCTGCCTTCTTGAAGTTGTTGCCGCTTTTAGCCACAACACTGACAAAATGTTCTTATGGCTGCCCTCTTATATAACGTCTTTCAATACCACGAGTATCTATTAATCACCCTTGGCATGCGCTTAGATGCATCTCTTCGTAGTCTGTTCCCCGGTTCTCTCTATGTACTAGGTCTTTTCAGAAGTTGGAGTCAGATGGATCAATAAGCCTATCTCCCCTCTAGTCTAGCAGCTTTTCGAGGAAAGTCTAGTGTGAGATCATAGTATAAGAATAGCGATTTCCACTCACTCTTATTTCCATGGTACTAGCCCTTTACCTATGGAGATTATAGAAGATAGAAGAAGAAGAAATTACAGTGGAATTTGCCGGAAGAAGCGCGCTCTGACTCTCCTACTAGATATTGGACGGGAGGGTGCCCACTCCTGAAAGAAGGGGAAGGAGAGGGGTTTGGAAGTACAAAGCAGCGAGGGGTTCCCCTTTCTTCATCGAGGCCCCGGCTCGCCTACTACAGTAAACTACGGCTTGCTGCTTCCGGCTTGACCCTAGCCCTCGCCAACCTCCTGTGCCTACTGCTATTATTGCAGCTTCGCCGTCATATATATCTTTCCATCACAAAATATGAGGAAGTTGATGGTATGTTTGCTCGTATAACTCGTCCAGCCATCACACATGAAAGTCACCCAAACATTCTTCTTTGATGTTTATCCAATCTCCTTTGCCAAGCCAAGATATTTATTCATTGTAACGTGGGCGATCGATGCTTTTACACCAATTCTGAGACAGCAATCTTGATAATAACCTCTTGCAAGAAAAGTCATCTTGCCACGTTTTCTGGAATGCCCTCTCCAACAAACAATTTTCCAATCGCCTTTCCAACTCATTCCCTGGCATTAACAAGCATCACCCTTAACGTCTTATGACTTAGTCCTTGCTCTAAATAAAATGAGCCGAGTTGCTCTTTCCTAGGACGGTTAAATTCCTTTCTCCATCTACTTCTTTGAGGATGCCTCTGCACCACTTCTACCTACTTTAGTTCCAGTTCTAACATAAAATCTTAAACTCCCACAGTTAAATTCATGACTCTGGTGCTCACTCCCCAAGAGATTACTCACATTACCATCCCATTGACGTCCTTTCACTAGTAACATGAAGATCAAATGATACTGAAAATCATCATCAGAATCAATGACATTGAATTTTGTTCGCAAATTAAAGAGTCTTCCCCCAGCAAGTGTGCCTTCACTTTATTCCTAGCTTCTTTAGAATAAACTAGGCATTTGACCACATTTTCGTAACCACCAACGACCTCCTTCAATTCCCTTCCACAAAAATTGTACTGAGATCTAGACTTGTTGCCATCTGGTGCAATAGAAAATCTCCATCCAATCTCTCCAATAAATTGCTCAGCGTCAGAACAAGATTGGGAATCAGAAAACGGATCTTCATTCTACTTCTAACACAAGCAACCAAAACAAAATACAGATAAGTTAACAAAAAATAATTTAGATAAGGGTGCAAGACTCAAGCTTTAATAGTGTAAAGGGAATTTATCACTTAAGCCCTTCTTTACTTCTACAATATCAGTTATGCCCTTCCATTTTTTGCAATATCAATTGTGCACCTACATTCTTATAAAATTAACAAATATGCTCTTCCGTTAAGGTAAAGTAGGTGCATAACTGATATTACAAAAGGGCAGAACTGTGAATTTTGTAAGAATATCAGGACAACAGATATTGCAAAAGTTACGAATGGCACAAGTGATAAAAACCCTAGCTTAAACAATTATAGATCTCTGATCCACTATGCGTATAAGTTCAGATTATCATAGATATTGCAACAAAGAAAAAATAATACAAAATCAAAGAATGGCTGACTCTGTTTATCAATGCCAAGACAGCCCTTCATTTGTAGTGCACGATATGAACCTCTTAGAGCACAGCCAAGACACCATAGTCTCAGGAGCCAGGACACACAAAATCGCACTTCTGAGCAGCAAGAATGAAGATGATGAAGGAAGCGTATAGATTTATAATTAAAGAAATCTGATGAAATAGGGCAAACAAGGGAAGATACCCCTTGATATTCACAATATCCGGATAAACCCAGCCATTTCATGTTTTTTCTATTTTTCAGCCATTTACGTTTTTTCTATTGTGTACCTGACAGATATCTCGTGAGATATCAGTCTATACATCGGAAGAAGATACAAGTCATGTATCATATCTTGCCAACTGAAACGTAAATTCAAGTAAAATTTTTGCTGAAATTATCGCAAAAATTAAGCAGGCTGTCTCTTCTAGCTTTGCAGTAATACTTTTAGTTTAGGGTGTACATGGATCGGATAAAATCCATAATCCGATCAAATCTGTTGTTGGATCGGAACGGTTTGGATTTATAAGTCAAATGGAACGGATCGGATTGAAATTTTTATAAATCAATTCATTTATGGAATGGATCGGATTATTGTCAAAATCCCATCCAATCCAATCCGTTAATAAACAAATATAAAATAATGCATTTGCTATCATTAAAGTATATTGTACATTTAATTTTGTTTGAAAGCTAGGTGTAGATAACGAATCTATTCTTTTTATAGTCCAAACCCCTTACCCCCACCCCATTGGTTGGTTTAGAAAAAAGTAATACCTACCTGCAATACCCTTCAGGTCCTTCCAATTTCCAAACGAAACACCCTTCTTAAAAATTAATACATAAACCTAAACTCCCTTGGGGTCCTTCCAAACAAAACAGCACCCACATCGAACATAAATCCACCCTCGGGCGCACACATCTCCATCGGTTGTCGGTTCTTGTCCCTAGTTGTACGCATGTGCAACCAAATATCCCTTGCGCACATGCAGCAGAACCTCGTCGTTGGCTCTCCCATAGCTTCCTCGTGCACACACCAGCTAGATCTCATCCCTAGCCAGTTGTCGGCTTGTTCTCAGTTATGCCCTCGTCCCCAACCGCACACATGCGTAGCTAGACCTCCCTCGCACATGAACAATCTGACGTCATCTTTGGCTCTCCCAGACCTCCCTCGCACAACAAAGAACCTCAGGTACCTCCCTCCCGCACCACGCAATCATCTCGGACTCCCTCACGCACAGTCTCCCTCCCACACCGCGTAGCCAAGCATGTTAGTTGTAGGTTAGTTATAGTTCTTATTTGATATATACAAACTTGCAATTTTATTCAAAGTCAACGTGATACTTCTATTATTTCTACGGATTATACAGTGATTGTTCGTACTGAAGCCATAACATGCATTTTTTTTCTTCCTAAAAATTAACTATCATTTTCCTTACATTTATCCATACTCTCAATTTTAGAACTATAATTCAAATGTCGAGGTCTAGTGTGCTACAAACTTAATTATAGATTATGAAGTGACATAGGTGAGCATTAAAAATCCAAACCAATCCGATCAAATCTATAACCGGTGGATTGGATTGGGATTTTCATGTTAAATGGATTGAATTGGATTGGAAAAATCAAAAAATCCGTTAAGTGTGAATTGGCCACGGATTAAACCAAATCCGATCCAATCCAATCATGTGCACTCCTAGTTTAACTACTAGACCACCCGGCTCACTCTGTTGCTTGTTTTGATAATGCAATGTGTATTGAAAAGCAGTAGACTGTGGCTTAACTGCTCCAAACAATTTAGAAAAACGACCATTAAGGATGGGTTTTGTATTTCATAATTTTGCTTCTGTGTCTATTTTTCTTCAGATGTACCAGAAGAATCAAACAAATTTATGCTCCGTCTGCAGTTTATTTCTTCTTATCTTTTATTCATATTTTTTATATTTTTATACTCGTGAGGAACTTAAATATCTATTTAATTGTCCTTAATGTCTCACGGCATGGTATGAATGATGTTTTTTAAGGGGCGGGCACAATAGGTAGGTGTTCACCATGAGAACATTTTCAACATAAAGATGCTCCCTGGGAAGGGCCACATAATTCCCGTCTAGCTATAACGCCCAGGAAAAGTAAAAACAACATGCCCTTTCCTCTGTGACCTGGACCGGCAAATGATGACATGCCCAGAAAATCCCGCTACAACACAGGGCCGATGGTATATTTCACACGTATATGTTATGCGGCTTTTGTTTGGTAATCTAGGTCCGTGATAGCTATTAAATGCATCCCGTCTTCGACCCCATAAGCACTTTGCGACAATGATGGCCATCTATTAAACTGAATGGGGATACAAAATCTGGTCAATACAAAATCAAGTTTTCATGAACCAAAGGAAAGATCTAAAATAAAACACATGGAAAAGGGATGTGTAGAATCTACGTGTAATTTAATTTCTGTATGGCAGTTTTTTTAAATGACGTATTAAACTATGTTATATTGTTTTCCTGTCAAGAATTTTGAAGTAACCCTTTATTTCATACTTTGTTGATGCACACAATACATCAGTCACTACTTAATCTTACAAGATTATTAGGATTCAGTTAGACGCAGGCATCATACAAAGCATTTGTTTCAAACAACTCATCCTTTTTAAAACCTCCCTTCTGAGCCCAGAAGAGATCCAAACATGTTTCCCTACCATACTTGGGCACCTTCCCCTCTGTACAATAATGTGATCAAGCAAAAGCATCCTTCTCCGATATTTTTTTTAAAGAGCCGTCATCCTCCAAATGCAATCCTAAGAAGACATAGCAGTAAATTCATACCCAGCGGGACACCTAATTACTTTCTTCCCAACGTGTTTCTACCAAGAGCCAATTCTTTCTCTACTACCATCGTAAAGATAGGGTCAGATGAGTCATTATATGAAGAATAAACAGTATGTGGGATCATTAGGGAGTATTTGGTACCCTACATTTTTATAATTATGTAGATATAAATAAACTTATTAGTAGTATATGTTCATATTACAAATAAAGATAGACATAAAGATGAAGTCATTTACATAGAAAAATAAAAATGATGAAGCTTTCTCCCACATAAATTAGTGTCGGCTACATGGATTCCTCCTCAAATCCATGTTTGAATGATTCAAACTATTTTTATGAAGATTGTCAGTTATCTAACACAACCCCCACAAGGAGGGATTTGAATAACGATCTTTTGGGTGGTGGTACACTACACTACCACCAGACCATTAATGCTAAAGGAATAATATAGAAAAATTAAAAAATCAATGACGCTTTTAGAAGGTAAATTAATCAATTTAAGAAACTAAGTGCACACATTCGATTACCTTTTTTTTTTGAAAAATTGATGTTTATGTTTTTAGTCAAGGAAAATTGGTGTTTATTATTTCTATTTGGGGGTTTCATGGGAGGTTAATATCTCTAATTCTATGATATATTCCAAGCCACTGCAATGAGGACAACACTTGGTAAGTGATTGCAGATGATGTACATTCACGGATCGGACTTTTCTGTCTGCTTCAAGCCTTGGTGAATCTAAAAGGAACTGAACACATCTTTTTTACATGTGTGCACCCACCTTTTTGATGTGTCAGAAGATTTCGTTTTCTTCTAAGTAACCTAGATGACTTTCTGCTCCTTAATGCAAATTTGACACCTAATCCTTTTTGCATATGTGTGCACGCATCTTTTTTATGAGTACACAGAAGATTTCATTTTCTTCTAAGTAATCTAGATGAATTTCTGCACCTTAAGGCAAATTTTGATTGTTGATTTGGATTAAGCTTAATTGTGAAAGCTGAATCAAGAAGCTATTTTATATGATGATGAAAATTGCTGCTGAGTTATTTTTGCAGTTATTGAAATGAAGGTGCATTATCGATGACCTTGAATGTTGACATATTTCTAAATCTCTGATCTGAAGGAATGTGGTCGAACATTTGCGGTTGATACTAAGTAGATCAACTCTGAAGTTGACTTTATGATGCCTGTCCATTAACTACAAGGGATTTGCAAATTGCAATTACAAGAGGTCATTGCCCCTTGAGAGGTCATTATGCACTTTTCATGATTGGTGAAATAAATGGTTACCGAGAACACAAAAATCAGGATTATACAAAGCATAACAAACAGGAACAATTACCACACAATAAAAACTAATGAGTGGAATATTGATCATTTTATGACATACCGAAAATGGGACCAACTACCTGACAACGACTAATACGTATAGACAACCAATTACCTGGCAGAAAAAACCTTCCGGCCAGCCAGCTGTCATCTAAATACACTCTATACTCATAGCAACAATTGAGGCTGATAGTGCTTGTTTTGAGCTACATAAGAAAGTCATTTTTTTAGATCTTATGTTGGACCACATTTATTCATAAATTAAATTCAGTTGTAGTTACTTTTGTATTTATTTTTAAAATAAAAAAAATGAAAACTTCGTAGAACCGCATATGCCCGCATATACCCCCGCATATTGCTTAATTGCTATTCGATGACATGTTCGAACGCATACGCATATCGCCTTCCTGGACCTTGATCCCGATGGGGGGTGCCTCTCTTTCCCTTGTTTCTAGTCAGATCGAACCACTGGAGGTTCCAGATTCTGCGGCGACGCTCTTGGCAGTGGAAGAGATCTACCCCTTGGAGGATATGGTCCACTTGCTCCATGCTCCTCCCCTTTCTACTAGGGCTGCTAATTGAACTGAATTATTCGTATTCGATTCGGATTCGTTCGATAAAAATTCGGAAAGAATTCGATTCGAAAACAAATGAACTGAATTTGAATATAACTTGTGGATTCGATCCCTAAATGAATCGAATCTGAATTTTACTTGGATTCGTTCGATAACAATTCGATTCGATTCAATATATACACATATATGATATAGTATGAAGTATTACATATATGATGCAGCCTTAGGAACCCTACAAATATCTACTTATTTGTTTTTGTCACCTATTTGTGTCTATAATTTATTCCATGGATAAAAGGAGATTAAAAGGATATTTTCCATGAGTAAAAGATGCATTAATAAATATGGACGTTGTCATAAATTATCCAGGAGTAAAGTAAAATAATTTCCTTCCCCGTGGAAAGTTGTATCATCGAAACCCTACCCTCTCATCCCCACCCAACCCGCGACTCCCTCGCCGCCCTCCCCAACCCGTGCCTCCCTCATCCCCCTCGCCGCCCTCCCCAACCCGCGCCTCCCTCATCCCCCCTCGCCGCCCTCCCCACCCCACCCGGCCACCACACCTCAGGGTTGTCGCGCGGCTAGCGCCTCACCCGGCCCTCCACCGCGCAGACTCATCTCCTCGCCTCCCTCCCCAACCCGCGCCTCCCTCATCCCCCTCACCGCCCTCCCCACCTCACCCCACCTCAGGTCTGTCGCGCGGCTCGCACGTCCCCGGCCCGCCACCGCGCGCAACACCAGCCCTCCACCGCACGCTTCCACCACAGCTCAGCAGCCCTCCACGCGTGCCTCCAGGCCCTCCACCACGTTGCGCCTCCACCGCAGTTCACCGACCCTCACCGCGCCCCTCCACCACGCGCCTGATCGCCTCGCTGCCCCCCCCCCTCCCCAACGCAGCCACGCCTCATCGCCCTCCTCTCCCCGCAGTGACCCGCACTGACCTCCTGTTCATCCGCCTTTCCCAAATCTCCTGTACGGTTGTACCCTAAGTATGCAATTTTTTTGTTATTACCTACCAAACTTCCTGTATGCATTTTTTGTCTATACAATTTGTTGAAAGTAATGTGCACTTTGTCATCTTTTTATGGACTTGATGGAATTTATTGATTCTTTTATGTCTTAGATATCATGGAGATAGGCAGAATGAGAGGGAAGACATGGAGGATTTTTCAGAGAAACGTGAAACACAATCTTCAGGATATTATTTTGGACAGGTATATCTATTAATCTATATCCTTTATTTCGAGATTGGTATTGAATTTAAAAATATAGTTTTGAGTGTGTGTTTCCATTTTATTTCTAGAAGTCTAATTCCAGCATTCCATCTTCTCAAGATAGTGTCCATGAGAGGGTTATTGAGCATGACGATGATATTAATGAAAAAATGGTAGAAGAGGATGAAAGAATCGAAAAAATTGAGTCCTGAAATAACTATTAAGAGTGACATGAGCATGTTTTCAGTGTTGTGGAAAAGTTTTGGTTTAATGCAATCCTAAAATATTTCAATTCCAATTTTAGACAAGTTTCCAGAGCTACAATAACAAATGATTTGCTTGAAGCTTTTCTCTGTAGAAAAGGAAAAACTTAAAAAGTTTTTCTACATGTGGACATGATTGGTCTCACAACTGACACTTGGACATCAAATCAAACAATAGGGTACATGTGTTTGACTGCCCATTATGTAGATGCCAAGTGGAAGTTGCAAAAACGTGTTTCTAAATTTTTGTGAGTTGGAACCACCGCATACTGGTATTGTTATTGCTGATGCTATTCTAAATTGCTTAGTTGAATGGGGGATGACAATAAGATTTCTAGTATTGCGTTAGATAACTAGTACTAATGATGTCGTGGTAAGGACAATGAAGGACACATTTGCTGGAAGCAGTGTTGCAGAAGACGGTATTCGGTATTCAGTCGGAGGGGTCACTGAATAGAGAATAATCGGTAATTCGGGCGACTATTCGGAATTATTCGGTTTTGTATATTTAATATAAAAATTATTTATAATACATATATTCTTATATTTTTATACATATATGGTCATTATTTAACATGAATCTAAGATAAAAGTACCCATCAATATAACAAACATATAGAATTTGACATTTTGTGGCGATACCGTGATAAAATGTAACCATAAATATTGAAAATTGAAAATTAAAAAATAAAAATATGAAGAGTCAAACTCCAATCGGCCTCATAGTCGGGCCAGTCGGCCGACTATTCGGTTCGGGCCGACTATTGCCCGACTGGAGGTCTGTTCAGTCGGGTACCCACCGCACCGCATAGTCGGACCGACTATTCGGGATAGTCGGCCGACTATTGCAACACTGGTTTTGGAAGGGGTTGTTTGTTATTTAAGGGAAAACTCTTTCACGTGAGATGTTGTGCACACATACTTAATCTTATGGTTCAAGACGGGCCTTCGTGCATTAGAGAATACTATCTCTAATATAAGAGAAAGTGTGAAGTACATCAAAAAAAGTAGCTCACGTTTAAAGAAATTTGGTGAAATTGCAAAGCAATTGAATCTTTCTACTTCAAGAGGGCTTTCTATGGATGTGCCTACTCGTTGGAACTCCACTTTTTACATGCTTGATTCTGCACTTTGTTATAAAATTGTATTTCAAAATTATGCTAGAAGAGATGAGAGTTACAAATGGCTACCATCAAAAGAAGAATGGGAGAAAGCTGAAAAAATCCGCCCTCTTTAAAGCAAGTTTTTGAAGCTACACAAGTTTTTTCTGCTACAAAGTTTCCAACGGCAAATTTGTTCCTTCCAAAAATTTGGAAAATAGCTGAAATTTTGAAAGACAATACACTTTCGAGTGATGAGTTCATTAAAGAACTGGTCGTTGCAATGAAATTGAAGTTTGATAAATATTGGAAGGATTGCAGCCTCTTGATGTCTATTGCTTGCCTCCTTGATCCGAGATATAAATTGAAGTCTATAGAATTTATTTTTGATAAGGTTTTACACTTATATTGAATCCCAAGAACAGTTGATAAAATTGAGAAAGAACTGTCAGGAATATATTCTTTTTACTCACAAAGAATGAGCAAGCAGAATGATGCAAGCACAAAATTTTAGTGGAAATAGCGAATCTTTGAATACATTTCCTCTAGAATTGGCATGTGAAGTTGAATTGGATGATTATTTGGATAATGTTGAAATGTAACCTTCTGAGAAATCTGACAGGGAGGAGATACTTGGAAGAGCCAACCCTGAGATCCAGAAAAGGAGATCCTTCTTTTGATGTCTTAGATTGGTGGAAAACCAATGCTTTGACATTTCTCGTGCTATCTATTATGGCTCGTGATATATTGTCGATTCCCGTTAGTTCTGTTGCCTCAGAGTCAGTTTTTAGCACTGGAGGAGAGTCCTCACAGATTATAGAAGTTCATTATCCCCTAAAACAGTTGAGGCCCTTGTATGTACTTCTGATTGGATTCGAGCGACTCAAGAACATTAATCTTTCTTCGAACGTAAGAACACTTTCTTGAATTCATTTCACAATAATATCAAAGTTATGATGAATGCTAATTTTGAATAAAATGCAGTCTGTTGTTTGCCAAGATGAGAGCTTGAGGGTGGTGATTCCAGAATAAATAGGATATTCTCATGGGAAAGGTTAGTTATTAGCTCAAATGTACATGTAAAACCAATTCTACTAATGTAGTTTTGATTCTAATAATTTTTATTTATGTGAAGGATGTGGAAGTGTAGATGCACTATTTATGGACGCGAACAACATCATGAGCATGATCAAGAAATCTACAGTCTACATTTTGTTCAACATTGTTTTTTGAAGAAAAACTCTCCTACATTTATTTTAAGTGCAACGCGTTTATTTCTTGTTTGTTCAACAACTATAATTTCATGTTTGTAACCTCATATTTTGTGTCTCCTGGAATATTTTCAATGAGGTGTAGAACTTTTAACCATTTCTCATCAACTTATTTTATTTTTCCTTCTATAGTATGGATAAATAAATTTTATTATGTAAACTATTTGTAGGTTGCGTTTTTAGTTCAAATATCATGCTTAATTTGTAGGATTTTCTATGCGAGCTTTGTTTTCGTCGTTCATCATCATGCAAAGGTACTCATAATGCATTTAATAATTCATCAATAATGTAATATCGTATTAAAATAAGTCTAATCTAATTATTTTTTTTCTTTATATTGTATTCATATAGGTACAAAAAGGGAAAACGTGGCTTAAAAAAGGGAAAACGAGATTGCAAGAGACTTGCACGAACGGCAAAAGTGAGGTATTTTTATGCAATTTAATTATCTATTGAACTTTATCATTTATGTTAAATTTTTTCTTATCTCAGTAATTTTCACAAATTAGTATCACAAATTCTATTCATTTCTTTAAACATAGAATTTATTAATATAGTTTTTTTATTAGTAAAATGATAAAAAAATAATGATTCGATATAAAATGAATAGAATTTGAATATTTGAAACTCCAAACGAATTGAATTTGAATTTAGATTAGAAATTCGTTTAAAAATCGATTCGAATTCGGATTCGAAAATTTCATAATGAATTGAATCTGAATCTAGGTGGATTCGAATGTATTCGATTCGATTAGCACCCCTACTTTCTACCCCCAAGGATCTTGCTGCAGATGGGGCTGCAGCTTACGCCTCTTCGGATTCCACATCAGTGGGATTCTCTACTAGCAGAGTAAGAGATTATCGGGCTCCTAAGTGATCGAAAGGTGGCTCATCAAGGGATCGGCGGTGGTATCCAAGCAGAAAGCAAAGGTTGCGGTCATAGCCGGCGTAGTCTGTATTGTGGGTTCGTCGTTTGTTCTTTAATAAAGGCCATAACTTGGAATGTGAGGGTCTGGGTGACCCGAATAAACGGAGATCGGTGGGGTCTCTGTTAACTGAATGGGGTTGTGATGTTATGCTGCTACAAGAAACTAACCTATCATCCATTACGGATATTCTTTGGAGGTCGTTAGGCGCTAGCTTGCTGAATGGTTACAAAGTCATTGGACATTGTAGGTTTCTACGGGGCCCAAGTTCATAACTTTCAAAGCCTCATTTACTTCTTTCCTTTTGTATTCGTCTATAGCTTGCACGATTCAAGGTAACTTTCACTACTAGCTAGGTCTTCCAATCTCTCTATTACCTTCTCCAACAAAAAGATTATGGAAATATCAAATAATACTCCCATCTACTCGTTATATCCTTTTGAGTAACCAGCATGTGCCCTCATCATCCTTAATGCAACTCCACTTGAGAAAGATTTTTGGTCCTTCTTTCTCTTGAATTGGCAATCTCTAATATATCCTACTAGTCCTCCTTAGAGTTAAGATTTTTGTACAAAAATTCATAATCGTTTGACTTAACTTCACTTACAACCTTCTTAGCTTCCTTCTTCGCTATTTTATAGTTTGTGAAAGGTTTCTTGTTTCTATCCTTAAACATAGCTTTAAAATATGCTCTTTTAATTTAAGCTTCTCTTACACCCCTTCACTCCACCACTAAGCCTCCTTTTGGCATGGAACTCCTCCATTTAACTCGTCTAGCATCTCTTTGGCTATCCTTTCGAATATATGATGCTACTGCCACCCCGTCTCGTTTGTACTTCTGTTATAATCCCAAGATAACTCTTATGAAACCTTCTCCCTGAAGCTTGATTGCTTCAATGGAAGATTCCACCATCTAGTTCTAATGATCTTAAGAACCATCCTTTTTTTTTACCAGTCCTTTAATTTGCACATCCATGACTAACAAGTGATGTTGAGTTGTCACACTCTCTTCTGGGATTACTTTGCAGTCTTTGCAACACAACTGATCTCTTCTCCTCAAAGCAAAGTAATCTATCAGTGTTCTACTCGAGCCACTCTTATAAGTAATTAAATTGCTCCTCCCTCTTTTTAAAGAGAGTGTTTGATATGAAAAGCTCATAAGCCGTTACAAAATCCAGAATGACTTCCCTCTTCATTTTTGTCCCTGAGGCCATGACAAACCATGAACACTAGCATACCCTGAAGCGTCCTTTCTCACATGCCCGTTAAGATCTCCACCTAAGCAAATCATTTCTCCTTGTGTGTTTCTTTGCATAATCTTATCGAAATCCTCCTACAAAAACGTGTTTAATCCTTTTCTCTAAACTAATTTATGGTACATAAATTGAGATGATATTGAGAATTTCTTCTTTGAGTACCGATTTTAGCAAAATAATCCGATCCCCAAATCTTTGCACCTCGACTACATATTCTTCAAATCCTTATGAAAAACCACTCCACAACCATTTATGCCCTTCTCTTTACCCGAATACCATAATTTAAAGCATGTCTTCTCGATCTCAATCGCTTTCTCTCCAACCCTTGTTGTCTCCAGGTTACAAAGTAAATGAATCTTCCTTCTTTCCATCGTACATACTATCTCTATCAATTTACCAGTCAAAGTGCCAACATTCTAATAACATATCCACGGCTTCTTTTGTGACCTCTTTAAGACTAGGTTATTTACTCGCATACGTCCATCATGCGAGAAATCTGCCAATTTTTGGACTGCATCCAGGTCGATACAGCAAAACTAACTTATTTACACACATGCGTTCCTCAGGCGAGAACTCTTGCAAATTTTGAACTACATCCAAGCAGCGATGTAGCAGCCTTTGCCAATTTCTCATTACATTTGGGTGATGCAATGCCTCGCTAGTAGGGAATGCCCCGAATAAATCCATATGTTTGCTTAAATCCATGTTGAAACTAAGACGGTGATACTCACTCAAGTCGTAACATTTCAAGACATAATTATTTCCACCTTGAGTTGCTTGCTAATAAAAGATGGAGTCTTCAGCTTGTTACTGCATAATTTAATTAACATACAATAAAAGATGTTGCCATTGTCATTGGACTAGCGAGCTAGTCGCATATGCATTTAATTGAACTACTTGGTTTACTTCTTCGAATTCATGATCATTCCTCACCCAATTTTGCATATAAAGTGCAACAATTTTTCCATTTTTTCTTGTTTATGTGAAACCCTAGGTAGAAAACATATTGTATAATTACTTTAATGGAATAAACGGGTATCTTAGTCTTAATGGAATAAAGGGCCGCATATGCATTTAATTTCCTCACTACCACCATCAATTTGCTTTCTCTATAAACAGTACCAACACCGATGTCTCTCCACCCTATGATTGTGATATCAACCTCTGTTGAATAACCCGCGAGGAATCACCATGTTCTACCACTTTTGCTTGGTTTTGCTATTGTATGCCAATATTGCATGGGACTTTCTCAACTACGCCTCAATCCCCCATGCCAGTGCACCTCTTCATCTTCACAAACAAGTCATTTGAAAGTCCCAATATTATACAATTTCCCATCTCATCATTAAACAAATTTCCAGAAGTACAAAATTAATTGCAATCGATATATTCAATTTTGTTTATTTTGAACATGTATTTTGTTTGTTTATTTGTTTTTTATTCTACAACAACAACAAAGCCTTTTTCCACAATTTAAGTAGGGTCGGTACAGGGATTCTTCGCCTCCATTCAGATCTATCTTGGGTCAATCCCGGGCTTATATCCACAAAACAAAGATCCCTTCGTATGGTCTCTTTCCAACACTTCTTGGGCGGTCTTCGCCCTCTCTTAGCCGTCATCAACATCCCAACACTCGCATCTCCTAACTGGTGCATCAGTTGATCTTCTTTGCAAATGACCAAACTATCTTAAGCGGTTTTCTCGCATCTTATTCTCGATCGGAGTAACACCCAACTTTCTTTCTAATTGCTTCCTTCTAAATCCGATCTTTACGTGTGTGTGTGTGTGTGTGTGCCACACATCCACCTTAGCATTTTCATTTCTGATACAACCATTCTCTGCACATGTCTATGGTTCACAGGCCCAACATTCAGATCCATAGAGCATAGCAGGTCTCACGGTTGTTTTGTAAAACTTTCCTTTAATTTAAATTTTCTTATCCACAGAGAACAGCAAAGGCAAAGGCTCCTCTCCACTTTAGCCAGGCATTTATTCTATTAGTAACATCTCCATCCATTTCCCCATCATGTTGCAAAATAGATCCCAGATATCTAAAAGAATCTCTCTTCTGAATGTTATCATCACAATCTTCACCTCAATTCCCACCATTGCTTCCATCAAAGGTGCACTCCATATATTCTGTTTTAGCCCTACTTATACGAACCCTTCTACCCTCTCTCCAACTCTGTTCCCCATAAGTCTTCATTTCTCCCCCCCTCTATCTCGTCAATCAACACAATATCATCAGCAAATAAATACACCCAAGGTAACTCATCCTAAATATGACTTGTCAACTCGTCCATAATCAAAGTAAAAAGAAATGGACTCAAAGCTGAATCTTGATGTAAACCAATGTTGATGTCAAAATAGCCCAGTCTTCCCAGACGGGGTCCTTACACAAGATAAAGCCCTATCATACAAGTCCTTTATGAGGTTAATGTATAGGACAGGCACTTGTCTCTTCTCCAAAACTCTCCACAATATCTCTCGGGGACAGAATTATAAGGCTTCTCCCAAAAAAATATTTGGAGGTTCTTCCTTTTAGCCTCTATAAATCTCCTTCTCCCATTGTTCTCCTCAGCAAATGGATGGCTTCAATAGTTGAGTGACCTGGCATGAACCCGAATTGATTTTCTTTGATGTTGGAAACTTGCCTCAACCTTGTCTCGATCACACGTTCCCAAATTTTCATAGTGTGACTCATCAGCTTGATACCTCTATAATTTGAACAATTTTGAATGTCTCCTTTATTCTTATAAAGAGGCACCACAATACTCCTCCTCCAATCTTCAGGCATTTTCTTGCTTCGCCAAATAACATTGAATAGATTCGTAAGCCAAGTCAAACCGCGCTCACCTAAAACTTTCCATACTTCTACAGGGATGTCATCCGGTCCTACACCTTTCCCATGTCTCATAACCTTCAAAGCCTCATGTACTTCCTTTCTTTGTATCCGTCTATAGCTTGCACGATTCAAGTAACTTTCAGTACTAGCTAGATCACCCAAAGTGATCTCTCTATTTCCTTCTCTAATGAAAAGTTTATGTAAGTACTGCTCCCATCTAGTCTCTATATCCTTCTGAGTAACAAGCACGTGACCTTCCTCGTCCTTAATGCATCTCACTTGAGAGAGGTCTTTGGTCTTTTTTTCTCTTGCTTTGGCCAACCTGAATATATCCTTCTGGCCTTCCTTAGAGTCGAGATTTTTATACAAAACTTCATAAGCTTTCGACTTAGCTTCGCTTGCAGCCTTCTTTGCTTCCTTCTTCTTTATTTTGTAGTTTGTGACAGTTTCCTCTGTTTTATCCTTAGGCATAGCTTTAAAGCATGCTCTTTTAATTGTTAGCTTCTCTTGCACCCCTTCACTCCACCACCAAGCCTCCTTTTGATCTGGGGCTCCTCCCTTTGACTCGCCTAGCATCTCTTTGGCTACCTTTCGGATACAATATGCTACTGCCTCCCACATCTCGTTTGCACTTCCACTACAATCCCAAGATAAATCTTCTAAAACCTTCTCCCTGAAGCTCGATTGCTTCAATGGAAGATTCCACCATCTAGTTCTAATGATCTTAGGAACCCTCCTTTTCTTTACCAGCCCTTTTATTTGTACATCCAAGACTAACAAACGATGTTGGGTTGTCAAACTCTCTCCTGGGATTTTCTTTTCTTTGCAGTCTATACAACAAAACCGATCTCTTCTCCTCAACGCAAAGTAATCTATATGTGTTCTAGTTGGCCCGCTCTTATAAGTAATTAAATGCTCCTCCCTCTTCTTGAAGAAAGTGTTTGCTATGAAAAGATCATATGTCGTTACAAAATCCAGTATGACTTTTCCCTCTTCATTTCTATCCCCAAAACCATGTCCTCCATGAACACTAGCATACCCTGAAGCATCTTTTCCCACATGTCCATTAAGATCTCCACCTATGCAAATCATTTCTCTTTGTGGGATTCCTTGTAAAATCTTATCTAGATCCTCCTAAAAAGCTTGTTTAGTCCTTTCATCTAAACCAATTTGCGGTGCATAAATTGAGATTATATTCAGAATTTCTTCTTCTATTTTATAATATTTTATCAAGAGATGCAATGGCTTATAGAGAAAAAGAAGCATTACTTCGACATATAAAACTTTGAAAAAAGATTAGACATCGAATTGGGCGAGAACCACAACTATATAAATCATATAATTAGGGTTTGGGAGTAAATATATAAAAAGTCCATTTCTCACCTTCTACAATGAAGTTGGTCTCAAAGACTATTAAGATAGCGAAATCATCGCTTTTGATGGCAAGGAGGGGGCTTACAAGAGGTTTGTCGAAACATTCTCAAATCCGCTTTCTGAATGCGAAACCAAACCCACTAGTAGATAGTACAGCAGTGAAAAATGAAGATGAAACCCACGGCTTCTGTCATGACAGATCAGCACTTTAACCAATCATCACCCCCATAATCTAGTCCTCTAGGACAGGACAACATAATCAAAGTCGATCTCTGAGGGTGGGCTCGTTGGACATATCATCATTGACTTCCTGATTCAATAGTATGCATGTCATCTCCCATGAACAGTTGCCTCGGACCAAAGGCTAATATATAGTAGAGTTCTTCAAGATCGGAAATTGGATGAACAGAAGCATGTGTGTGTGTGCTTTTATAATCGAATAGTTTCATCTCTATAACTATCTCAGAAATGAACTATATAAAAGTAGAGCAATTTGTAGTAAATCCAAGTTGATTGTGCTTGAAGAAACTGAAGAGGTTGATGATCGGTATGAACAATCACCTCACCTCGTGATGCAGGGCGAAATTAACAAATAGGGCTTAATTTTTGCACGTTAATTAGAGTCCAATTTTATTTACGATTAATCGAGTCATTACAAATTTTATTTAAATAAAGAGATCGCATGTGATCTCAAATTAGTTAGTCGATTTTCAATTTGAATTTCAAATTTAAAATTAGAGTCGATTAGGATTTAAATTTTAATCTCTTTCTATTTCTGTAATCCACCCCTCCTATATAAAGGGGATGAGGGTCCAATATTTGAAACAGTTCAGAATCAATCGTTTTTGAGCTTATCTCTCTCATCTCTCATCTCTCTCCTCCCCCACGCGATCTCTGCGGTTCTTTCAAAAAAAAATCCCTCGTTTTTCGATGAGTTTTCTCCTCTCAACCCTTTGTTTTCTTCTCCACCCAAAATTTCCAACATCAAAATAATTTTTCATCTGTTGCAGATTTCCATTTTGCATCAATTGGTATCAAAGCATGGCATCTAGATTGTCCTCAAGATCTAAACGATCCGTAGAGATGTTCGCATCGGTATGCAACGAAAGATTGTCATTCGTTGGAACGTAAATAACGAGCCGACAAAGCCTACAACAAGGAGATGATGGACATATTGCTCGAATTCCAAACAAAGCTACAAGATTTGGTTGCTGATTTTGAGACACTAAGCACCGCCGAAATCATTGCTGAAAAGGCCGGTGAGACACCACCTCGTGCCCTCAAAGCTTCCGTCCAAGTTTCCAATGAAGAAAACCAAGAAAAAATCGCCATCATTGACGATCTGTTTGTTGTCCAGGTCATTTCAAACCTTCAGTTGCGGGAGGAATCAACTCCAGAGCCACCCACGGCCCTCTCGCGGGCCTCCTCAACCACCCTCGCCCCTCCAGCAACCAGTTTAGTCACCTCGTAGGTCCTCCTCACAATTCCCGCACCTCCCAGCACCCCCCCAAGCCTCGTTGCACCCCCCTTCCCACCAAAATGACCCCACCACCTCCCCTGCAATCCCCAGTCCCGCCGCCGCCCACCCCGCCCTCCCCTCTAGCACCACCAACCCTCCTCCACCCTTCTGTCGCGCCTCCCCCGACCCTCCCTACCTCCTCCCTGTGCCGCCACCCACCTGTTCCTCCCATCCTGTTGTTCGCCCCTTCGCCTCCACCCTACCCCTCTCTATCCAACACCACGACCACAACCTCAGCACCGCACAGCCGTCATCTCCTCTTCCCAGCCCCCATTGCTCCGCCCAGCACCACCACAACCATTGGTTGGCGGCTTATCGTTGCCTCTGCTTGACAGATCGCAGCCCCCCTTATGATCATGCATTGTCGTCCATGTTCATTCCGACGCAGCCGCAATCGAAGCTGAAATTTCCGTCGCCGTTGGAGTTGCTCTCAAACCCCGCCACGTGGGGCTCCTCTCCAAGGGGATTCGAATCCCATTTGCAGAAAAGCCCCTCCTTCCAAGAGTTTTTATCTCAAGGGTCAATTGAAGAACTTATCTTATGACTTTTGTTTTAGTGAAAGGGTAGAACATTTGCAGCCATATCCCTCAGTGAAAGAAATTACAAACGTAACGTTGAAAAGGATCTAATTGAGGAATTTAAAGCTACAATTTTAGATTAAATTCTCCAACAGCGAATCGAAGATCAAGCAATACGTCGGAGATGAATTTTTTCAAGCGGAGGAGAACTGATGCAGCGCGAAATTAATAAATAGGGCTTAATTTTTGCACGTTAATTAGAGTCCAATTTTATTTACAATTAATCAAGTCATTGAAAATTTTGTTTAAATAAAGAGATCGCATGTGATCTCAAATTAGTTGGTCGGTTTTCATTTGAATTTCGAATTTAAAATTAGAGTCGGTTAGGATTTAAATTTCAATCTCTTTCTATTTTTTTAATCCACCTCTCCTATATAAAGGGGATGGGGGTCCAACATTTGAAGTAGTTCAGAATCAATCAATTTTTTTGAGTTTATCTCAATTATCTCTCTCGTCTCCCTCCCCCTCCCCACGCGATCTCCGCGATTCTTTTTCAAAAAAATCCCTCGTTTTCCGACGAGTTTTCTCCTCTCAACCCCTCCATTTTCTTCTCCACCGAAATTTCCACCATCAAAATAATATTTTTATACATTGCAATTATCGATTTGCATCACCTTCTGACCTAGCAAGTGTGTTCCCTTATTTCCGAAGACTCTATTGATGGACAGCCCCATTTCTATACGCTTTATCGAATCAATCAGGCTGTCTTAGTTCCTAGGAAGTTGAAGGGTGACTGGTTGGAGAATCAATTTGGATTGTTAGGGAGACAAGTAGACATCGAGCCAAACCGATAAAGAAGATCGATGTGTTCTTAAAAGTCTCGGTGTGCTTCATAGCGTGGTCTTCTTTCATGTCCGTTACGGACGACTAGTCTTGTCCCTCCATTATTGTCCACCTCTCTAGGGTTTACTTTTTGCTCAGCCTTAAGAAGATAGTTGGGGAAAATGAAGGGGAAGTCCACATAGCAAACCGATGCCCTACATGTACTGATGCATCGACGCCGCGAAAGCCGATTTGCATCATGTACCGTACCAGTCTTTCAATAAAGATAATTTGAGTACGCAATCTTGCTTCGGATGCTTCGACATAGTCGACCCAGTTCGCATTCTTTTCCGATGCATTCGCTTTATATCTCTGTCACAAAATTCAAGACACGGTGGGAAGGAAGCAATCCCCACATCCATCCAACCGATCATTTCGTTAGCATCTCGCATTCACGCCCCCATTTGACTGCTGCTAAGAGATGTAATTGTAGATACTTTCGTCTTCGTAGGTTGTTGGAAGGAAGAAAGGACATTAGAATAAGACGATACATGCTCGATCAAAACTGTCTCCAGGCTCCAGCTGAGAGATGATTAGACTTCCTTTATCACTAAACCATCAAAGCAAATGAAAGAGGTTCAACACCTCATGTCTTGCTCTAACCGAAAGTCACGAAGAGCTATATAATGTATGCGATCTTACTAAGAGCTCCTCTTCCTTTACACCCGTGAAATGCTAGTAGCAGATTCAGGATTTTTCATAATAAAAGATGAATGAAGAGCGACTTTCACACCATGCCTTGAAAGCATATTTCTAGCTTACATTGCAACTGTACAAAATAACATGCAACTCTATTCCAAAAATTTGCATTCACTTATTTAAACTACTCATGCTATGAATGTTGGAGCATCAACTCACCTCCTTTGTTTGGAGAGCAAGGAGGAAGGCATTGGCGAGCTTGATGCCTTCAAATGATCAGGGGGTCGGATAGGAAAGGAGAGCATAGATTGATCGACCTTTTGCGAGACATGCAATGATCGATGAGGGTGAAAATGTTGTGGAATGTTATTACCCCTATTTCAAATAATGATGAGGATACTCAAGAGGTCAAAGCTTTGCTTAATTCACCTATCCCATCAAAACTTGATATATGGCTTAATAAAGTTATTGCTTGAGTTGTCTTTGAGCCACTACTCCCGTCACCACATCATCAAGTTGAAACCACTCCTGAACTCGCTTAAATATTTTTTCTTAGGTCTAAACAAGACCTTATTCGAGATAATATCTTCTAGCCTCACATGTGACCTACGTGTGGGAATCACTAGTTGATTGATGTTTTGAATGAACATCAAGGTACTGTAGGTTGGACCATGGTAGCCCTAAAGGGCATCAGTCATTCGCATTGTTTTGTTTATAGTAGCATTATATCAACATGGAGTAGGATGCCAATCCTACTCACGAAGTGGTTAAGCAGTGAAGTGGCTCGATGCAGGTATAATATATACAATATCTTACTGATAGTGGGTGAGCCTAAACCAAGTCATTTCTCAAAAGCCCCGACCGTGGTCGTCGCATCCAATTCAAGTGAGTTGGTACGTACTCGCAAATCTACCGAGTGACGTGTTTCTATAAATTCTAGAAAACTTCATGTTGCCACTATAAATTTAAATCAAAAAATCCCAAAATCCAATACGCTTTATTGACATGGAGAAACATAGCACTGTGAACAGACATCATAGTGGACCGTCAATCTGGAAACTGGAGTCAATCCCTGGGAACTAAGGCCTCATGAGAGAGCATGGACTAATGGGAGGATAAGGTCCAGGTATTTATTCAAAGACTATCTATACAAAATAAAGTAGTTGTTCTAGATAGGTAGCTTTCACCTAGATATGTGGCTACTTTGACCTCTGGATTGATTCTGTGAACATGCCTTTGAGCTAGCTTTTCGATAGCTTGATCTATAGTTGTAAAAATCAACCGACTAAGCCTACTAGTTGGTCCAATAAGTCGACTTGGCCATGTAACCGAGTCGACTAGGGCCAATCAACCTATAATCGGTTGGATCGACTAATTGGTCTAGTGACTCTAGTCGACCAGTAATTGGCTTATTCCTTCTTAGGACTTTCTATTGAGCTTGTTGGAGCCACGACCCCCAACCCAAATACTCGACATAGCCTTAAGTGAGGCTTATTGTCGCCCCTACCCATTCTTTCTTCTTGCATGATGCAATACCCCTTCTTAAAGTCTCCTCTCCAACAATCAAGGTCCCTCCTTCGTGCTCCTCTCCTCCGTGCACCAATCGTCAGAGCCCCCTCCTTCGCATCGTCGACACCAAAGTCGGTCCCAACAATCAGATTCTCCACTCCTCTGACCCTCTCCAGCCACAACCAGGACCATCATGTTAGGGTTTTACGATTTTTTAAATTTTTTTGCTATTTTTACCGTTAATTTGTTGTAAAGGATGTATCTTTCTATCTGTTATGCTATGAGCAATTTTTTTTGTTGTATGAGCAGTTTTTGTTATTTGTTATGCTAGAGTTTATGTGTTTTGGTTGTAGCTTGTAGGAGATGTAGGATCTAGCGACTTATTATTTGAACACATTCTTCTTCTACACGGAGTCTCGGGTTGATCCAAATATTGTGGTGAAGAGAGGTTTTAGAGATTACATTGAAAGATTTTATCCATATTTGAATATACATTACAGCATCACTACGAATGAGCTTCATGCATACAAACTTGGTCGCAGATAGTTTGGCAAGACAATAACCATAAGATAACAATCAAGAAAAAGAATTACGATCCAGGTATATCGATCATTGTTATCAGTTCATGCCATGCGAATTATCTTTGATTATAATGACTTCTGATTCTATTTTAATAGCTATTTGGTGGTATAATCATGGAGATGAAATGCCACTGTTAAAATTCATGACTATTTGAACAAATGAGGACCCCTTGAGCAACATCACCAGGTAATGAGGGGGTCCGAGAGAGTAGGAATTGAGGAGAGATGCGAGAACGGGGAGCAGGACGTAAGAGGCGTTGGAGGGAGAACTCACAGCGGAGGATCTCGCAGGGATCCGCGTGTGGAGGCGTGTGGCTGATGCGAGACCGCACGAGGAGGAAGGTGTCAGGTGGACTTCTATCTTACACCGCAAAAAGGGTCGAAGATGCTTCCGGTGTGGCGAGGCGGGCCACCTCGCCTCGTCGTGTTCATTGCAGCCGAGATGTTTTGCCTGTGGAAGGTCCGACCGTCGCAAGGTGGCGTGTCTATCTGCGGGTGCGGCGCCAAATCGACTTTCATTTCAACTTCAGCGAGGGTCCCGGAGCTATCAAGACCTGCATAGTTCTCCTTTTGCAGGTGCGACGCCATTTCGGCCCTCGTTTCAACATCAGCAGGGGCCTGGGGGAAATCAAGACAAGCTGAATTATGGAGGAGCGGTGCAGGCGTGTCGTACACGAAGGTTGCCGGAGGGGGGGTTGGCTTGCCGAGAGCGGGTCTGTTGATTGGTTCTTGGAGGAAAGAATCTATTTCTATCTCATCGATCTGGGTTGGGATTTTGTTGCTTTTTGGGAGGGAGTTTGTGGGCGGTGTGGTGCCATTGGGGAGGAACAAATGCTGTGTGCGGGGTCTCTCGCAAATCCAAGCGAGGCACCTTCTGAATCCGCGGGGCGAGAATGATATTGTTTGGAGGCCGTTGCGTTTTGCGGATGGAGGAGAGGTATCCTTTGTCAGAAGGGTTGCGAAGCTGGGGGTGTCCCTTTCCTTTCACGAATCGTAGAGGGTCTTAGCCACGTGCTCCAGGAGATTGGTGTTGGTCTGAAGGTGTTGGCGGATGGTTGCTCGTCGGGGGTTGATCCTGGCGATACCATTGTCCTCTTGTATTATTGTGTCGATGTGTTCGCTCCTCTGCCATTGGTGAAATTGTGGATTGGTCGTGCTTCTTTCCCAATCTCCGTCCAATTTCTGCTGCCGCCACCGCGGGTTGTGAGAGATGGGTTTCCGTCGACCAATGGCGCCACCTCGATGGCATGTCCCTTGGAGGCGAAATTGAAAGGGGCGGAAGTCGAGGCGACATCTCGAGAAATATGTGTCCTTGCAATTCCTACGCAGCAATTCATGGGGGATGTTTCGGTCGTTTCGGTTCTTAGAAGCGGCAAGCCGACTGATGTGGGTTCCCTAGTTTTAGGTCAGGCCGATTGTGAGGGTCCGGATAACCCGATTCGCTCTGTCCTTGAAGGATCCCCGGTTATCAACGTCAGATCTTGCTCCCCTTTTCGGTTCTGCATGGGTGTTAATTGGACCCGCGACTATACGGATTCGGGAGTGTTTTTAATCTGGAACCGAGAAGGGCTTGATTCGGATCTGATGGGTCGTGTGCCTTTTCTGGACCAGCTATTTTCCTCTACAATTCGGGATTTGTCTCCATTCCGAGCTCCGGGCTCGTCCCTCCTGGATGATGACGCGGAAAGTGCATCTCTCATGGGCAACCAGTCCTTTTCTAGTTTCCAATCTTTGGGCGATCCCCCATCACTACGGGGTTGACTGTCGTGGTTCGTGGAGCAGAGGGTCCAACGCTGGGTGTTACTGACGGGGGCTCGAAATCGGATGATTCATAGACAGCTAGAGAATGCCTCTCAAGCTCTGGAACTGGGAGGGGTATGTCGAAGAAATACAGAAGAAGATGGAAACAGAAGGCCTCGCATGGGGAGGTGACATTCATTTCAGAACGCAAGATTCCGACGGCCTCTCTCGTTGGTGCAGTGAGCACTTCGGGTTCACAAACCTTTCTTTAATGAAGATTCTATCTTGGAATGTTAAAGATCTAAGTGACCCGGAAAATTGGACGTTGGGCTCGAGATTCGTAGAGTGGGGTTGTGATATCGTTTTTCTTCAGGAAACAAAGCTCAATCTTGAGATAGGGGTGTGTGGAAGTCTTTGGGTGTGAGCCCTTTGAACAACTATAGAACGTTGGATGCGTTAGGGAGCTCGGGAGGGATGATTTGGGCTTGGAAGGTCTCCTCGTTTTTGTTCAAGGCGGAGGTGAAGGGTTCTCATGTCCTTATGGTCTTGTTGGAGTGTTCCATCTCTTCGACTCTTTTTGCATTCTCATGTGTCTATGGCCCCTGTTATTTGGCGTTGCGGCAGGAGTTGTGGGAGGATCTGCGTGATGCACGAACTGCTTTTCCGAACTGTGCATGGCTTATCGGCGAGGACTTTAACGTCACTCTCCTCTCTTCTGACCGCCCTCGATCGTGGGGTGGCCAGGATCCGGGGTCTCTTGAGTTTGCTGATGTTATTGATGAACTGGAGCTTGAGATCTTAGATGTTGAGGACACGAAATATATTTGGCGAACCTCGGGAAGCCGATCCCATATTGATTGTTTCCTCGCGTCTTCGGAGCTTTTGGTCGCATTTCCCCTTTCTTTTGCTTCCTCCAAGCCCCGTATTAGGTCGGATCATGCACCCCTTATCTGGGACTCAAGCGGTTCTGCTGAGGGATGGGGCTTTTTCAGATTTGAGCATGCTTGGCTCTTGGAGGATTCTTTCAGAGTTGGTTTGCTCTCTTCGGTCTTCTTTCGAGGTGTCTGGCTCGGATGCGATGAGACTCTCAGCGAAGTTTAAGTCATTACGTCAGAGATTGGTCATGTATAAGAGGGAAATCAAATAATCTAGAACAGCTCGCAGGGAGGCTGCGAAACAGGAGATCCAGAGACTGGATAAACTTGAGGACGACAGGTTACTGGATGTTGTGGAGCTGGGGCAAATGGCATCCGCCCAAAGAACGATATTGGAAGAAGATAGGAAACAGGTGACGGAATGGAAGCAGAGATCTTGGATCGCTTGGCTTAAGGAGGGTGATGCAAACACAACTTTCTTCCACAGGCTTGCAAGTGGTAGGCGTCGGATCAATTCGTTCTGATCTATTGTTATTGAGGGTAATAGATTTGTTGAAGAGGGAGAGATGGTGAGTGTGATTGCGGATCACTTTCATGATTTCTCGAGGAGGGTAGATTCCAGGATTTGGAGGTGGAGCGGTCTTGGGGCATCTCAACTCTCGAAAGTGCATGCGAACGGTTTAATTGTGCATGTTACCTCGAAGGAAGTTAAGGCGACAGTATGGAGTTTGAATGCAAGTGGGGCGCCCGGCCCAAACGGCTTCTCTGTGTTTTTCTATAACGAGTTCTGGGGCCTGGTGAGTGGTGAGATTCGAAAGATTGTGGAGAAGTTCTGTCGATGCAATGATGGTTTCAAAAGGCTTAATAGGGCTTTTATCTTTCTTCTTCCGAAGATGAACATTGAGGAAAGGATTGAAGACTACATACACATTGCTCTATCGAATGGTATCTACCTCATAGTGGCGACGGTGTTCGTGATCCGTCTTAGCAGAGTCCTTGACCATATTGTGTCCCTGGTCAATCGGCTTTCATTCATGGGCGTCAAATTGCAGACAGTTTGGTATTGGCCTCAGAGATCATCTCCGACTAGAAGCGTAGTGGCAAGCAGGCTTTTATCTGGAAGGTGGACTTTGCTAAGGCTTACGACACTTTGGACTGGCAGTTCTGTGGGTGGCTCTTTATAGAAGGGGTTTTCCAGATGTCTGGATCTCTTAGATGAAGCGATGCGTCACCACGACGTCGATGTCGATATTGGTTAACGGGCGTCCTGAGGGAGGATTTTTTCAACTGCAGAGATGTGTCAGACAGGGGTGCCCTCTTGCTCCCTTTGTTGTTTGTCATGGCAACTGATGTTCTAGCGTGCATGATTGATCGGATTCAGAGTAGAGGAATGGTCAATGGGTACTGATGTGGGGATGTGTGTATCCCCATGCTACAATATGTGGATGATACGATCCTATTTGTGGAAGGCGGTAGGGAGGGGGCTGGAGCTTTGGCTCTCGTCTTGGAGATTTTTGGGGAGATGTTTGGTCTGGTGCTGGACCATAGTAAATCCATCGTTGTTCCATTCGGCGTGTCGAAGGATGATGCTCGTGCTTGCAGTTTGGAACTGGCCACGCGATGCGATCCCCTTCCTATGCGGTACCATGGGCTTCCTCTCACGGCTGGCAGAGTCAAGGTGTCGGACTGGTTACCGGTTGTGGAGAAGATAGAGAGAAAATTGACTGGTTGGAAGGCTGCCCTGTTGTCGCGGGAAGGACGCCTGGTGCTGGTTAAGGCGGTTCTCTCTACAATCCCCGTGTTTTTTTTTCTTCTCGCCTCCTCCCTGTCAGCATCAGGAGGCGTATGGAGCGGCTGATGCGGAAATTCCTTTGGAGTAGATCTGGCTGGGAGGGGTAGGGTATGCATTTAATAGATTGGGAGACCGTTATGTTGCCTAAGAAGAATGGTGGGCTTGGAATCAAGAGTTTGGAATCCCTCAACGAGACCCTTCTGATTAAGTGGGTAGGCAGAATATGGGGCATTAATGACAGTGTTTGCTGCAAGTTAATCCGTCGCCTCTACAATATCCCTTTGGCGGGGCCTGGGATTTTGCGACAGCGTCCCGATCAATCTTCTTTCTGGAAGGGTATCTTGAAGATTTTACCTCGCGTTCATGAGCTTTTCGGACCAGTAGTTGGAGATGGTGCCTCTTTTCATTTCTTGACGGAGGATTGGACGAGGGATGGCCCCCTTTGCCTTGGCTGCTAATTCTGATGCACCGGTTATTGACAGTTGGATCAGTGGGAACTGGATGTCGTCTTTCAGGACTTTGTTTTATGATCAGCGCTTAGAGGAGTTCATCCGTTTGCTGGATTCGCTTGGGCGGGCTAGGAGGCCTTCCCAAGGCATTGATCACTAGACTTGGAAGGGTGGGTCTTTGTCAGTTCGTAAGGCGTACTGCCATCTGTAAGCTGCCTCCTGCTCTCTCAGATGTTTTGATACGGGATTGTAGTTTTGTTTGGTCGCTTGGGCTCCCGGAGAGGATCAGTTTCTTCCTGTGGCTCTTTAGAAGGAAACGTATCATGACTCGAGATCGTTGTGCTAAGATTTTCATGACAATGTCAGTCAGATGTCCTCTGTGTGGAAATGCCATTGAGAAGCTGCAGCACATGTTCTTCCGTTGTTCGGCTACCTCGCCTATCTGGGATGAGTTCGGGTCGGTTTGGCTTTGCACCCGCTCGTTTGATTCCTTTTGGTCTTCTCTTTTTGGAGCGTAAAATAGACTGAGAAAAGAGGTCTCTGCCCCGGTGGTAGTGTTGTGGGTTATTTGGCTAGCTCGTAATGATGTTCTTTTTTCTGACCACCGCTTTTATTGCGAGAACGTCATTGTATATTACAAGCGCTTGCTCGAGACCTAACTTTTATAATAGGTGTTATGTCTTTTTCTTTATTTATTTAATAATAATTGGGTTGGGTACCTAAGTGTGATTCCCCCCCCCTTTTGGCTTCAAAAAAAACATGACTATCATGATCCTGAGCTAGACGTCTTCATCCTCGGATGTGAACGTAAGTGGAGTATGTTCTACTCAATAAAGACTTTATTGTCATGTACAAATTGAATACTAGCAGTAGAATAGTAATTGATATAAACATTCAACTTTACTTGTATTCTTGCTATCAGATCCATGCCAATATGAGAAACATGTTGGATACAAAGAGGTTGAACAACCTTGTCTGTGTGTTCCAATTCCAACCTGCAGGAATGTTAGCTTGAGAAAGAAAGAGATGTCAATGTAGAGGCTCGAGATGAGGTCATTCCATGTTCCGGATTGACTTGGGGTACTATAGTGCATGCTAGTGGTGTCAAAAAGACTTTGAAACCGAGAAGGAGCAAGCAAGCTTCATCTTTGCTCAAATGATGTGCCAATGAATGAAGAAGAAGAATTGTAGTTTGAAGACATAGAAGAAGAAGACGATGATGAAGACGATGAAGAAGATCTTGATCTAGATGTGGACATTGATGATGATGAATGACCACCAGTTGCTTTGTTAAGCATGTCCATGTTATGATGTGTTTTTTTAAACATTAGCTCGTGATATGCTATATAGCAAGCATTTTGTTCTTAACTTGATTATTTTTCTTTTGCTTCAATTGCTTCGTTAATTAAATTCTTATACATTTGAAAATATCTAAATATATGCAAATATATAAGAATATTTATAAAATTTTGTTTATATAATTTAAATATATAAAAAATTCAAAACTGATTAAAGCCCGACCAATTCCACTTAGTCGTCCGACTACCGATTAATCTTTAGTCAGTGACATTGCTGATCAAATACCAATTGTCGACTTCTGCAACCTTGGCTTGATCTCGCTTTGGTTGAGGTTTTGATCTCGACCTACTTATCTTTCCCAAGGGTGAGAGGCCTCACATCAGCCAGCTCCTACTCTTCCTCCTCTGAGTAGCTTTTTATCTGCTCCGACCATCACTTTTAATGACTTTTGACCTCCTCTATGCTCCGTGAAAGTTCTTCCCTATAGAGGCGCATTGACATCTGGAGCAGACCCGGTGACCCACAAAGCATGTTCAAGTTCCTGAACTTGATCTAGATGTGTAGGACTAGCAAACATCCTACTGTCATTTTGTGTCACTTCTTTCGTCTCATAAGTATTCTCTTGATTTCATGGGCCCCCTATACTTTCCAATTAACTATGGCACCCCCAGAGTCCAAATACTTAACAATAAGTGTCCACCGCATACGATTCCACATTCAAAATACAAAGTTGTACAATACATATAGGAGTAGTGAAGAAAGAAAAATCAACTACATTTTCCATTTAATTTTCATTTGCATCAATGTCCACAAAAGATGTACAATGTACTAAAATGTATCACAACACGTATATATACATCACGTCTCTCAAAAATATGTATGTCTCTCAAAAATATGTACAAGTACAAGAAAACAAAAGAAAAGTAAGTTACTACACCACTAGTCTTAGCTATAAAAAGTCAACCGACAAACCCTATTATATCTATTTATTAACCTCAAAATTTATCGAAGTTTGAATAATATTAGGTTGCCTTTCATAATACTATATCCAATTAAAGAAATGATATATTAAAAAGCATCCTGCACCCCTCCTCAACCTAGTTCCCTGCAACTATAGTATGATGGAAGTAACTGTCCAACTGAGTATACCGATGCTTAGGGAAAGAGGCTTCTAAACACCTCGGCAAAAGGTCAATGAAAGTCCAATTTTCCATAATTTTAGGGTCAATCTTCTTTAGATGAAACCTATTCCTAGGATAATGGGCGATGTGTATAGGACTCGAGTACATATTCACCATGGCATGTTGATCAACGATTACTAGTGATTCCAACTTTACGTTCCCAAGTTGTAGAGAACAACTATGAACTGAGGCATTTTTTCGAATTCGCTCCGCCTTACAACCTTGCTTCTCATTATCATTGCCATTGTAGCACATGTGTGGCCCAGCCCACAAGGGACATGCAGACTTGATGTCATCCCTACCTTCATCCAATATCTCACCAGCAATCCCTCGTAAATGTGGCACGCACCTTTTGAAACCTCGCTATAAGGCAGAGCAGGACATAGTACTTTCAAAAAGTCACTACAAACCACACAACTGCATGGCTCGCCTGAGTACTGAGCACACTAAACAATCCGCCAACTGGACTCGACCAGAAAAAAGCACAATGCCCACTTCCATGTTTGATGTCTTCCCACTACTCACTTAAAAAAGGAACTCTTACCCAGTCCTATAGCAAGCTTGCTTATGTGTTCCCCGGGAACAGAAAGAGAACATTGCTTCCTCACCATTAAGCTAACCTTAGGACCCATACCCCTATGGTCCAGCATTTCAGCTAGAACTCATTCCCCTCAGTCATAAGCAAGGAGATCTGAACCTGCACAATCTTCATACCATGGCAAGAAGTATGACTCTAGAAAAAGTTTGGGAGAGGTCGAGTGCGTCATTAGAGGGCTGATTGATTCAGCAAAGGTCTCAGATTGTTAACATCTAGTGGTTGTTAACTAACTCTATCATTGAAATCTCCTCTACACACCACTCCTTTCTTGACCCTTTTCCCCTCCTTCACACAACTTGTCATGTGCATTTCTCCTTATCACATGCGCATCCATGCATTTTCATCCAAAACCACATACAATCTATGTGTGTCCTAATATTCTCTTGCATTTCCAAACCCCAATCTTTCAAACCTCGCCAACTAGTATTAGAGCATGGCATTCATATCATTCTTATGATACAGCAACCTGCACCTACATTCACCAAGTATTCACAATCTAGAAGTATGAAATAAAGAACATGAATAAAAATTAAGAACAAACATGATGTTTCGTGGAGCCTTACTCGTGAAGGAGTGGGAAGAAACCACGGAAGAATGTCTCATACTGATACTTGTAACATTATATTTCTCAATATCTTATATGGGTCGTCAAAATCTTTTTATAGTCCCATTAACATTGCATGGTTCCATCAATAAGCAATATGGAACTAAACATGAGTGGCGTAATTGGACTTTAAAGTAATCCAATTAACCATCCAAATCATTCTCTAACACATGTCATGAATGAAAGTCAAATCTTAGAGGTATCCCTCACAATACTACCTTTCAAAATCCTCACCAACTCCACGACATACAACCCTTACCATCAATGCATATTCAAATGCCCCCTCTTTCCTCAATGTCATCAATAGTTTGATTTATCTTACCCAAAATTCCCTCACAAATGCTTGCCCTCCTCAATTGTCATCGTGACGTCGACCTCCTCTTGAACCATCATCAGGAACTACAATGCTTTGCCCCCACACCCCCCAATCAATGTTGCTTCCTCGATCAAGTCTCGATCTTTGGGTTACAATCACCACCACCTCACCAGACACCTCTCTTCCCAAACTAAATGCATCATCTTTGATGTTGTACAAAATATTTAATTTTATTGTAATTTTATTTTTAATTGTAATTTGGTATTGTAAAGAACCAAAGTCACAATCTTAGGACATGTCTTTTGGTTTGAATGTGTCTTTTGGATGAAAGGTTGCTTTCTTAATGGATTTATAGCTATATAGGGCAACCTACTTCTATGTAATTAGGTAGTTGAAAGGATGTAAAAATTAAGTTAGCCTTTTACTTTATCCTTCTTCTTTTTTTGAAACCAAAGCTCTTCGGGGGATACACGTCAAGGTGTTCGCCCCAAATATTATTAAAAACCGCGAAGAAGGAAAGGAGGAAGAGAAGACTTACAATCACTAAGGATCGAGAGGATCCCGCAGGAGGTCCCAAAAAAAGAAAAATAAACACCCCAAACCAAACGAATTACAAGAGCAACCAGTCATTCACCAACAAGGAGATGTGTGTTAAGATATTCTCCTTGTAAAACCTTTGGCCCCTGAAAATCTTCGCGTTCCTACCAAGCCACAGCGCCCAAATGCACGCAAAGGGGCGAAGCAGCTCCCTCCTTGGCCGATCAAAACATGAGCGCGTAGAGTTCCAAAACGAGGAAGATGAAGATGCGTTAACCCATGAAACATTGGCGTCCTCCCAAATTGCGGCCGAGCTCGGGCAGAGAAAGAAGAGGTGCTCCAAGGTCTCCACACTGGCACCACACATGGCACAGTCCAAGGCCTCAAACCCCGCAACAAATCTCGCACATCTATCTCGGGTCAAGACCCTCCCTCGCCTCAGAAGCCACAGGAAGAACACCACCCTCTCCGGTAGCTTCAGGTGCCACAACCAAGCAAGATCCTTGCACAAGAGGCTTTGGTGAGAGGTCTGCTGCTGCGAGATGGCCCTGAATGCCCGCTCGTGGAGAAGATGCCATCACGCCACACCCAATGATCTCTGGCAGAAGAGGGCGATGGCGCAACCCTAAGCAATTGCAGGAGAGCTAAGAGTTCATCAAACCGCTCGTCGGAGAGGTTGCTAGCGAAGGAAGGCGACCACTCGCCCCCACTCCAAGAGGAGGCCACCGTAACACGAGAGTCAGACGCCAGCGCGCATAGGCAAGGGAAAGAGGCACCGAGAGAGGTCTCCCCCGCCCAAGCGTCACGCCAGAAAAGAAGGGAGTTGCCATCCCCCAGCACAGGCTTGAAGAGATGAGAATAACGCCTAATCGCCGAAGCCATCCCCCTCCAGAAAGGTGTTCCAGATCGCCGAGAATCGACGTCGCGCAGCATGTCCACCCCGAGAGATAAAACCGCCCGCAGCATGGAGGGAAAGAAACCGTTGGCGTTGCCCCAAAGTCTGTTGACCCACTTTAGCATCAACGCGTCATTAGTCAGATCCAGCCTTCGTATGCCAAGACCACCTTCGCACTTTCCCTTCGCCACCTCCTTCCAGGCCACCAGGTGAATGCCACGCGACGAGGGACCCCTTCTCCCCCAAAGGAAGCTCCGCATGAGGCCCTCGAGACGCCTTCTAATCCCCACTGGGATAATCCAGTTCGAAAGAAAGTAAACAGGGATAGAGGCAATGACCGACCTAATAAGAACGAGTCGGCCTCCCCGAGAGAGCATCGCCGCACTCCACCCAGATAGCCTTCTTTCTGCCTTGTCCATCACCTTATGCCAATCATTCAGTCTTGTCCTCCTCGCGCCCAGCGGCAGACCCAGATACTCGAATGGGAGAGAGGAGGGTAAACTTCCCAAAAGCTCCCCACTCGCCGCTGCCGACCCTGCGTCCCAAGCGAAAGGAATTACCTTGGATTTGGATTGGTTGATGAGGAGTCCTGAGAGTTCGCTAAAAATGGTCAACGTCATCGCCATCCCTCTGACCTCCTCCATGCCTCCCTCGATGAAAACAATAGTGTCATCCGCATATTAGAGAGTAGGAATGTTCCTGAATGCGCCCGAGAAGCCCAAGGAAAGGCCTCGCGCCACCACCCTAGCCGCCATTCTGGGAAGGACATCCGTCGCAATAACGAATAGCATGGGTTCCAAAGGGCACCCCTGTCGCACACCCCTCCTTGGTTGAAACGAATTCCCAACGATACGACCATTCAGCATGATAGAGAAAGATGCAGTAGTAACGCATCGGCGCATCCACGAAATCCACAAATTTGGAAAACCACGAGCCCGCAACACCGCCCAAAGAAAGTTCCAGTCCAAGGAGTCATACGCCTTTGCGAAATCCACCTTCCAAAGAATCCCCTGCTTCCCCCTCCTCACCCAACTGTCCACCATCTCGGAGGCAAGAGCCGTTACATCGGAGATTAGGCGGCCCGGGATGAAAGCCACCTGCGAGGGATCGATTAAATCGTCAAGCAACGGCGCAAGCCTCCGCGACATCACCTTCGCAACGATCAAGTAGATAGCATTTGAGATCGCGATTGGCCGATAGTCCTCAATAGCATGCGGAGATGAAGACTTAGGTATTAGGACAATGAGAGCCCTATTGATCCTATCAAAGCCCATGTTACCACCACAAAATTCCGAAACCACCTCCCAAACCTCCAGACCCACCACCTCCCAAAAGTCTTTGTAGAAGGCAATGGGGAAACCATCCGGACCTGGCGAGGCGTCGCCGTTGAGATCCCAAACAGCAGCCTTCACCTCGTCCAAGGCGATTTCCTTGATCAACTCCGCACAACGCGCAGACGAGAGCTTGGAGGCATCCTCCCCCAACCAGCACCAGCGACGAGGCTGACGAGCCGAGGAGAACTCCCTGAAGTAATTGGCCACCGCGTTCCCCACCGCCTCTTCGCCCACCACCTCCCTCCCCCCGACAGAAATGGAGCGAATCAAATTTGCCCGCCTTCTGTTAGAGGCCACCCTGTGAAAGTAAGACGAATTTGCGTCTCCTTCCCTGATCCATTTGACCTTAGCTCTCTGGCGTCATTCTGTCACCCTTAATCTTTCCTCCCTTTCCACCGCGGCCACAGCCGCAGCCCTGGAGACCATCTCCTCAGCGCAGAGATCCCTCACCCCCTCCAAAGCATCCAACGCCGCAACGACGCCCTCCGCATCCTTCCTTGTAGACGCCCTAGCCTCCCGCGATCTTTTTTTGAACATAGACAAAACGCCCCTCAGACGCGTAAGCTTCTTCCCAAATCTGACCACCGTCGATCGACCCTCGCAAACCTCCTTCCAAGAAGAAGCCACCACCTCACGGAAATTATCGTCAAGCAGCCAGCACCTCTCATATCTAAAGAATCCCGCCGTCGGAGAAGACACCTTGGAGTCCCAAATGATAGGAGTGTGATCCGAGAAGGCACGCGGCCTAGAGAGAACCGCCGCCAGAGGGAACAGCGACATAAAAACCATCGACGCGAGGAACCTGTCAATGCACGACTTAGAGGAGAGTTCCTCCAAGTGAAGTTCACGTCCGATGCCGAAATATCTTGCAGAGCCAGGCCGTTGACGAAGTCCGCAAAGTCTGCCGAGCCCGGGTCGGAGCCCCCCCGGAGCGGGGCCTATCCGAGGGACGCAAGGTAACATTGAAATCACCTCCGATGAGCCAAGGCAAGGTCGGAAAATCCAGCGAGATTTGCCGAAGCTCGTCCCACATCTCCTTTCTTCGAGCCGCAGAGCAAGGGCCGTACGCACATGAGAAAACAAACGATTGAGAGTCCTCCTTCCTGGTGAGCAGAACGGATAAAGAATGGTTGCCCTTCACGGCAGAGACAAGGGAGAACCCCGAAGACTTCCAAGCAATAAGCAAACCACCAGCATTCCCAGAAGTAGACAAAGCCGAGAACTCATCAAGATCCCCCGACGAGAGGGAGCGCCAAACATCTTCATCCAGAGAGGCCAACTTGGTTTCTTGCAGGAGAATGACGTCACACCCCCATTCCTTGAATCTGGAACCCAGAATCCTTCTCTTATCCGCATCCCCCATGCCCCTAACATTACAAGAAAGGATCTTCATTAAGTAACCTTGCTGTAGGCCCAAGAAGGTACCACCCCCGCTGCCTCCGCCACCGCTTCTTCAAAGGTGGGGCATGAGTGATGCTCCCTTGACACCGAACGAGCGCTTCGCCTTCTTCTATATCGTTTGCAGGATCTCCTCGTTGATTCGCCCTCTGCACCTGCATCATCGAGGCCCTTCTCAGCAGCTGGCCCTGCCCCGCCTGAGAAACCCTCCTGCG
Organism: Ottelia alismoides; assembly: GCA_037367405.1. Classification (NCBI taxonomy): domain Eukaryota; kingdom Viridiplantae; phylum Streptophyta; class Magnoliopsida; order Alismatales; family Hydrocharitaceae; genus Ottelia; species Ottelia alismoides. The sequence continues at coordinate 50,165 of JAZKJV010002393.1, read as the reverse complement.
ACGACGCTCCGCCCAGAGGAGAAGAAGGTTCAACCCGCTGAAAATGAAGCAAACTTTCCGAGCATGGGGCGGATATCAGAACAGATGAAGAAAACGAGGTGCCCGGATCCCCCAACCTTAGAGGGCCCGCTTCAGCCCCCGGACCCGGATCATCCCCCGCCCGACCCGCGAAGAGAGTAGGACCCGCTTGAGAAAGGTCGGTCGGGTCAAGCTCGACAACCCGACTAACAGGATGACTTGCAGAACCGAATGATGTAGAAGCGTCTTGCCCAAGGAGACCAAACCCGGGCGAGAAAATCCGGAAGGCAGAGAATGGCGACCCCACCGAGAATGTCAAATCTCCTCCGAAGTTCGTGCACCTACCCTCCACGTCACTCCAACCGCCCGCCACGTCCCCCCGCATACCCCCAGGGGCGACAACCATGCACCGATTCCATGCGAGGGGATGGGCATCACGAACGAGGACAGGAGAAGGCCTTACGTAAACATCATAACAAGGCGCAGCTCCCAAAGATGAACCCAACAGCGGCGAGATCCTCGAGGCGAAATCCCACAGCGGAAGCTTCTCCTCGGAACACGAAACGACCCTCTTGCCGGCCTCCCCCCCAAGAGCCGACCGGTCCGGCAAAGAGGGTGGCGGTGGAGGCGCCACCACCGAAAGCTCGATTCTACAGAAGAACCTTCCCGGGTTTAATTCTTCAAAGAACACATGGCCAACTGCCCGATCGAGGAAGGCCTTGTTGCACTCCATTAGGATCTTCGTGGAAGCTGGATCATCCCCCGGCGATAAGCCGTCGTTAGTGACGGCCAACACCTCACCCCACCTCCTCAGAGGTCGCCGAAGACAGTGAACCGATCTTGAGAGAAAAGGAACCCCCCTGACCTCAGCCACGCAGACCTCCAACTCCGAGCATGCACCATCTGCAAACCGCAAATCCCTCCAAACGATGTCTCCATGAGGCCCTGCTTGAATCAAACGCAAACGCTGATCCCTTGAAAGACCTCTAACGCAGCATCTTTTCGAACCCAACAGGAACAGGTCCCCCGAGAAGCGGGTTCCCAGAAGCCCCACGAGAACGGAGTTCACCTCCTCGACCGACATGCACTGGTTCAAGAAAACTCCAACCATCACCCTGGCCGCACGCGGGCCACGCGCATGGCCAACCCTCCCCTCCGAGGAACTTGCACCCCCCGCCACCAGGGCGTCCTCCCTCGTTGAGCCCCCACCTTCATGCAACCCCCTCGACGTCGCGCCCGCATGGAAGACATACTCCTTCCCCCCGCAGCTCCTCTCCACCTCTGCCGAAGACCGCGCCACCCCTGCGACCACCTGCGCGAAAGTCCTGTTTGCAACGGCTGAGACAACCCCTTTTGAACGAGAAACCCCGGAATGCGCCGGATGTCTCCCGAGAGAGACGCGACCGACATCCCCCCTGCACCTTGTACCACATCCCGCTTGCTTGTGACCCAGCCCGCCGCAAGCAAAGCAACGGGGTCTTGCAACACAGACCGAAGCCAGATGGCCCCTCAACCCGCACCGCCAGCAAACCCGCCCTTGCTTCTTGCGAGAGACCGTCACCCAACCTCCATCTTGTGCGAGCTTCTCCTCCCCTTCAGCAGCAACAAACTGGGGGCTTACGCTTTGCGAGCTCGAAGCGCAACCCTTCCCCTGAGCCCGTTCATAAAGAACGTTGACGATCGCCTTCCCGGTCGCCTTCCCGGTCGCCTTTTGAGTCGCCTTTTGAGTCGCCCTTTGAGTCGCCATGACCACTTTCGTGGGATCAATTGCAATCCCCTACTTTATCCTTCTTCCCCCCTTTAAATTTCTCCTCTTAAATCCTTTAATCCACTCCGCTCATCCTTTCTTCTTCTCCATCACGCAGCATGGTGGACTCCTCCTTAGCCCTTCACCCAATTTCCTCTCTTCTCATCCCTCAATAATTCTTCCCTGAATTTCAACGACATCAATTGGTATCATAGATTTCAAATTGTCCATACTATTTAGCAGTCTTGTCAGATTTAGCAAATTCAAGTTGAGTCTATGGTTCACGTTCGCGACAGAAGAAATCCAAGCATCACCTGCTATCAAGCATTAAGGTACAATTAAGGTTAGATTTGTTGTTTGAGGAAGAAACATCCAACAATAAAGGTTCAAACTATAGCACCACGAACACATAACAATTTTGATGATGCAAAACAGGAAATAAATGAAAAATCCTTAACCAAAGGTTGGTCCCTTATAAAATCCAAACACGACGAACACAAAGAAGTGGAAAATATGAATCCATTTACGATGAAAGTCTTGGGGATAGTGATTCCAACTTTTCATCCATGGTAGTGTCCATAAAAATGGAATTGGATGAATACAAGAAAAGAAGGCCTTCTCCTGTTACTGTCCAAGATGCTTCCAAACCGGTTTCAGAGGAAGATTCACCAGCAACTCCTCCTCACAAAGCCACCACCATCAACACCACCGCCCATCTTCACCACAAGCATGAAGGATGGAGCCTTCCACTATTCGGGGAACAACAAGCCTGACTTAATGATGCATAGAGCCATTGTAAGTCTTCATGATTTATCTCAAGATCTCATTAGTGATTAACCGATGGGCCTATAATATTCTAGACCAAGATCCTGAGCAATATGAACTTGACTCTCCTAGCAAGACCTTCAGCACTTTTCATAGAAATGTTCGAGAATAAAGTGAGATCCATGAATTTGAATATTTAAACTTTTCAACATATCATTCCTTTAACTTGCTATAATATTATGAAAAGCAACATAATGTTATTCAAACTCTGATATAATTTCGTGGATAATAAATAGATATAAACTGTGCCACCACTCCGTAGTGAGAGACTGGGCCCTGGATCCCCTCTAATATCTAAAAAAATGAAATAACAAAGAACTAGCTCTTATCTTTAGTCAGAAGAGTTTAGGTCAGACTTTCCTATCCACTCTTGACAGAAGAATCCAATATATTTAGGAAGAATCGCAGCAATTAAATGGATATTTTTTGGTTTGAGTGCTTTCCAAAAATGTTGAGCCGGGCTTGGGCATGGGGGCGAAACCATGGGTATGGGATGAAGTAACGATGAAGTTTGCAGTTCGCACTGCCTCTAAAACCAACCTCACTGCCAATCAGGCCCCCATTGCTACCACTGAAGTACTAACCTCTCCTCAGCCTCCACAGTGCCATCATCTGAACATTTTTTAGAGCTCCATCATCGTTGCCTACGCATGCAGCAGCCATTGTGTCATCAATCATATCTCATTTTTCGAGCATATGCCGCCAACATCCTCTCCATAGATGGCCCATCCATCGTTGTGGGTTAAAGCTCCATCATAGGAGCACATGGGTTTCTTGGAACTACTGCCCTCGTCATCTTCTCCTCAAATACCATAGACGTCTTCGCTGGAGGTACATGTGTTGGAACCCTAATCGCAAGTCCCAACGGCATCATTGGAGTGGGAAGCAAGAACGATTGCTCTACTTGCCCATATAGTTTGGTGTCACTGCAACTATTGTCAAGGGACAAAGGATACTCAAACCCTAAGATGGGTCCTGTATCATCATCTCATGGGAGGCATGAACCAGAAAAAGAGAAAGATGGGACTATTTTGGGTAAGTTTCAAAATACCCCTCTCCCAAAAGCTTTCTATGAAGAGGTTATGCATCGGAAACTCCTAAAAGTAATATGGAAAGGGGACTTAGGGGACGAAGTGCTGACTCTAGGGCCACTGGTACAATTGTCTATAAAAATAAGTCCTCAAACTAGGAAAGTTGCAGTGGACAACATCAATATTTTTAATAATTGCATAGTCCTCGATGTTTTTAATTTTCTCTGGCAACCATGACAAAGGACTGTTCTAGAATGCTCCCAGGACTCAACATTGATTTTGATCCTGCTTGCTGGAATATGAAATTTAATCTCAAGCCTTGGTGTTCTAAATTTTGTATAGGAGATCTGTAAGGTCAAAATGTAGCAAGGAACCAATGAGTTCAGGCATGTAGCAAAAGCAACTCATTCGAAGATGAGCTTTTTTCAATTTTTTCAAGATGAAGGAGAATCGATGCAATACAAAACATTTAGTTTTATTGTAGTTTTGTTTTTTATCGTAAAGAAACCAAAACTCGCAATCTTGGGATGTGTTTTTCGATCTGAATGTGTCTTTTTGGTGAAAGGTTGTTCAATGGGTTAATTCTCTATATACGGCAACCTACTTCTACATAACGGGCAGTCGAATGAGATTAAATTTAAGATAGCCTTTAGCTTTATCCTTCTTCCCCCTTTGAATTTCGTTCTCCTCTTAAATCCTCTAATCCACTATGCTCCTCCTTTCTTCTTCTCCCTCACGGATCTTGGGGTTCTCCTCCTTATCCTTTTACATCAATTTCCTCTCTTCCCATCCCTCAACAATTCTTTCCTAAATTTCAACTACATCAATCTTTGTGCATTCTCGTCCAACACCTTGAACAATCAACGAGTCTCATTTTTTTCTCTTAACCCCCCTCACCCAACCTCATTCTTCCGTACAGTGTAGTTACAAAGAACGCGGTAGTCTAGTGATGTTTCATCCATAATAATCCAAAGGACAAACTGATCCTAACCTACCTCCCATTTCAAGGCCAATCCTACTATATCCCTCATTTGTTCCAACTTTCCCTCCAAGTTTCCTACCAACAGCAGGGTTACTCCGAACCCTCCAAACACCTTGTCAAATGCCATCCTAAGTATCACCAGTAAGTATCATATATAACTGCAAACCATCCAACCTCCTCTCAACCGTTTCCATCCCTAGGACACAATTAGACCACATAATTCGAATTTTGTGCAGGAAACATTACCGTGAGTGTCGCTTGCGAAACACATGGTATTGACCACATGTCAGGAGTAAGTACCAATCAATAGGATTCAGACAACGTCGCATCTTTTTTTAAAAAGCAACAAGGAAACAACAAAGGAGGCAGGAAGATAAACAAATCGAAGTCACCGTGGCTCAGCAGACATCAAAAAAGAACTTGCGATGGCATGGCAGAGATAATGGGTAAACAACAGAGAACCTGGACGATCCAGAGGGCAGTGGTGCCAGCGGCAACACACCACAGAGCGGCGGCGGAGACGTCGGTGGAGGTCGGGCGGAGCCTCGGACGGATGAACTTGAAGAGGCCTCCTGTGCCGGACACGGCCCCTGCCATGTTCTTCGTATTGCGATTTTCTCGAGGTAGATCTGGACGGAAACTAAAACGGACGACAGATCCGGAAGAGCGAACCCTATATTGGATTTTGAAGGTCGTTCCTCACCTCCTTCCGAGCCCTAATCGGGCCGCCAACAATAGAAAACGAATTTCGTTATGTAAACCCCCTTGTATTTTAAGAATGTTATGAAATAGTACCGAGAGTCCAGAACGTTGCCTTTAGACGTCTTGCAAAGGAGGCGATAGAGCTGACAGTGACAAGGTAGGAAAAAAAAAGATGGGGAAGATTTGCATGTTTAGAAGAGTAAAATTAAAAAAACATCAGTTATGACTCGATACCAAATTATGATCCTCACTTTTCAAATATATTAAAAATAGACATCATCTATTTTTTTGTTTGAAATACAGTCCTTTGTAGGCTTTAGCAATCATTTTATGTCGACATCAAATACTGAAATTAAAAGTTCAAGTCCCTCTGTTACATTTGAAATATGAAGTCTGTGATTGGAAATCAACACATAATTGGAATTTTTTTAATTTATCTTATGTAGATTGTGTGATACACTCCAATTCAGATATATTCATCCATCCACCAGATTGTACCCAGAGTGCCGCATTAGGCTCACGTGACACAAAGAGCCACTACTTTCTCCATCATCGGCCAATCTCATTGGTCGCTACATCCTCTCCCTCCTAATTGAGTATGTCACATTAACGATCTATATCTTTGGTCGCACAACATCGCCACAATGGTTCACAACCCTCCTTACTAACTATGACATGCATACATGTTCGTTACCTTAACAACAATGCATGCTCCACTACATTGCATCTCTTCCACTGCACAAGATCCACTTGACGCATCCCCCCACAATGCTTCGTCACCATCATTCTCCTTTGTCTTGAATCATCTTCATGCTCCTATGCATCTATGTGCTTATATGTCTCATCCCCGCAATCTTAACCCATACGATGAACATGTTATGAGGAGATATTATATTAATGTGAACAGAATAAATGTTGCAAAAACAACAAAAATATCTCGACTCCATAATTCAATTTTCATAGACGGTATTGCGCATTTCAACAAATAAGATAACATCGATCTAAAAAAGAGACGAATACACTATATGATATAGAAATTAAAAGTATATGCTTATATTGCAATTTAGTACAATTGATATTGAGATTTTATCACATGTGCTCCTCTTAGATATTACAATGTCAATTATGCCTATCTCTTTTTTGGAATATTAGTTGTGCTCTTAATTTCCTTTGCATTATTGTCAGTTGTTTCCTTCTCTTAGTCCGACCGTCAATGAGTTGAACTAAATCATGGTCCATAAAAACCGCAGTGTAGTTAGGAGGGGTATAATAGTCTAAACAGAAGCTCCTTCGCTCTCAGCCCTATCAGACTTATTCTGACACCTTTAATTCTTCTTGTAGCTTGATTTGGAGTGTGGATGTCGATATGATATCACGGCTCATGCAACAAAAAGCTCTAATGGATTTGAACCATCGATCGGTGCCCCTCCGTTGGCTGATTTGTGATAGTTCTACATTCTTGACGAATGTCATGTTCTTCCCCAAATCGATTGCTAAAAACAACCTCCACGAATGATCTAGATGGGAAGAACGTAACTCGAAGGGATAAGAGATGGATATGGATTCTAAGTAGGGTCGATTTATGAGGTTAGAGATGGGTTTGAGGCCTTGTGAAAGGTGACGAAGGTGGAGGCTCCGATGCTTGAAGCTTTGATTGATTTTTAAGGTGATCTGTGATCCGATCTGGAAAGGAGCGGGTATGTGATTCTCGATTTTGGTTCACAAATAAATAGAGAAGATCGTAGATTTGGGAGAAGTTGAGAGTAGTAGAGAGAGAAGGTAGAAAAGGGAGAAGACGAGTGAGAGGAGCAATGTATTGTTGCGTCAATAAGTAGTTTAGGGTCCAGTATGCTGCGCGATGGAAGATGAGGGGGCGAAGGAAGCAGTTTGGGGATTCTTTCAGGAGGAGAAGGGAAGGAAGAAGAGGGGTTGGAGGATGGGGGATAGGGGAGGAGGGAGGTGGAGGAGTTGAGAGTCGATAGAAGAGATGGGAGGCGGATGTCACTGAAGATCCGTAAATTGCCCTTGTTAGTTTGTCTATGTTATTGTAGTCGAGCAATAGAGGATTCATAAAAAAATTATCATACCGAGAAATGATATAGAGAATCAAGTTTCAATGCGACCAAGATTATTTATTTTACCTGGGTAAGCCCCAAGATAGAGCTCATGGAGGTAATATACTGGTCTAGAATTAATGATCAAATAATTTAGATAGTTTGGTTTTCAAGAGAAGAAGTGGAATTTTTTTGGTGTCTTTGTTTTTTTCCTTTTCATCCTTTTTATGAATTTTAAAATAAAAAAAATGTAATTAATTTAAAGAGGAATACAATGCATGTATTTTCAAACTAAATTTTAATGCAGAAAAGAATGATATGATATGTGATACAATAAATAATTAAATGCAATGTTTTTTGTGAATTTTGGATGGCGTATAATGCTATGAAATGCAAGTAAGTTCATGATGATGACAAATGCATGTCCAGCAAACAAATGCAGGAGCAAGCAATTAACAAGACAAGTCAAGTCAATCAATGAAATCCACATAGCCCACCAATCAACTAATTTCTTTTTATGCCAACCCTAGTATGGAAGTGGAGAATGAAATGAGCGTATTCAATGTTGAAAATTTAGAGTACACGAGGAAACACACGCTCTGTACAACTAGAGTCCATTCTACCTACCTCTTCTACTAGCCACTTGCCTTGCAATCTAAAGTCTGTACATCCTCCCACTGCTCCTTCTCCTATTAAAAAAATAAAAATCCCAAAAAGATCAAAAATTTGAAAAATCAGAAAAACTTGTAAAAATAGAAAATGTAAATGAATTAAAAAAATTGGATCCTACCCTTAAGGAAGCACTCAGCGAGGAATTGATTTTTAAGCTTCCTTAAATAAAGGCCATAGATCAAATCCCTGACTTCAAATGATTTATGAGAAGTAAATTGATTCCTAAGAGGTCAAGCAATGAGAGGACAAGGAATGAGAAACATCTAGTGTATATGGTCACCTCCTTTGTGGTGGGGAGAAAGATCAAGAGTCGCAAAGTGAAGCGGTTACCTAGGGTTGAATGTGAAGTCAAAGACACTACCTTCACCCATGCTAGAATCAATGACGACTCATCGATAAATATCCTCCTGACCTCCGTATTTGACAAGCTCAAACTCAGACCAATCAGAAAGTTCAGAGAGATCTTTCAATTAGTTGATCGATCTATAAAACGGTCGAGAGGAACCATTGCAGTCATCATTACTTTACAAAGGTACTTTACTCTATGAGACTTCACGATCATTGACATTGAGCACCGAGGAGAGTTTACCACATCTTCAATTATTCCTGGGAAGTCGTTCTTAACCTTGTCTAAGGCAAAAATGGATTGTGAGACTCGGAGGATCGATTTACAGCATTGGAAGCACTACGACCTCACCCATTCTTTAACACGAGATACTCTAAAGTTACCCACAAAGCTGATGTCAGTCATGACCATTGAGAGGTAGATGAGTCCCACCTCTCTGCTACAACAGAGATACTGATTATCGAGCTGACCATTGGATCAGAGACTCCCGACACATCCATGACTCCCATTGCTTGCATCACTGCCATTGCCAAGCCAATTGAGAACACTAGCTCCTACTCTGAGACATGTATTGGCCCTTCAGTATTTTTACAATTTATATGGTGACTCGCTTGATGAGGAACACATGGTCAACACCGCACCACATCCTGGACCTTTAACAAAGCAGACAACCATGACTAAATTGACCCCACCCAAAAACACGGTTGCTCCATCCTCTAGTCGGATATCCAGTGAGAGGAAGTTGAGAATTGATTCCTCGAGGTGTTCCCTTAAACCCCTCAAGGCATGTCACTCTCCTCTCCCTAATAGTGATCCAGGTTCATGAAACCGACTAAGAAAGTTTCCTTCAATATACTAGAGAAGGAATTTTCTGAAGAGTCCTCGTCGGTTCTGGATGAGGTGATTTATATGAATGAGCTCAATTCGGCTATTCTTAAGCCCTATTTGAGCAAGCAGTCACATGTTGACCTTCGTTGGACGTTCCCTGCCCATCACTATTACTCATCTGGGGACGATTCTGACAACAACGCATATGTATATTACCGACCTCCTCGCTTCCGCTGGAAGGTTCGTCACAAACATTCTTGATCCTTGTATATTATCACTCATCCTTAAATAGATTTTCTTTCTTTTATTTTCCTCCCTCTCCAGAGATTCGTGCAACTTGCCCTAGTTCCGTATCGTTTTCATTTTGTGGCTATACTCATGATTATTATATCCTAAGTATATGGGGTGAGTGACATGAGCTGCTCTTTCTCTTCTTTTATATTTCTTTTTGTATATTCTCTCCTACTCACATCGGTCCCCCAGTCTTGACCACCACTCCATGCTTAGGCTTACTAAAGCCGAAGTATAGGGGGGCAGATGCCCGTTGTGTATTCTCTACATCCACTTCTTCCTCTCCTCTCTCTCTTTCTCTCGTTTTCTATTCCTTTTTCATGCTTGTGCTTAGTAAGAGCTATGTCTTTATTTCACTTTACGTCATGATGACATAACACATGCTAAGTATAGGGGGGTCGTGTATAATACACATATACTTTACCCACATCTCGTACTTTCATGTATTTTATGTATAATATTCAATAAATACAGGAATGGGTAAAAAATAAAAAAAAATTATTTTGTTGAAAAAAATCAAAATAAAAAAATCAAAACATCTGAAATCTTTTTAAAAAATCCACTCTTTTAAAAAAAACTTTTTTTACTTTTCCTCTTTTTCAGAATAAAATAATAATCTTTTTTTTTCAAAAAAATCTATAAAACACTAACTAATGAGTTGGTTTAGTCCTTGACACTTACACATTCATACAAGACTAGTGAAGTTCAAGAACACTTGGTTTACGGGGTTTTGAAATTTAGAGTTAATCAGCTTCGTCATTAGGGTCTTTGACTTAATTATTCACATTTCTCTAATTTGAAAGATGTGTGTGCTATATTACATACTTAGCCTCTACCGTGAGAATATGATCAAAACTCCTCACATACACGGCTGCAGTTATGATGAGATGAGTTAAAATTTCACTTGATGAACTGGGATGAGGGATTTGAGTTTGGACCTGATTTTAGGATGCTCAGGGATGGGATAAAATCGACGAAGCAGCACCTTTAGCCAGCATGAGAATATGTTTCTCGTACTATCATCTTGATATTGACCTATGTTTTAGGGTGCGATGAAATCTAAAAATTTGCTTATCAGTGTACGCCAACTTTATAAAAGCAGTGGAGCTAGCCAAAATTCAAAAAAAAAGGAAAGAAAAATATCTACACTACAAAGTCAAATACAGAGAGATCCCACCAAAGGCGAGCATCCCAACCATTTCAAAGTGTCCACTTGGACCAAAGTTATTAGGATTAGGAGTCAGGCTAGTATCCAAAAATAGCTTTACATCGTAAATGCTACAAGTCTGGGTGTAGAAGGTATATTAGATACTCAAAAAAGACACACCCCAGTGTATTATCAGGAAAACAAGGGCAGACGACTCCGAATTATCTTGACGAACACACTGATAAACACCAAAAATATTCACGTGTTGAGTTAATAAAGGTACTGGAGAGGTTCCTTGTTCCAATGAGAGGGAGAGAAGAAATTACATAAACATATACCCTCCATCAACTGACCTTCCATCTCCACTTATTAAGTCTGACAACTAAAGAGACGGTGGATTGAATGCAAGAAATGATCTATTTCCCAGTGTTGAGGATTGAGTTCTTAGGAGAGTCTCTTGGACGGGAACCTTAGATGACGCTACGACTCTACTCTTGTAACTGTAGTCCATACTTAATGGCATGTCCTTATTATATATGTATACAGAGATAGTCTTATGATCAGGGAAATTGGATACCTTTTGACTAGACCTTGGTTTAGCTTAGATTTTTAGGATCGCAAAAATTGAAAAGTTCTTCAACGGATCAAGTCTTGTTTTCACATATACGGACAAGGGTTAATCCAACTTATTACTTCTTTATTTGCTCGAGGACTAACAAAGTTTTAGTATAGGGGGTGATGAATTCGTGATTAATCATCTCTATATATTAGTCTTATCTAAAATTTTTAGCCAAATATCAAATTAAAATCAATAAATTAATAAAATGATTATTATAAATAAATTATATTTATTATTGTATATTTTAATGTACAAAGTAAATTAATGGTAAAAATCGTAAAATAAAGGAGTTATTCACATGTAAATAATCAAAATTTCATGTATTTTTAATAATTCCATGTCAACTTCTTTTAGATTAATTATTTCTCTAACTTGTATATAAAAATGTATATAAAAATATAAAAATATAAAATAATTCCCATCATCAATAAACACTCCTAGACCTCAAAGAGAAAAAGTCGTAAAGTTCAACTTCCCAGCCACATTCCCGCTCCGTATGAACTCCAAATTTACGAAACTTACTTTGAAGTTCAAGTTTGAAAAATATCTATCCAATTAAAGTGGTTTCATTAAAATCGTAGCTCGTTTACAAAATACGAGTTTTAGGACCTAGTTGTATATCATATATAATGTAAATATTGTTCTTTTCTCATTTTTTTACCTTCTCTTAATTATAAAAATCCAAAAAATATTTTTTATTTCTATTGTTTTATTTTTATTTTGTAAACATCTCCAATAAAAAAGACAAAAAATAAAAACTAAAAAAACAAAAAAATCGTGTACACATTGTTTGCTTTATTTTGTTGACTTGGTTTTGCAATTTCTCCATTCTCTTTTAATCTTCTCTTATTTTATTCTCTTTTTAGTAGCCTACATTTATTTTATTATTTCATTCTTATTTTCTTTTCTTCCACCAACTCCCATTCTCTCCTCGTTTTCCACCACTCCTCCAACCTCCACCCCACTTCTTTTTAAACTTCCTCCTCCTTTTTATTCCTTTCTCCTCCTCCATTCTCTTTTATCCACCATTTCGAGAGAAGAGATGTCGAGCCCTATAACCTCCATGTGGTAGGCGTAGGAGACGAGTTGAGCGACGACAACCTCAAAGGCGGGATCCGCAACACCACCATTGTCGTGTCGCGAGCTTCCAATCAGGCTCATTTAGCTTCGAAGGACACTTCATCGTCCTTCTCGAGGCCACGACAGGAGTGTAGCGTAGATGCTCCACAATCCAGATGAAACCACGTGTAAGTTATCCTTATCCTTTTCCTCATTTTTTATTTTATCTAATATTTTTTTGTTGTTCCACACCACATCGTCGCTAAATCATCACTATTTCCACCTCTCATCTTAATTACTTTTGATTTCATGCATGAGAAAACAAAAAAAAATCAAAACAATTATAAACATAACATAAAAATTTATTAAAAAAATCAAAAAAGTAAACAATCGATGGTCGGCCGTTCTTCCCTCCTCCATTTTCAACCGTTGTCCGGACCCCCTCCGTCGCACCAACTGTCCTCACGCATCTCCTGCGCGTGGCCACCCATAAGCAACTTTGTCATCCGCTCTCACGCATGTCGCGACCCCGATTCCCGAGCCATCGGATCCTCCCATATCCGGATCTGATTACTCAGCAATAATTTATTCAACAATCACAACTAACATTCAGAACAGACTGCAAATAAAATACTCAGAAGAAAGTATTTCAACACTTTTCCATTCACAAAATAAAGTTCAGATGATACACTATCCCACTATAACCATTTACATGTACATCAGCTTGAAAGGAAAATATACAAAAGATTACTAACTACCTTAAAAAGTAAAGCTACTGTGGCTGGCTAGATGTCTAGTATGTAAGCTGGATGAATTTTTAAAGTCCTTACGATGGCTCACCGACACCTGTTGGGTTTTTCATAAATCATAGGATAAAAATTAGTGAATGCTAAGTAACACAGAAGAGAAAAGCAAACAAATTGTGTAATTTTGTAAAACTTGTCATCACAAAAGGTTTCATTCCTTTTTGTTGATTTGAGTCATATTCCTTTCTATTCCACGCCAGGTATTAGTCCAGGGGAATTACCTTACCACCATAAGGACTCCGAAGCTGTGGACACTTCGGGATTGGAGATTGCATTGATCTTGGTAAGCTTATGCCGCCGCACGTCGCCTCAACCAATCCCCCAATACTACCCTGACAATTTTTCTTTTCTTTTATTAAATAATATCTCAAACCCTCGGCCTGGAAAACAAATGGGCACACCATCTTCGAGGACTCGGTTGCTTAAAATCTCAGGCTAACATTTAATCGTATAACCTAGCGGCTTTAAATGCATATTATCGTGACCCATCCACTATTGAACCACCCGTGCCTCCTCATGGCACGACCACATCTTTAGTCGTTCAACCCGAAGATATTGACTCCCGGTACCACACGTTGCAAATAATTCATTTCATGCGCTCTTAACATAACAGGGCAACCGTGTACCACCTAGATAGGGAAACGCCAATACGGGTTCCTTCCGACAAACCTAAAAGTTGTATGCCTGACCTGTAGTTCTACTCCCAGTCATCCTTAACATGACACACGATCCTTTTCAGGATCTAACTCAAACCACATCAATTCCCATGATGTAAATCTTTCGTTAAGTCTTTGACTTGCATAATCAACAACACTTAGTATAGACTCACATGTATATTATTCATAACCATATATACTCGTATTTATGCCTATTTTAACTTCCAAACCCTAACTTTCAAAGGCAACGCATTTATTTGATGCTTAAATCTTATTTTAGTGGAAATCACAAAGCAACTCTTAAGATCTTTTAAAAAATAGCCAAAATTAGTGTTCTTCGTAGCAAAGAACATAAAAATCAAGAATTTCAATAATCTCATATGAAAACCCAACAGCAAAAGGAAAGATTTCGTTACCTAATCAAGCTCTCTCGTGTATTCAAGGCTTTATCGTGTTTCGTTTTTAGAAAGGCTATTTTAAGGCTCCTGAAAAGATCGAATTTCATATTCGAATCAAAAATGTTAAGAACGTGTCAAGACGCGAAGAACGAATGAAGAACGCGAAGAACACGAAGAACACGAAGAACGCCAAGAACATATTTTCTCATGAAATTTCGGCAGAGTTTCCCTTTATATCGGGACATATTTTTCGGAAAATTTCGGTAGAGTTTCCCCTTATATAAGGACATATTTCTCGGGAAAATTCGACAGAGTTTCCCCTTATATCGGGACATATTTCAAAATAAAAACGAAAAGAGTTTCATCTGTAAAATCAATTGAGAGGAAAATAACAATAAAACTGAAATAATATACTCAAACAACAAGAGAGGAAGAATCGATATACACCACGCATCTTAGGTGAGTGAACGTGTGACGAATCACAAGGTCGCTGACGTGCATAGCCGCCCGCACCTAAGTAGGGTACTACACAGATTTCTCCATCAAAAAAATTATAGAAGCATAATAGAAAGAGTAGAAACATAAATGTGGAGAATCGGTAGACACCACGCGTCTTAGATGAGTGAACGTGTGACGAATCACAGGTCACTGACGTGCATAGCCGCTCGCACCTAAGTAGGGTGTTACACAGATTTCTCCTCGAACCACAACATGAAAATGAGTCGGAAAGAAAGATGAATCAAACAAAACTTGGGAAAACAAGAGGATGAATTGAAAGCCTAGCTTACGAAGCAGACTAAGAGAGGATCATACCTTTCTCCTCCTCGTTCTCCCGACAGCGCTTCGTTAGCGCTCCTTCCTCGCCTCCCACTCCTCCTCCCGACCTCTCGACCCTAGCCCTTGGGGGGGGGGGGGGGGTAGTGGAAATCGTAGAGAATGAATGGGTAGGGGGGTCTATTTATAGGCTCCTGAAAACCACTAACCATGGTTAGAAAATCATAGTTTAGACCTTAACCATGGTTTAGCGGCCCATGGTTTTGGCCCATGGTTTTAGCCAAAACTTATCCCAAACTTGGGCTTAAGTTAGAACATTCTACAGGATTCTAAATTCGCTAATGACGCCTAATTAACACTAATTGTGATTAATTTTCACTAATCGCGATTTAACTTTCGCGGCTTACGCTTATCTTTTGTTAACTATTGATTAGTGTTTACTAATGATCACTAGCAGTTTTCAATATGTTATTAGTTTCTTTAATCATATTTAATTAGTCTTAATGACAACCATTATGGGTTAATGGCATCTTAGCCTTCCTTCTCTTTCTTCCGGAAATCATAACAATTCGAAACGAAGTCTGATTCACACGAAACAAATTCCGTTGGTTTCCTCTTGACGAGTCAGATCTTATTATATAGGATCCGAGATATGCCAAGTTCAAGGCTTTACATTGCATCTCGTGCGCGTGATCATATAGAAGTTGCTTCGCCCGCCACCGTGTGGTCGTGCACCTCCAGGTCACCCTCGTAGCCCTTCCACCCTCTGTCACGCGTGGTGGAGCCCCATCGCATTCCAGCGGTGCAACTTTAGCCCGTGACAGTCCCTGCCGACCCGTCGCCTCCCAATGCGCGGTCACTGCCTGCGCGCTGCCCCTGCACACTGTTGCGACCCCCGCTCTGCCACCCCTCCAGAGGCATCCTTCGATGCTGCTCTGCAACCCGCCACCCTAGACAACCGCAACCAGCGACCCTAGACGACTTCTTCCTCCCTTGACTGTTGTACTTCAGCCCATCCATTGTAGCGCATCCTGCGCATGACCGTACGCCTCCCCGTGTGCCACCGCCCTCTCTCTAGCTGCCAACCCCCATGCCGTACCAGCTGCGGTAGCCAACGCCCTCCCGTGCTCCCACCGCCATCGACTGACGCCGCCCAGACCCACCTGCGGTCGCCGCTCCCCGATGCCTACCACCATGCGTGTGGCCCCGCGTTGCAGCCACCCCAACCATAATCGTAGTAGTGGGTTCCATTCTTGGAACCCACGTCTTCCACCAAAGAAGAAGGGGCACGGCTCTCACTTGCCTTTTTATGCAAATTACACAATCAACCTCGAAGATTTGTTAAATTAAAGAAATGCTATTAAACACAACTTCTTTTTGTTAAGTTTTTATTTCGTGATTGCAAAGAGACCCTTATGATTGTGATTTAATTTGAACACTCATTTAGTACCTATTTTTAATTCTAAAAATTACACGTGTCTCTGTCAATTATGCATCTTTTAATTATTTATTTCTAATTTTATGAGCACCAGATGATTTACTAAAAATTAGAGTTTGAAATTAAGTGATATTTTTCTCAATTATGCTTTGAAATTTACAAGCATTTATTCCTTACTCTAAAAATTCTCAAAAAATCAGAGGTGTTGCTATTAATTGTTTTTAACTTATACCCAAATTTCATTAAAAGTAGAGATATTTTCTTCATGGAATAATTAGTTGAGTAATTTTTGTAATTAATTTTTAATTTGGTCCACACATATTATTTGTCTCCAAACTCAAATCTCATGAATTGCACATGAAAAGTCCTTTTGAGATAGTTTTGGTTTGATGCGAATTTACATTTTGTATTTATTAGGAATTAAATACGTAGATTCACTCTGCTTCAGTAAAAAATCATTAGAAAATCATACATTGTCGGAAAAATTCAAAAAAATAGGTAAGCTCATTTCATCATATTTGAGTTGATGTTCAAATTTCATAATTTTTGCATACGGTTTACATGAAAAAATACATAAAAAACCCTGAAAAGTTTGATTTTTTCATTGTTGCTTTTTAATCTCGAAAAGTAAAAAAATATTTTGCATTCATCATTGGATTAGGTTTCTAGAAAATATAAATTTTGGCTAAATTAGATTAATTTCATGTTAAAATTTAATTTGGCTAAGTTGCTTGATTTCTTAAAAACTTAATTCAATCGCATTTTGCATTGCTGTTCATGTGCGTAAAAAATACCAAAAAATTATTTCTGTGAAATTCATACATTAATTGATCTAATTTGCATCTAGAGTTGTTCCTTTACCTCCTTGAGTCGACCATGGGGCTTGCCTAAGTTAAAAATACATAAAACCACACTTGCTTGATTGTTTGGTAATTTATCGGTGTGGTTATTTTTTATTGATCCCGATTACCCGGCTACAACAACATATATACAAAATTAAATAGGACATTTCACGAGCTTATCAAAGGACCACCTGCAGCACAAACGGCAATCGCTTCGAGATTATGCGAGCTTCCTGCGTCTCCCGAAGTCTTCAGAATTGTTCGTGGTTTGCTGATCGAGCCCTTGAGATCAAGGGTTCAGCCAAGCACCTGGAGGCTATTCTTGGGATAAACTGAGGCTCAAATGCCCCCTCCAGATGTACAACTTGCAGATAAACAAAGAGGAAGGGACGACAAAGCAATCTGAGCATTTATTGGTGGAAGTCGAAGGCAAAATGGGAGCGGATGGCGAGGTTCGACGAAGGTGGTAGACTTGGACCTCAGAATCCAGATCCGATGAAGATCTGGTGGAGTAATGATGGGGGAAATGTGGAGAAATGAAGGGGCTAAGAAGTGGGGTGAATGGTGAAGGTCAAGACAAGGAATCACGACGAGTAACGGTGGTCGGAGCTCTTGAGCTCCGATGAAGCTTAACCTACCTAATAAGCTA
Organism: Ottelia alismoides; assembly: GCA_037367405.1. Lineage (NCBI taxonomy): Eukaryota > Viridiplantae > Streptophyta > Magnoliopsida > Alismatales > Hydrocharitaceae > Ottelia > Ottelia alismoides. The sequence goes on along the minus strand of JAZKJV010002393.1, from coordinate 32,281 downwards.
AATAACAATTTAAACATAAAATAACAATGCAGAAATGGAATTCTATGACTACAACTACCTAAAATGAAAAGAAAATGAACCTCAAGCGGCTGAGTGCTGCGAGATGAAACCTCACGGCGGAGGACCAACGGAGATGGTGGGAATGCCTCTACAATGCCTCTCCATGCGCCAAAATAACTGGGTGAGCTCATTGTCATTGAGCTCTAGCCCCGAAGCACAAGTTGGGGGAAGAAGCGAAGAGGAAGGGAACCAAATTCAAAAATAGAAAAAGGATGTCTTATGTACATGCGTGAATGGGGAGGTTTACGAGGAGGGATTTGATTCAACATGAATCATGGATGAATAGTGAAGACAACTCATGAAGGATATATAAGTCCACGAGCAATGTATCATGCGGGAAAATTTTGAGAAGGAGAAAGGTCATCTACATCTGACGGGACTAGGCCCAGGTCGAACGAGTTTACCCGCAGTCAACAGACGGGGTCCTCTTATTGGTCCAGTCGGACCACTAGAAGACAAAATCGGCAGAAAAAGGATAAATAAATAAAAATTAATTAAATAAATGATTAAACGTTATAAAATAAAACTTGTTTATTATTTTATGTAGTTTTATAATCTGATTTTTATTTATTTTATGGATTAATTTATTGTAAGTTACTTTTTACAAGTATATTTATAAGTATATTAACATATGTCTTGTATATTTTTTTTATTTTATATTTTAAACTTTATTATTTTTATACATAATTTATATATTTATAACTTACTTTATATGCACAAATATATTTTTGTTATATTTTTTGATATAATTTGTATACTTAAATAAATCAGGGTAATTAATACATATGTATAAGTATAAGTAATCCATCCATGTATTTTTTGTATGTTATTTTATTTTTATTGTTTTCTCTATAGTTTTATTATATTCTAAGTCTGTACATATATAAGGAATATTTACAAAATTATAAAAATATAAATAATGGAAATATAAAGAATAAATAAAATAGATATTTTATTCAGGTTTATTGTACAATAGGGGTCTAAAATCTAACTTTTGCATCTTAAATCTAAATTGAATGAAACCACTTTCATTAAATAGCTAATAAGAAGTTATAAACAATTAAAGATGATTTTGGTGCATTTTGAGTTCATATGGAGAAGATATGGGTCTGGAAATTTTGAATTTTGGAGTTTTATTCCAAGTATAAAATGTACATTATGCAATATTTTTGTGTGAAATCAATTTTGTGATTTTCTATATATAATTATCTTTAATTTCATATACAAAGTTTCTTTATTTGAGGTATAAATAATACATAATAAAATAGGTCCCAAAAATGAATTATCGGGCATTTATAAATTATGGTTTCTTTATTTATTGGCCCTTATTTTCCCCTATTTTATTTCTTATCGACTCAGTCATCGTGATGCCTAGTTCTCGGGGTTTAGGGTGATAAAATACCTCTGACATTTTTCTTTTTTCTTTTATTTATTCTTTTATTTTGACTTTAAATTATGTATTTTATATAATATTTGTAAAATAAATAATTATTGTTAATTTATGTACAATAACGATATATACATGCATTTAACTAGTGTTTAAAGGCCAAAATGAAAGAATCAAGGTGGTGAAATGGAGATTCATCAGGAGTTCAATTCGGCCAAGGTGGATATCATCAAGAAGCTCAATCTGTCGTTAAATTTGAAGTAGTTACGGTCTTTTCTGGAGCATATCGGTTTCTACCGATAGTTTATTCAGGACTTTAGCAGAATTGCCGACCGCTTATTGATGTTCTCATGAAAGACACAGAGTTCCTTGTAGATGATAAGTGTCTTTCATCATTTGATACTCTCAAGAATCTGGTTGTGTGTGTACATTTCCTTCTACCACCTGATCTCTCCTATTCAAGATCACGAGGGATGCCTCCTATTTTGCCATAGGGACTATTTTAGAATAGAGGAGGGATTGCCTCCCATACACAATTCACTATGCCAGCAAAAATTTGGATTCCATCTAACGGAAATACACCGTTACAAAAGAAAGAAAATGCTACCCGTAGTCTTTACCTTAGATAAGTTCAGATCTTACATCATTGGACCCAAGGTTACCATTTTCACAGACCACACCACCATTAGGTACTTAATGGATAAGAAGGATGCCAAGGCACGTCTTACTAGATTGGTCCTTGTACTCCACGAGTTCGACATTGAGATAGGGATAAGCTTAAAGTCAATAATGTGGTGGCGAACCACCTTTCCAGATTAGAGCTTCATGAGATTTCTGAGTTCACTACATCCATCACCCAGACATTTTCAAATGATTCGATTCTAGCTGTCACCTCGCTTCCATGGTATGCTGACATTGTGAATTATCTTGTTGCCAAGAAAGTTCCACAATGTTGGACTAGGGTGTGGCTTGAGACTTTCCTTGCGAAGGCTAAGTCGCACCGTTGGGAGGATCCCACCCTTTACCATGAAGGGGAGGATAGTGTCTTGTGTTGGTGTATTCCTCGTGAGGAACATTAGAGTGTCCTCGCCTATTGCCGTAAGCTGGAGGCAGGAGGACATCATTTTGGGAGGATGGCTCAGAAGGTGCTTTAATCAGGCCTTTGGTGTCCTACACTCTTCAAGGATGTCGATGCATTCGTGAAGATGCATACTGGCTTTCAAAAGATGGACACTTGTGGACATAGAGATATGATGATGATGCATCCCATTCACTTCTGTGAGGTTTTTGATGCACAAGGCCTCAATTTTATGGGACCATTCCCTAAGAGTCAGGGATTCGAGTACATTCTGTTGGTCATGGATTATTTGAGTCGTTGGGTTTAGGCTATCACCGCCCAAGCCACTGTTGCAAAGATAGCTTGCAAAATTTTGAGGAAGAATATCATTTTGTGAATTGGGATGCCTGGACTTTTGATTTTTCTGATGGGGGTACTCATTTCATCAATGAAAGGTAAAGGGACCTTGCTAACGAGTTCAGCATTGACCATCAAGTAGCTACTCTGTATCATCCGCGGATGAATGGTCTTGTCGAGGTTTCAAACAGGGAGATCAAGATGATATTGCATAATGTTGTCCGTCTAAACTGAAAGGATTGGACACAACTTTTGGACTCGGCTCTGTGGACTAACCGAACTTTCTTCAAGACTCCTTTGGGTACATCTCCCTTTTGACTCATTTATGGAAAGCCATGTCACTTACCTGTTGAGATCAAACACCGATAATTCTACGCAGTTATAGAGATTTTCTCGGATCCATAAACTGTAGGAGATCAGAGGAGAGTAGAGTTGGCAGCCCTGGAGGAGTTACGTGATACAACTTTCTTGAGTAGTCTACATTGTAAGGACATGGTGAAAGAATGTCATGATGCACGCATCAGCCATAAGAAATTTGAGCCGAATTAGAGAGCATGGCTATTCGACGCGAAATTGAAGTTATTTCCAGGGAAGTTACAGAGCGAGTGGAAAGGCACGTTCATAGTCAGAAAGGTGTATGACAATGGTAGCATTGATATATCTGAGTTATCTCCTGAGTCCACATTTTGGGTCAATAATCAGCGCCCAAAGCCCGTTCTTGATCATGACCATCTGACTGTTGATGTTGCCCCAATTCATTTTATATGAGACGTGTCCTTAATTCTCATCTTTTGCATCTCTTACCTCATTTACTCTTCCGTTTTTTCTCTTTATATATCCATGTTTTCTTTTATTTTCTTTCTTTATTTTCTTGTTTGTTTAACACACTAGGTCACGCTTATAATTTTTGTTATACTTAAGATGCACTTTATCATAAGTATAGAGGGTGTTAAACCTGTGTTGTTCATATTTCTTTTTGTTCTATTATGTCTGTTTTGTTGCTTATACTCAGGGACATATGATCCTTAGTATATGGGAGGTAATATATGTTTTTCCTTTCCTCGATTGTTCTCCCTTATGCCCCTCAATAGTTGATATCATTTTCTATACTTAGGATATTTTACCCATGTATAAGGGGGATAGTTCAAGTCGTTGATTTTGTGTACATTCTCTTCCTCGATATTACAAGTATGTGCAGTCTTTTATACTAATGAATATTTGATCCAAAGTATAGGGGGATCACCGATTTCTATTCATTCTATCTTTCATTCTTTAACTCGTTGTAGCATGGGATTCTTTTCACTTTTCTGTACTTAGCACGATTTATGCCATCCTTTCTTGCTTCTTGGTCACTATGAGGACATAGTTCGAGGTAAGTAAAGAGGGTGTCATATATATTGTATATATACTTTAGCCATAACTCATACTTTGATTTGTTTAATAATATGGCTAATAAAATTAAAAAAACACTTTGAAAAATGTTTCGTTAAGTATTTTCTAAAATTCTAATAAATTCGTTTGTAAAATATTTTGTAAAATTGTTTGTAGAGATTTTTTTTTATAAAATGCTTGACGAATCCGTGATTCATCACTCTAAAAGATGAAAATAGAGCTTTGTTCCCGAGTAATTAGATGTATATTTCCACTTATATTGCATAATTAGCATTCATGCATGCATTGATAATATATGCATTTTAGTATTCATGTTGCATTAAATAAAAAGCCAGATTCACTTGTAAATATTAACCCGTATATTAGCTAAAATTACCTTATTTGTATATATTTTATACTAACTCCAAATCCAATAAAATAAACTCCATAGTGTATATATTACTAACACTAATTAAAGAAAAATATCTAAAAATACTAACTTGTAAAATTGACCAATAAAACCCCAATCCAAGTTTGAAACTAGGAGCTTTAAAATGCACATATCTCTCTCATACAACCTCTGAATTAGGTCTACTCACTTTTAAAATAATATACATTCAAAGACCTTCGAAACAAGACCATTTTCATTAAAATCGGAGCTCGTATGCAAAACTTTGGTTTTGGGCCCCCTTTGTACATTGTACATAATGATCGTTTTAACCTTGTATTTTATCTTTTTATTTTCTTCATTATTAAAAATCCAAAAAATAGATTAAATTGTAAATATTCTCCTCATAATTTCTCTATTTTTGTTTTGATTTTTCTCTCTTTTAAAAAAAGACAAAAAATTTACAAAAGATAAAATGCGGTATTTTATATCTATAAGGTACCACCCAAAAATACATTTTTGTACAGATGATCTCGTTTGATTTTCGGCCCTTCACAAAAGTTGTAGATCTTGTCGAGATGAGCAACATTCGTGTTGACCACTTTTGATCTAACCTCTTCTATTATTTCTTTTTGATTTTTCTTTGCATTTAGTTGCGGATTTTTCTCGGAGCGACACGTGGCAACTCCTGAAGCCGCCATGTGTCGCCTCCTCATTCACCCACTTAAACCATTTCTCTCCTTTATTCTGGACCGTTGGATGAGGGGGTTCTCCATCAACAGCTGATACCCATTCCTCTTCCACTCTCCCTTGACTTAAGGGAGCAACTTCACCCCATCTCCTCCACCTTCTCCATCTCTTCTCGAATCTCCTCCTCTTTATAATCCCCTCCACTCATTCATGCATCCCCATCCGCCATTGCTTGCTTCAATACAAGAGAGAGAGGGAGAGAGCCAGTTCGGATTGGTGCTCCAGTGACACTGGTCACCTTTTTCCTAGAGCAGAGACCTCCTTCCTCCGACGAGATCCGAAGGTGGTTTCACCTTCGTCGCGGTCATTGATTCAAGAACCGCTTGAGCTCGACCCATTGCCGGGGTCTTGAGCGAAGACCACAACCAGATCCTCCCTTTTGGCCGACTTCCAAGCAAACTACAGGTAACCATCTTTTCCCCTCTTCTTCTTCTTACACACTCATTCTCTCTCTTAATTTCACTTCCATTCATCCATCAAAACGTCGAACAAAATGTACTTCAACGGATAAATCAACTGTTGCGAATGCAACAGTGATTTTTATTTAATTTTCCGAGGCATTTTCGTTAATCAATTAATTACTCATTTCATCCGCTAAACAAATAGTATAGTTCCCCTGTTTCTTCTCCCCCTCATCATCAACGTCAACACCCACCGCCGTCACGTCCCCGACGACCGCGGCAACCACCAGACCGCCCCCCTCGACAGCCGCCATCACGGGCGACGCGACTCAACAAGCGCAGCCCCACGCCACCGATACCATTAGCCACCTGCTCCAATTGCAAGCACCAGCGGCCGCGCCCTCCCTCCTCCGCCATCGAGCCCCGTACGCGCCCTGCCCGCCGCCCTCCCTCCTCCTCCGTTCGCAGCGCGCGCGGCGCGCACTCCTGCTGCCATCACAACCGCACTCCGCGCGTGGCCACGCTCAGCTCGCCGCCCTCCAGGCTGCCCGCGAGCGCGCCACCCCGCGCTACGGCCACCGCATCCTCCGCGCGTGTCCACGCTCAGCTCGCCGCCCTCCTGCCTCCAGGTCTCCGCCCCATCGCCGTGGCTGCCGCCACCGCTCATCCACCGTCAACCGCCTCCAAGCGCCTGTGTCGCCCCAACTTCCGTCCGCCCGTCAATCTCCCCTGTTCAAGCCAAGCAAAATAGAGGAGATCTATCGCATAATAAAGACAAATGGTGATTTGCAAAGGAGACACTTGACACCCCTTGCAAGTTATCAAAGAAATTTCAAGTTTTAGGTAACCACATGTAAGTCCTTGTTCTTCATTTGAGCTCGTATTTCTTTTTCTGTATTGCATTTATATCCCTGTCTTTGCACGCATATTTAGACCTTCATTTAACATCATTTTTAAATTTGGAAAATTGCATTGTGTAGCCTACATTGTCCTCCTCATTATGTGATGCTTGGCATATTTTTGTAACATCAGTGGATTTTCTATCAATTAATTAGTTCAAGTTTGCTATATTTTGCCCATTTATGCTTGTTAATTAATATTGTTTTCTCTGTGACTCCAAAAATTCCGCAAAAATCAAAGTAGATTTAGGATAAGAAGCTTTACTTTGCATAGAAATTTCACTTCATTTGCACGCATCTCGAGGCTTAAATAAATCATTTAGTGATTTGATTAATTGATTTTTAATATTTACATTTCACATCAAAATTTAAGTTTGATAATTTTCCTCGATTCTTCACGCTTAGATCTATCTAGGATGATTTTTATATCTGAAAATAATGTGATTTGGTATTTACTAAAATTAAATTAGTCAAAATCACCTTGCATTCATTTTTAATTCATAATTTATTCATCCAATGTCAGAAAATTCTAAAAAAATCAGGGTAACTTAATTTCATCATATTTCATCATCTGGCTAAGTTTCATATTTTTTTGGAATTAATTTGAATACTTATCCGATTTAACTCGTAAACTGGCTAGATTGTGCTTGTGTCTTGCAAAAAAAATTGAAAAAGACCAAAAATATCATCCCTTGAAAATCAAACATTGGAAATTTGCTTCGAATCAACCTAAGGAGACAGATGCCTCCCTGAGTTCGACCTTGGACTTCCAATCAAGTAAAAAAATTGCCACTCGAAATTAATTTGACTATAATTGAAAGTGATTTTTTATCTGCTCTTATTATCCGACTGCAACGAATATTCTTAATTAATTTGAACATTAAATTGCTCAAATTAACAAGGGTAGTGGGAGCCCTTATCAATGCTCTGTAAAAATAATTGTAACTATTCTTGGTAGAAATCTTGTAAAAATCTTTGTAAAAATATTTTGTGTAAAAATGTGTTGTAAAATCATTTTTTGTAAAATCTTTGTAAATTATTTTGTATCAAAAATATTTATATTGTAAAAATGTTTGTAAAATGCTTGAAAAAATATTTGTAAAATTGATTTGTAAAAAATTGTAAAATAATTTTGAAAAGCTTTTGTAAAATATTCTATAAAAGGGTTTTCTAGATTATTTATAGAAACTTTTTGTAAAGGTGCCTGTAAAAGATTTTATAAAATATTTTTGTAAAGGTTTTGAAAGCTTTTTGTAAAATTATTTGTAAACTTGTTTGTAAAATTAATTGTAAAATTATTTTCCAATGTTGTACATAAATAATGAGGGTAGATTATGGGATGTTTATATTTGTTGTAAAATTCATCTGTGTATAAAAGTTGTAATTATTTCTAATTTATGTAAATTAAATTATGTTGCTACTGAAATATTTGTATAAATGTTGTAATTAAAATTTGTATATAAAATCCTTTAAAAGAAGTCGTGTATAAAATTCTTTTATAGATAAAATTCTATTGTAAAATTTGTATATAAAACTTATAAATAGAATTCTTTATGTATAAATTTTGTATAAATTTCTGTATATACTTCATGTACATTCATGTGAATACTTCTAACTCTCCAAATCTTCAAAAAACACACAATATTTGAAAGTCTAAAATATGTACAAATTTGCAAAAGTTCTCTAAAAATCACGTAAAAAGTTCAAATCAGAAAATTTTTCTTCATAAAATACATTTCCTCCATTTTCATTCGAATTTTTCAAAATAAAGCTGATGCTTAAACTAGCCTGGAATAAAATCTAAGATTTGATCTTGGTTAAGACCTTAATCCACTTGATTTTAGAGGAACCTTGTAGGATCTGCAGTTGAGACTTTTCAGGTCATTGTGACTTAATTCTTTGAGTCCATAAGACTATGTTCACATGTCATGTTGATTGGTCTCAGTAGAATATTTCATACACACACATGATTCTTTTAGACCATGACCTAACCTGGTTATGCGCCTTGCATGTAGCTCAATGCAGATGAGGATGTGAGGGGCAAAATATTCTAGTAAGAGACACAAGCAAATGGAAGCATAGGCAGTCACTTCGAGTGGTAAGTGCACCCCAACCTAGTCCAGTGGCATGGACGTCTAAAGACGGGAGATGTGGGTTGAAATCAAACTTCGAATGAGGGATGGTCTGTTGGCACTTTTTTTAAGATCCCAAAACATGTGCGGAAAAAGATTCTATATTCGTCGGGGTACAAACGATCAATGCAGTGCAACAAACTTTCTACGCTGTTGTTTATGTGTTTTGAATAACAATCCACATGTTGTTTATGTGTTTTGAATAACATCCACATGTTGTTTATGAGTTTTGAATAACAATCCGGTCGAGGAAGTTTCACCTCGAGCCTTAGATTCACTTGAAGGTACCTAGAGAGCAAGAGGAGCGGATCTGGAGCGTCTCGAATCTCACATTCACTTGTAGTTTCCCCTAACGTGCCACATCAACTTGCGACAAGATCTAGAGATTTTGATCATCTCTAATCGATGTGGAATCATAAGAGCGTCCTATCTGAGTCTATAGCACCGGAGTCAAGCCCCGATCGAATGAGATCGGGTTATTCAAAGAGTATAGGAGAAGACCCTCTACTGTGTTCATTCATCACCTTCCAACATTGCCCGATAAAGAATCGAATCCCCAAATTTGATCCAATCCGTTCGTGCGCGCCCAAAGCATACCCGTCCGATCAGATCTGAAGCATCGCATCAGAGCCACCCGGTATACATGTGACCAGCACACACTCCCTGGGGCAACTATGCATGCATCCCTACCTTTTATTTTAATTGTAAATAAATACCAAAAGAACATGTGTCAAGTTTATATTCATTGAATTATTACATCCGAGCCCTTAGTTGTATTCTTTTTTGCTTTTTAGTCCAATTTAAACAGACTCGTGCGTGTGCACATGCATTGTGGAAAATTTCTAATAAATCGATTTGAATTTCTTATTATTATTTTGTCCCTACAAGTACAATAAATGCAAATAGGTCCTCCTAATTATGACTCACGTGCAGAAACACGTGTATCTTTGGGTTAATTGCACAAGTTTCTTTTGTTTGTCATCATCCAGTGCATAAAAAATAAAATAATGACATTTCAGTCCTTCTTATGTAGTTTGAGTAATTCATCTTTAGTTGTCATTAATAACCAGTTAATCATTTCAAAAAATACATAAAAATTAGTATAAGTGTCTTCTAATAAGTTTAATCACCCTGAATTTTTGTTTTGAAAATTTCTTTTGTTTGTTATTTTTAAAAAGTACAAAACAACTTAATTTCCATTGTTTGAAAATATAGAATTCATAAAAATTCGAAAGTTGATTTAAAAATTCCTTAAAAATACTACTTATGTCTTTTAATTAGTTGTAGTGCTTATATATATTTTATTTGAAAACTCTTTTTGAAAACCTTAAAATTTAAAATACATTAAATTTTTTAAAATGCAGATAAAATCATTGAAAATGGGGAAGATGCATAAAATAGCATATTTTAAAGCTTGAAATATTTGTTTTCTGCTTGTTTTTACTTTCTGTGTTTTGACATTATTTTATATTTTAAAGATACAAAAACAATTAGTTAAAATTGTTTTATGATCTATTTTAGTTTTATTCCTTTAAAAACTTTAAAAAAATAAAAATCTTACAGAAAATTACAAAAATAATAAAAAAATTACAGAAAATGCAAAATCATTTTTATTCCGATTTCTTGAGAATTTTTACTATTTTTGAGAAATACAAAAAGAACCTTGTAATCATTTGTTTATATTTTTCTTATTTTTTTTCTTTTGAAAAATACAACAACAATAACAACAACAAAGCCTTTTCCCACAATTAAGTAGGGTCAGCTACATGGATTCTTTGCCTCCATTCATATCTATCTTGAAAAATAAAAAGATAAATTTTTGTAAAATAAAAAAAATCACCAAAAAAATAAAAATTAGACAATAAAAAATAAATATTAAAAGTCCATAAGAATATCAAAAGAATATGAAAATACATAAAAACATCAAAAAGAGTAAAAGAGAAGAAAAATAATTATTTATTAATTTTTGTAATTAATAACCCTCGTTAAAACAATTGCCTCCTTGAGTTCTACCCTAGAAGCTATACTAGGTTAATTAATAAATAACAAATCCACTTTTATTCCTTTTGTTGGATATATATATATATAACTTTTGATTATTTGGGGAATTTTATGGGTTACGGCAAACAATATTCATCTTTTGCATTAAATAAAAATTGTATTAATATTTCTGAATAATATGCAAACTTGGTGTTTTTAGGATTTCTAATTTTCCCTGTATAGAACTTAATTAGACATAATTAGGCTAATTTTAAATTTGGAAGATATTTAAGTTTGTTATTTATTAAAATTAAATTACTTCAAATCACCTCGTATGTACTTAGAAGTTCACAAAAAACATATATTATCAGATAATTCTAAAAAATGGTGTAGTCCATTTCATCATATTTAAGCTTATGTTCAAGTTTCATATTTTTTCACATCACTCACTCGAAAAAATGCATAAAAACCCCTAAAATGTGTCCAATTTTCATGCATGCATTTTATGTCCTAAATATAAAAAATATGTCTTATATTCCTCGTTACATAAAAAAATTAAGGAAAATATCCTTTTGGAATTGTGAACTCCTTCGCTAATTAAATTGGAATTTCAAACACAGGCTAATTTACCCTTAAAACTATCACTCTGCATTTGCATATCATCGTCTTTTGCATTATAAGATCGCCAAAAAAATATTATCCTTGAAAACTTAATATCTTCATCGTATAAAATTTGACCTAAAGAGATAGTGGCCTCCCTCAGTTCGACCTTGGGCTTGCCCAAGTAAAAATAATTATTCGCTCACATTGAATTGAAAAATTAATTTGTGGTATTTTTTATGGATCCGTAGTTGCATGTCTACAACGAACATCGGTTAATTCCACATATTAACTAAGGGTAATTTAGGATTCATCAAATGGCATCGTTGCTTGTGATACACATTTTAGGTTGACTTTTAGACAATTTAGACATTAGGTTTTCCACTTCACATGTAGTATGACCCCTGGGCCTTCTTGTAAATATTGCTCTGTTTATTTTTCTTGTATCTTATTTCCTCGATTTATTTTATATTATTTGAGGTATCTCTCTAATCGCCATCTTATTTTTTTGTGAGGGACCCAATGTGACGGAGCGATTGCTTAGGTAGCCAAGCAACTCAGGAGCATTGGAGGCCGGCTTTTTGAGAAATAGGTCATATGAAAGGGCACACTTAAAATTTAAGTTCGAGTCGAGCCATGAGAGAGTGTAGAGTCCTTACGATGCTGGCGATGATAGGTGTATTTGGTAATTGGTTTGTTCCGATTCAGATAGGTGCACCTGACATGGCATTTCCACCTTCATACAAGTGCTGCATGGCTTTCGTCATCTCATGTCGTGAGATGTTTGGTCGAGTCATATAACGAGCGAAACCCTCGTTTTGTGTTGCTGAGACATGTGCCTAAGGATCCCATGCGCACCCCCAAGCCCACGTTCACTACGAGAAATCATCCCGAGGGTAGAGACCTGACCTAAAGGGAGGGATAGGCCTTGGACGTGCGGCCGTCACGGGATATGAGAAAAGACATGCTTTAGCGATTAGCTGATGCTTAGCACCTAGCAACAAGAGAGAGCGAGGGCGCGAAAGCGAGCTTATAGCCAGCCATCTTTTAGAGTTCGGGTAGTCTCTTCCCACTCCCGAAGATATAAGCATATAGTAGAAAACGAGGAAATTAGCCATTTGTTGAGAAACTTAATAGATTATCTTGCTCGAGACTGAGGGTCAAAGACTACACCCAAACCCGTGGTTTTGCCACCGGGTGAAGTAGTAGGATGAAGAAAGCTTCTTCCCCTGCTGCTCTTGACTGCTCGATCGTCGCCATTAAATGGCAGTCACATCAAACCCTCATGAAGATCAGAGAGAGAGGACTAGCTATTTTCAAACTTCTTTATTTTGTATTTTATTTGATTTTTTGTAATTATTAGTTTGTAATAATTTAGGTAGTAGCATCATTTACATCGATTCTTATTTTAGAACTCGCGCATATAGCAAGGACTCGGACATTATTTTTTCTTCTTTGTTGTGGTTGTATCGAGAGTGGTTCTCGATTTGAGTGTCTCGTAGGTTAGACCTGCACTCGCGACTCCTAGAGCTTTATATAGGTCAAATTAACATTTGCTTGTGCTTGTTTAATTTCGAAACACACATTCACACTTGATAATACACACCATAGAACGCTCTACTTAGTTTGTTTTCGACTAATAGAAGTACCTGCTAGGTGTGATTTTATCACCTACATTTTGCATCTAGCATTTAGCATTTAGCATAAAATCTTTAAATTCTGTATTGCATCACGAATATAGAGCATGAGGATCACTGCAAGTCTCCTAAACTGGGCATACATCATTGATTCTAGATTGCATCAGTTTTTCTCATCTCCCTCCCTCTTGGTTCTATCACTTGGGATAAAAGGAAGTCAGGAGTGATCATTAGACGTGATGTGTTTGGTGGATTTAATCAAGTGAGAATCTAACTTAAAATCGGAACTGCTAATAGACATTTTGACAAAAAAATGGACTAAAACTAAAATTGTATTTGGGAGAGCAACCCCATCCTTGGACATGGGTACTTGCCCCCAGACAGAGTGGGTGAGGAAGTAGCCACTAAGTATAAAACCCAAATCCTGACTTGTCATCTAAGTCTCCATTTCTGACTCTTGTGGGTTTTGGAGATGCAAGGGCTTGCCATCGACGTTAGTGTATGTTTCGGTTGCGTAAGTCTATGTGTCTTCTTTAGGACGTGATATTGAAACTGACAGCCCGGACAGATCACCTCATTGATTGGGAGCATACAGGAGCACCACAAGCGTAAGGCGACACCCTATATGTAACGGATTACAAGATTGTTTTACCACCAACTAAAGTTGACAGGATAATTCGATCGAACCTTTATGACCTTCAATGTGTGTAGTTGATGAATTTGGGGTTTACTTTGTGTTTGTGTTCATGGGTGTGCGTTCAAAAAGTACGCTCTTAGTGCATTTCCACCACTCCTTGTTTGTTATCGTGCTCTTGTATCGAACCTATTAACATAGAGAATTACTGATTGGGGTGATTTTTCCTTATACTTTGCGAGCCTCTTATTGAACACTCCAAACCGACCGTCCTTACAGGCTAGGGATGACTCTCTTCATGGGCCCCCTTGGCTTCAAGGTAACCATTCCTAGAAGCCAAGGCTAATAAGTCACTTTCTTTTCCTGATGAGGGCCAGCTCCAGACATGTCCTCTCTTTCCCTTCTCATATTGAGGAAGACCCTCACCTTGGTGTTTCTAGTTAAATATCTTCTACTCAAACTAATTCAAATCCCTTTGATTCTGATGGTGAAGAAGAACAAGTGATCAAGCTGGCTCCCAAGAGGAACCTCGATGAAGAAGGAGACGATGATGCACTGAAGGACATCTAGCTAGACTGGTATGAGCCGAGCAAAACAGGTAACAGTTCGGAGAAGAACTAGGTCAGTTGAGAAATGGGGGAGGGAACATGTCTGAGGAACAATCCATGAGAGATGCTTGCAATCAATATAGGTCAAATCATCATTTGCTTGTGCTCTTGTAATTTAGGATCGCACTTTTCACATTAAATAATACATAAAGTAAATTGTTTTACTTAATCAAACTGAAATCAATTCTTTCCTGCTAATACAACTTTATGCTAGGTGTGATTTTCTGACTTGCATTCATTTAATGTTTAAAAAAATCATTTTAGTTGTGTATCTTGCATTGTAGAGAGCTGGAGACACTATAAGTCTTCTTACTCAAGCATTCATCATCATTTCCATCTATCTGATTCCCTCTCTTTGTTTTTTCAAACTTATGATAAAGAAATTGGGACTGGATGGTAGACGTGACTTCTTGTGTTGGATTAATTACTACTGATAACTAATCTCTAAAATCAATACTGCTAATTGAATTAGACAAAAAAATCTGAATAAAAACTACTCACTATTTTCGAGAGAACAACCTCGTCCTTGTACGCAGGTTCATACCTCCAAACAAAGTAGGTGAGGATGTACACACTAAGGTTAGAGACCAATTCCCTAAACTTGTTCCCTAAGTCTCCAGGTCTGATTCTTACGAGCTTGGGAGTTGCAAGCACTTTCCTTCGACCTTAGAAATACGTTTTGATTGTGTAAGTCTGTGTGTCTCCTTTGGTGTGTGATATTGAACATGACAGCCTAGGCAGATCACCTCATTGATTGGGAGCATACAGGAGTACCACTGGGTGTAAGGCGACTCACCTTGTGTGCATGTATAACAATATTGTTTTAATAATTAACTAAATTTGAAAAGATAATGGTTGGACCTTTGTGATCATTACATTGTTAAGTCAGTGAAACTAGGGTTTGCTTTTGCATTTGTCTTTGTGTTTATCTGTGTGTGTTTACTTCTGTGCAATTGCATGTTTTTTACTCGATCCGCTTTCATTTATTTTCAAAGATATTGGTTTATCAGTTTCCATACTGACCATCTTCACCACCTCACTCCTCCATGAACCGTCTCTTTGAGAAGATTCCTCCTCACCCACCATTCTGCACCCCATCCCAACTCAAATATGAAGTCAGAACTTCAACTGACTTTCCCACTTCTCTGCACTTCTCACCTACCCATATTCTTACACTTCGGATCCACTTTCTTCCTGGGCAGTCTCACCATATTCCGGGAGCTTGTTGCAATCAAAGAACCATTCGAAGAGCAATCCACTGTTGAGACGGATGATTGGCAGAATTATTTACCCCAACATACCTCACTTGATCATCATACGACTGCTGGGACATGTAAACAATTTACATATCCACACTCTGATTTGACTTTAGGATACAACTCATCGATAGAACAAACATAATGGAGAGGCTTACACCATATGACTTTTCGACTTAATTGACCTTAATAGTGAAGCTCGCATTGATTAACTCTCATACCACCCATCCAGAGAGCCTATGCATACAAGGGATTGGACCCATGAGCTCGGTCTATAATCCCCCTATTTATTGACTCGACCATGTGAGGCTCCGATCAGTATCTGCCACACAGATGGTCTCTACTCGACCCATCATTATATGTCAGGGCCTAGGTATGTTAAGTACGAGACCTCTAGTTCTCAACAGTATCCTCCAATCAAACAAATTGCTCCCATGATTTGTCATGAGAATATTTTGGAGGACGGTATTTCTATAATTATTACGAGATATGAATTAATTGAGGATAGATTGAGAAATGTCACTGACCTATTAATTTCATTTGATGTCAGCTCGGGAATGGAAGTGGATAATGGAATGAGCGAATTTGATGTTGAGAACCTAGAGGATATTAGGGAACATTCACACTCTGTACAGCTGGAGTCCATTCAACCTCCCTCTCCTACTGACCACTTACCTTACAATCCAGAGTCTGACCATTTTCCTACCCCTCGCTTACCTATTAAAAAGATCAAAAAATTTAAAATTCCAAAAGGACCCAAAAAATGAAAAAACAGAAAATATCATAAAATTTAAATAGGAAAAGACTTAAAAAATGAACCCATCCCAGAGGGAAGCACTTGCTAAGAAGTGATCTTTGAACTTCCCTTCATAAAGGCATATATCACTTTCCTGACCTAAAAAGATATGCAAAGAGTAGATCGATGCCAAAGAGGTCGGGTAATAAGAGAACAAGGAGTGAGAGACACCTAGTGTCTATAGCCACCTCCTCAGTGATGGGGAGAAAGATAAAGAGTCGTAGAGTGAAGTGGTTGCCTAAGATTGAATGTGAAATCAAATACACCATCTTTACCCATGCGAGAATCGATGATAAATCATCTATAAATATCCTCCCAACCTCTGTGTTAGACAAGCTCAAACTCAAACCAATTATAGAGTCAAGAGCCATCGTTCAGTTGGTTGATCGAACCATTAAACGATTGAGAGGGACTATTTTAGTCATCGTTGTTTTCCAAGGTGTTTCACTCAAAGTAGACTTTACGGTCAATGATATCGAGCATCGAGGAGAGTTCACCTAGTCTCCTATTATTTCTGTGAAACTGTTCTTAGCCTGGACTAAGGCGACTATAGATTATGACACTAGGGAGATCGATTTCCCTGCATTGGGTACACACTGACCGCACGTGACTTTTGAGAGCACGCCACAACCCAAATCGACCCAATTACCCGCAAGCAGCCATGACCGTCAAGAGGTAGAAGAATCCCCTCTCTCCACTACAGTTGATGAGACAATTGTCGAGTCGACCAAGCCCAACACCACCATAGAGTCTTCACATCCAAAAGGGGAAAACATTATCACGCCAAGAAATCATACACATCCCCTATTGGAATTCTCAAATGTCACCCAGACTCAGGTGGCATTAACCCACCCAACCATCATTTGTGTTGCCCAAAGGTGAAAAATGATCCCACTATTCCATTCTTATCGAGATCAATACCACATACCCGAGACATGTACTGACCCTACAAGAGATATATGACATATAAGGTGACTCATCTGGTGAAGAACCTATATCATGGAACTCACAGACTCAATATAGAACGACCACATCCTTGAGTCTGGTTGCTAGTGGAGGGAAGAAGCACCCTGCTCATTCTCCTCTCCTTGCTTAAGTATCTAGCAACCCAGCCAAGTATAGCGTGATAGACATGTCCAAGGATGACTCGCCTAGTTCCAGTAGACATATCGTAATAATTCATTATGAATAGTCAGGCACTTCCTCACGAGAATATTCTTCATCCGAGATCGAGTTGGACAACCACATGAGTGGGCAGCCAAAGCATAAAATTAGTTGGAGAGCCTCCGCCGTACACCGCTACTCTTTAGAGGATGACTATGGCGATGGTTGAGATTATGCTTCTTCTTCGTCCCCTCCACTCACTCCACCTCCATATTCCCTTCTACCTCATTCACGCATGAAGGTTTGTTACAAACCTTCTTGAGGCTTGTATATCCCTACTCCATCTTGTACAGTTTCTTCTCTTTTGACCCCTCCCACTCCCATTATTCGTACCACTTACTCCAGTTCCAAATCGTTCTCATTTTGTGGCTATACTTAGGATGACCAAATCTTAAATATAGGGGTGAGTGACCCAAGTCACTCCTTCTTTTCTTTTCCATTTTTCTCTGTACATTCTCCAACCCAATCGGTTCTCACACTTCCTTCTTCTATACTTAGGCTGACCAGAGCATGAGTATTGGGGGGACCGATGCCCACCTTGTATATTTATTCATCCATTCCTTTCTCCTCTTGACCTTGACTGCCCCATTTTTGTTCCTTTTCGAGACAAAGGCTGGCCAAAGTCTAAGTATGGGGGGACGGGTCGATCTCTATACTTTTATTCTCTTCACTCTCTTATGCTTAGAATGAGCCATGTCTCTTCCTCGCTTCTTGTGCTCTGAGGACATAGCATGCACCAAATATAAGGATTTGTGTATATTATATATATAACACATAGCTCGTACTTTTACGTATTTTATGTATATAATATTCAATAACTATGGGGTGGGTAATGGGAAATTAGTAATAAAACAGTGTGTTTGTAAAACTTGTAGAATACATGTATATTGTATACGAGTTCTAAAATGTGTAAGCTTATGTAAATAATACTCTTCGTAAAATTTTTATAAACCCCTTGTAAATAATACTTATGTGGTAAAATTATTGTAAAATATGGTGTATAACCAATTTTTTGTAAAAAATGGCTTCTCATCCATTATTGCATAAAAAAAACATTTAGAAGATGTGGATATCATGCATATGTAAAGTGGAAAGTTAGTAGGTTCTGAACCGAGTTATGCGTAAAAATCAAAGATGGTTTTGACCATACCTTAATCTACTTAAGTTTCAGAGGAAAATCATTGAGAAGTAGGATTTTAGGAACTTTTTGTCATAGACTTAATTCTCCAAGTTCACAAGACAATGTCTAGAGTTGACTCTTAGTGTCTAACCTGGTCGCCTCATTCCGAGTATACTCTTGGATAAATAACTAATCTGTACTCTACATCGCACACTTAGCTCGACTTATACATGGTGTTGGAAGATTGTATGTCTTGTTCTTTAGTAATGTGGACATCTAAAGACCAAAGTTTGAAATAAAGCTCAAACTCAAACCAATTATAAAGTCAAGAGCCAACGTTCAGCTGGTTGATCAAACCATTAAACGATCGAGAGGGACTATTTTAGTCATCGTTATTTTCCAAGGTGTTCCACTCAAAGTAGACTTTACGGTCAATGATATCGAGCACCGAGGAGAGTTCACTCAGTCTCCTATTATTTCTGGGAAACTGTTCTTAGCCTTGACTAAGGTGATTATAGATTATGACACTAGGGAGATTGATTTCCCTGCATTAGGTACACACTGACCGCACGTGACTTTTGAGAGCACGCCACAACCCAAATCGACCCAATTAGCCGCAAGCAGTCATGACCGTCAAGAGGCAGATGAATCCCCTCTCTCCACTACAGTTGATGAGACAATTGTCGAGTCGACCAAGCCCAACACCACCATAGAGTCTTCACATCCAAAAGGGGAAAACATTATCACGCCAAGAAATCATACACATCCCCTATTGGAATTCTCAAATGTCACCCAGACTCAGGTGGCATTAACCCGCCCAACCTCATTTGTGGTTCCCAAAAGGTGAAAAATGATCCCACTGTTCCATCCCTATCGAGATCAATACAACATACCCGAGACATGTACTGACCCTACAGGAGATATATGGCATATAAGGTGACTCATCTGATGAAGAATCCATATCATGGAACTCACAGACTCAATATAGAACGACCACATCCTTGAGTCTGGTTGCTAGTGGAGGGAAGAAGCACCCTGCTCCTTCTCCTCTCCTTGCTTAAGTATCTAGCAACCCATCCAAGTATACCGTGATAGACATGTCCGAGGATGACTCGCCTGGTTCCAGTAGACATATCGTAATAATTCATTATGAATAGTCAGACACTTCCTCACGAGAATATTCTTCATCCGAGATCGAGTTGGACAACCACATGAGTAGGTAGCCAAAGCATAAAATTGGTCGAAGAGCCTCCACCGTACACCTCTACTCTTTTGAGGATGACTATGGCGATGGTTGAGATCCTGCTTCTTTTTCGTCCCCTCCACCCACTCCACCTCCATGTTCCCTTCTACCTCATTCATGCATGAAGGTTCGTTACAAACCTTCTTGAGGCTTGTATATCCCTACTCCATCTTGTATAGTTTTCTTCTCTTTTGATCCCTCCCACTCCCACTATTTGTATCACTTACTCCAGTTCCAAATCATTCTCATTTTGTGTCTATACTTAGGATGATCAAATCTTAAGTATAGGGATGAGTGACCCAAGTCACTCCTTCTTTTCTTTTCCATTTTTCTCTGTACATTCTCCAACCCAATCAGTTCTCACACTTCCTTCTTCTATACTTAGGCTGACCAGAGCCTGAGTATTGGGGGGACTGATGCCCACCTTGTATATTTTTTCATCCATTCCTTTCTCCTCTTGACCTCGACTGCCCCATTTTTGTTCCTTTTCTAGACAAAGCCTGGCCAAAGCCTAAGCATGGGGGGACGGGTCGATCTCTATACTTTTATTCTTTTCACTCTCTTATGCTTAGAATGAGCCATGTCTCTTCCTCGTTTCTTGTGCTCTGAGGACATAGCATGCACCAAATATAAGGGTTTGTGTATTATATATATATAACACATAGCTCATACTTTAATGTAATTTATGTATATAATATTCAATAACTATGGGATGGGTAATGGGAAATTAGTAAAAAAAACAGTGTGTTTGTAAAACTTGTAGAATACATGTATATTGTATACAAGTTGTAAAATGTGTATAAGCTTATGTAAATAATACTCTTCGTAAAATTTTTGTAAACCCCTTGTAAATAATACTTATGTGGTAAAATTATTGTAAAATATGGTGTATAACCATTTTTTGTAAAAAATGGCTTCTCATTCATTCTTGCATAAAAAAACATTCAGAAAATGTGCATTTCATATGCATTTCATGTATCTCCACTTCATGTGCATATCGTGCATATGTAAAGTGGTAAGTTAGTAGGTTCTGAACCGAGTTATGCGTAAAAATCAAAGATGGATTTGACCATACCTTAATCTACTTATGTTTCAGAGGGAAATCATTGAGAAGTAGGATTTTAGGAACTTTTTATCATAGACTGATTCTCCAGGTTCACAAGATAGTGTCTAGAGTTGACTCTTAGTGTCTAACCTGGTCGCCTCATTCCGAGTATACTCTTTGATAAAGAACTAATATGTACTCAACATCGCAACTTAGCTCGACTTACACAAGGCGTTGGAAGATTGTATGCCATTTTCTTTGGTAATGTGGACATCTAAAGACCAAAGTTTGAAATAAAGCTACGGATGAGGGATGAACTGCTAGCACAATTTTTCTAAGACCGCAACACATGGGCAGAACAAGAGATTCTATATCCGTTGGGTACAAAAGATTAATGCAGAGCAACCACAATTTCTGCTAAAAAGAAGCCAATATCAAAAAGAACAATATTTGACCGCAGTGGTCCAAGCTTCAGACAACCTGCAAATCTAGTGGAGACTTGGCCACACAGGCCAAACTTTACAGGGGAGTTGACTACACCGGTCACTCTACACTTCTTTTTGCAACATCCTTAAATCCTAATGACTAATTAAGCCAAGATGGTGAATCATTAGTGAGCATGATGGAAATTAGAGATGCCATTAGTGGCTAATTGTGATAATTGTAGCTACAGGTGATTAAGTGGCTAAGTATGATTAGTAATGTGATTGCTATTCATGGGTGGGCCTTGGATGCAATTAGGAGGAGTTGGTGGGGTTTATGTTGCAATTTTCCCAAGGATATAACCTCCCATATGCGTCACCCCTCCCTCCCACTTCATCTTCTTCCTCTTGAAACCTTGGAGCTCTTTCCTCCATGGCTGAAAAATCCATGGACCTCCATCTTCTTTTTTAGTTTTCTCCCTCATTTCTCCACCAAAATTCGAGTTCTTGGTTTCAAATCAAAGCTGGGAAGGAGAGGATCTTGGATCTTACATTGCATGTAAGATCAAGGGCCAAAGAAGAGGAGGAATCCAAGCTTGAAGCTCAAGGTGTGGACAGCCCAACATTTTTCTTGGAGAGTTCTTCTTCAAGCTTTTGAAAGCTTAATTTGAGGTACAAATTTAGCCCTTCTCTTGCTGCCATATGTAGAGTTTTTACCACTTATATCTCAGATCTAAAATCAAGCCTTAGTTTTGAGGTTTTTGTTGCAAAAAAATTGAGAAAAATAGACTTTATGTGCACGGTTTTCATTGTGTCCAGAATCTGTGTATCATCCTTTTAATCTAAGTTAGACATGTATTTTGAGGTCTTTCTTGGGTTCTCTTGGGTAGAATCATATGTTGATTAATACTCCATTAAGGTAGACTTAAATCCATGAAGTTAAATACGAAATTGCATGTGATTATAACATCTTAAAGAGGCTATACATGGACTGTCCACTGAAATTTTCAGATTTGTTGTTGTAAATGTTGGCCAATAACTTGCATGATTTGGGAGTCTTCTTTAAATTCCCTTGAATAGATTTACTTACTGATTATGACCCCAATAAATTGGCTTATAGTTCTTGGTTTTAAATTTGAAAATTTAGGTGATTAGAAATGTTTTGGATGTTGACATATGCATGTAACTGAATGTGTCCAGATCTGTCCATGAACTTTAATTTAGTGTTTTAAGATGCATTTGAGGAGTTTCTCCATGTTTCCTTGAGTGAAATTACTTGTTGGTATATACGCTTTCATATCAACCATTAATCCATGGGTTTGTTTTAGAAAAACGAGGAGTTTTTGAAGAGTTATTGACTATCTATATGATATCTCCACTGAATGTTCAGATTGGAGATGGTTGCCTTAGGACTAAGAACATACATGATTTTGACAATATCCTTAGACATCCTTTGGTGGATTTGATTATAGATATTTAGGGAATGTAATACACATGAAACCCATGTATTTGGATTGGTTTTGATGAAGATTTTGAGACTAATTTGGTTGCTGTCCATGAACAAAATTGTGACCAAATTCCATCGTAGAGTGCATATTTAATCAAACTTTTAGGCATCCTTTAATAAATTTTAAAAACACCAAGTCCCCTTGTTTCCCTATATTGAAATAGGAAATCAATTAGTGATTTAATCCCAGTCAGGAGAGGGATTAAGATAGGATAATTTTCCTTATGTTTACAGCCATATGCTTATTATACACATAGGTCTATGAGTGGAATAGATACATGATTGGAGCATGGGATGCTCTCTAACAGACCCCATTTAAATGTTAGACCTTAAAGTAAATTAAACACCTAAATAGCATCTTTAAAGTCATGAAGTTGGGTGTGAACTTAAAAGGACTAGATGCCTTGGATTATTATGAAGTATACACATACAATGACAATGTTTTGGGGTGATCAAAAAGTGAATAGGGTAAATCTCTATTTGTAATCATTTTAGAGCGTGCCTAGGATAATTGCTACTTATAAAGGTGGGCTTGAAACACCTATTATGATATTAGAAATTTGGGGATGATCTTAAGGATACATATATATATATGTAGTTACTATACAGGAAAATAAGACTATATGAACTTGCCATGAAGCAAGTCTTCCTCTAAGGAGTAGCCCGATCCTTGTAGGTTTTTTCGAATCTTTTGGGGCGTAGGAAAGAAAGAAGTTTCCGATAAGATAGCCAAGATCATAAGATTGATGTTCTTGAGTAGGAAATTAGAGAGAGACTATCGTATCAGGTCTGTATCATCGACCTTGGATCAATAGAGGTTCTTATAGAACAAGTTCGGGTCTAGGACCGATAACTTGTAGATGTGAAACAAATCAAAGAAACCATAGACGCTTAGGGAGTAACATGAAAAAGAAATGGTGATGTCACATATGATCAGTCATGGAGAATGGTGCTCCGACTGTGCGAGGGCGCGGTGACCCTCACCTGAGCAGGAGATGAGGTCGCTCAGGCTTGGGTAGCGGACATCGAGAGCATGGGTCTAGGATCCCAGTCTTTTTACGTGTTTTCTTCGAGCCGGCTCGGTTTTTACGCTTCGTTGGGATCCACGAGTTGTCTAGACCATTCCGCTGACCCGTTGGTTTTTCTTTGAGAGCCTAGGTTGGGGGTTCTCTACAGTTAGTTAAGAGCTCGTCTGGTTTTTACTTAGCCCTTCTCCTCTGGGAGTTGAGCAACGAGAGAGGAAGTCGGGTCCGACAGGCTTACCTCTTCTCTTTCCTGCCTCCAGTGGCGTAGTAGTCGTACTACCACTGCCTTTCCCTTGGACCACACTTCCACTGGGATTGGCGAGAGCAGACGAATCCCTTCGGGGGTTTCCTCACCGCTATAATCATTACTCTTCCATCAGGTTGTGCTCTGGTGACGGGATTGTGATTAAAAGATTTGTGACATTTCACCAATTGCCCTGTTAAGATGAAGTTTCATCAGTAGACATTGATGTCCCATAAATACCTTTCCACTATGTCGTGCACTGATGATGGGGTAGTGGTCAGTAGACATCAATGTCACCATTTGTACCTTTCCGCTATGTCGTGCACTGGTGATGGGTAGTGGTTAGCAGACACTGATGACTTCATTATTACCTTTCCACCATGTCGTGCACTGGTGATGGGGTAGTGGGTAACAAACACTAAAAACTTCATCAATACCTTTCTGTCAGGTTTATGACCTCGTGATGGGGTATGAGATATGTGATCTTTAGACTTTTCCGCTATGAGACTAATGACGATAGTACTATTAGTCGAGACTAACGAGGAGTGAATGTTAAGAGAGAGTTGTGAGTACACGTACACCTTCGAGAGCGAGCTTTCACATGTGTCGACCAAGGATCAATGTGAGTTGAGAGAACAAGCTAGAAGGAGTGTTGGGAACTTAGTTAGGATGCAAGACACCATCGCATGCCTACGGAGGCACCCCAACCCTGAGGCGTACACCATACCTCAGAGTCATAGTGTGAGGTTCAACCTGGACTTTGAAGTCCTACCCGGATATCGAGGTCCTAACCGGACCAAGACCACAGACTTACTTCTAGGCTTGAGTTGTTGTTTGGTTAGTTACATTGATCGAGGGAGACACAGTGTGGTAGTGAGCGAGTGTGTTCTGTTAGACTTCTGAAAGCAAGTAAATAATTTAAAAGAATCAATTAACCCACATTTACTTGCTAGCTTCTTTTGTCCACTACAGTTACCTTACTGTTTTTCTAGTTGTGCTAGTCTTTGCTTACTACTTTCCTTAGTAGAACCGTGTAGAATTTGTACTCTACAACTTTGTGACAGATACTTGCTTGTCCTTTTTCTACTATGGCAGGCAAAGGGCCTGCGATCGAGTAGCTGCCGTACTTGGGGCTGCTGTTGTTCTTTTGGTGCTGACACTTACAGAGCAGGTAATCTTTTGGAGATCATTAAACAGTTGTTGGGTGTATTATCCTCTGTAGTGTTATTTTTGGATACATACATGTATATTGAATGTTATGAAACTTCAGCATGTATATGAATGAAATGAATATGAATGGATATCATTGTTGTTCAGTTCTGGTGTACTACTTACTTCCGCTTTTAGTTTTCTTGTGGTTGCTTGCTTAGCTAATTAAATCTTGTGAATGTCATGTTTAAAAAAAATTTTCCTCGGGTTTTCATAAGCATGAGATTAACTTAAGCTTGTTAAGTGTGCAAATGACGTGTTTGACGGGTAACCTAAGGTCCTCGGGAGGACGGTCGTCACACTTTTCCTCTTCTTCTAGACTTCTCCCCCCACTCATTGTAAACTAGCACGTTCTAGAACTTAGAAGGAAATACCTTATTCCCGAATATGAGTTACTAGAGGTGGAGATTGCATGGTAGTTCGACATCTTAGATGGGAAGAGATAACACCGTTCATACACCATAGACCGTTCAATGTTCATGTGGAATGCTTTGGAAAGGGGGTTGATCTAAGATGACTTCTGAGTCATGTCTGGATGTTGACTTGTACTACTTGGAGGTTGTTGTTATTAAATTCCTAATTCTCATAAGGTTTTCCATCACATTATTAATCCAAAGGTTAAGTTGAGCTCCATTTTCACTTTTTGTTCATGACTTTGGTGTGGAACCCGATCCCATCGCTCTTATGCTTTTCATTTTAGTTGCTCAGGGACGAGCAAGGTTTAAGTATAGGGGGTTGATGAATATGTGATTCATCACTTAAAAGATGAAAATAGAGCCTCTTTGCCAAGTATTTAATTACGTTTAATCATCTACATTGCATTATTATCATTCATGCATATGTAAATAAAATTCACATTTTAGCATGCATAATTGCATTAAATAAGAAGTCGAAATCCCCCTGCACATTATCACACATACTAGTATAGTTTTCCTATTTTAAATTATTTTTCACTAGTTACAGATGAAATAAATCAAATATCAATAACAAAGTTAGGACACATAATAAATGACAACAATAACCAAAAATATATAAATATCCTAAAGTAAATCGAATTTTAACACAGATAACATTAATAATGTACTAACTAAAATAGTATAATACATATATAATCAAAATAATACAACTAAAATTTAGTTAGCAAAGAGAGTCATGGAACTATGTACTTAGTTTTTTCACTAAACATTATTAGTAAATTCATACTTAAATCACATAACTAAGGCCTAATCATATATTAATTTCTTTCACAAAAACAAACGTCCAATATAACCTAATTACAATTTCATTTTGTATGTCTAAACATTGTTAGTAAATAATAGAGACTTAAGCTAGAAATAATCATCTTGGAGTAATCATTTTACATCCCTAAACATCGTCACATTACCGTTCACTTCAGGGAAAAAACAAGAATAAAAGTATCAAATCTAAGCTGGAACAAGTTGGTTGGCATAAGAAAATCACAAGAATCAACCTAAGTTGGAAGAAGTTGGTTGATAGCACGAGAAAAACAGAAGAATCAGATCTGTGTTGGAATAGAAAATCACGAGAATCAAATCCAAGTTGGAAGAAGTTGGCTGATGGCATAAGAAAATCATAATAATCAAACCTAAGTTGGAATAGAAAATAACAAGAATCAAACCTAAGTTGGAATAAGTTGGCTACTGGCACAAACAAATCACAAGGATAGGCTTAATAAATTGGCATGTGATAAGATAAAAAATCATTCAGCAAGCCTAAGTTGGCTCCCAAAAAAATCAACATAAAAAATAGTCTGAAATGAGAGAAAAAGAGGATATAAGGTCACCTTCGTATGATCACGATGGAGTTGGAGGCAGAGGAACCTTGCACAGGAGGAGCCAGAGGTGAAGGAGCTTCTCACGGAGGGTAGGGAGCTTTGCACAGAGAAGCCAGAGGCAGAGGAGCTGGAAGAGGAGGAGGTTTACACTGAGGCAAAGGGCTTCGAGTGGTGGTGGAGGGCTTCAGGAGGCAGTGGATATGTCGCTTGGAGGAAGTTGCGTGCTTGAAATCAAGAGAGCAGGAGCAAGACAAATCTATCAGGGGTTCTGGAGGAGAAAACAAGTGCAAATTGGGTCGTCCAAGCCCTATAATCATATCCGGAACTTAAGATCCATATACGATTACCCAATAATACAAGTGGACACACGGTGCACATATGCGGCCGCACAACCCGCATATGCGTTCTGCATATTCACAAGGGGGCATAGCGAGGGTTTTCAAGAATGCGACACGGACACTGATCTTACTCTAAGAGATAAATCCTTACACGAGTGGAACATCCTACAATATATGAAGCCCCGTTGAGATGTTATTAGTCATCAATTTACTTTGTGTTTTTATTGATTTAAATACTTCGACTAGTTTCTTGGAACAAGTACAACACTTACTCTGATGCATGACACATGATGTTAGGGCAATGAACCAAGGTTACTTCATATATTCGTCCCCTCTATTTTTCTGAGGAAAGTCTTCCCCTCTTTGTTATAACCCTAAATCCTTAACTTCTTCTTTTTGTTTCTCCATCAGACGGATTCGTCGCTTCTCTTAGCTTTGCCTCCACTCCCGACGAGGATGCAGGAATCGTAGGATTGCTAGCAATAGAGGGCATCGGGCTGACAATTCCTCAAAGGTTTGG
Source organism: Ottelia alismoides (assembly GCA_037367405.1). Lineage (NCBI taxonomy): Eukaryota > Viridiplantae > Streptophyta > Magnoliopsida > Alismatales > Hydrocharitaceae > Ottelia > Ottelia alismoides. The sequence continues at coordinate 4,336 of JAZKJV010002393.1, read as the reverse complement.
TGAGCCAATCACTATTTTGTTTGTTTGTTTTGTTACCGATTTAAGAAAAGTCCTGTCAAAGCTTGTGTTTTACTATTAAATCCCTCGATTTTCAAACAAATACACTAGATTATATAAAGTATTTTCGATATTATATTCGAAAATACATAAGAAGTGTCACACACAATATACACTGCTTCAAGAACCATAACGGGTACCTTGTGAAGGAGAATTTACAACACAACCATTTCAGAATTGTATGGATTCTTTTTTGCACATTCTTGCATTTACGAAACTAAATGAATCAACTTGAGATTATAATTTATTCAATTCGTAGGATAAACATAATAATTATATATAGATCATTCTTGATAAGAACGCATGATCCTACAAATTAATTCTTTTACCAAGGATTACCGGACTCTGATTTTTTGCATACTACATTTGAATATTAACGACTGCTAGTTTTGATCTAGAACAATATATGCAAAGAAAAGTGCATTTTTTGCTGCTATAAATCACATAAGTTATTATTTTATAAGTTACAAAAAATATTTTTAACACTTGGTATTTTTAACCCTTTTACCAGAACGTTACCAAGTGTGCATTCGGTAAATATGTCAAACTAAAGGGTATATTAACTGTAAAAAAACTAAATCAAATCTATCTAAATCTGCAGGAAGCAAAATTTATAGTTTCATTGAAGTATTTACTTAATAAATATCACTCCTATTTTTTGTTTATCACGGGAGAATGTCTTCGGGACCATTAACTAAAGTTTTAATATCACATATCAATGTTATGGAGATCATTATATAATTGTCTCACTTGCCATGTACAATACTACCGTACATCCTAAAGAAATGGATTCGCACACTTACTCCCTTCAACGGAGGCCATGATTACGAAGATGTTGCTTCTCTAAGCAAGTGCTTCGCCAATTCATTTTACGGATTTAGGTTGCATGTTTTTATTACTACTACACGACTTGTCTTCTTCAAAGCTGGTTTTGATTCTTACATCGTCGCCGGAAGCTTCTGTTTCGTTCCGTGTAGATTGTAGGCCTACTCTACATATTTAGATAGGTTGACCATGGAAGTTGCAAGATAACCTTTTTCAAGGAAAATATGTAAAGGAGAGTATGATTTGCACGTCGTAAAAGTTTCCTGGTAACTTCAACTCACAGTATTTATATCTTGCTAGCATTGGAACGACCTTGATAGCATTCCAATACTGACAACTATGTAATTTACTATTTTCAAAAAGGGATTTTTACTCAGCAGACCCTATAATCTTTGTAAATTATCTCTACGACCTTTGAAACATCGATATTCCTCCCTAGACCCCGTAATTTTGCTCCGTCTTACCACATGAACCCTCCGTTTGTGCACCGTCTCCTTCGTAACCTAACCAGAGTTGTCTGAGTAACCCTTGTACGGTACAATTGCCAGAAACATGCCACGTGTCCTCGGTGATATTTACGGTACAATTGGAAAAAAAGCAGTGAGCAGCGGGGGAGGGACTCCATCGGCCTCGGAATGGGGGAGTGTGGGAGCTCCATCGGCGAGAGAGACTCCATCGGCGGCTGTGGGTGCTTTGCAGGCGGCTGGGGGGTGTGGGTGCTTTGCAGGCGGCTGGACAGGGATGCCGACAGGGGGCTTTGCAGTGGGAGGTCGGGGGACAGGAGGTGGAGTGCTTTGCAGGGGGCCGGGGGTTTGCAGCGGGAGGTGGGGTGCTTTGCAGGCGGGAGGGAGTCGGGGGACCGGGGGGGAGGGGGGTTGCTACGCGGAGGGGCGGTGGTGGGGGGAGGTGATAGGACCGAGGACTGGTGCTTGATTTGCAGGCGCGGGGGGGGGGGGGGGGGGAGACCAGGGATGGGAGGTGGGTAGGGTGCTTTGCGGGGGGAAGGTCGGGGTCGGGGGTGGGGGGTGGGGGGGGGGGGGGCTACAGGCGGCGGGACGGGACCCTGGGTGGGGAGGGGGGCGGCACGACAACGACTCGAGCTGGGGGAGTTGGTAGGCACGAGCTTCAAGCCGCAGGGGGCCTTCGAGCAGCAACAGACCGGGGGAGAGGGGCACCGTGTTCAGATGCATGTAGAGGGCGGGAGGTGAGGTGGGAGGCAATGGCACTTGCGGTAAATTTGACCACTAAAATGGGTATAATAAAAAGGAAGATAACAAAGTTTGGTTAGTTCTAACGGTTAAATGGATGGGAGTTAACCACAGGGTCTGTAGAGTAAGGGTTAGCAAGATTACGTGGTATAGGGAGGAATATCGATGTTTCAAAGATCGTAGAGGTAATTTACAAAGATTATAGGGCCTGCTGGGTAAAAATCCCTTTAAAAAAAGCAAAGAATTGTTACTCGTTACCTTGTTATTAGCATATGTATCTTAACACTATTTTTAACTTGCAACTAAAATACCCTTCTGTCACATCATTGATAGGTGAGGCAACATAACGAAAGAACTTAAGGTACAATGATAGTAAGTGGAAACTTCTTAAATTAACACAACATCTCCGTTACATACCTAATGACACCATCCCCATTAGACAACATAGGAACTTTATGTATTTTTATATATTTTGTTCAAGTCTCAGGTTAAGTAACCGAGTCTAAGTTTTAATTATCTATGTAAAAGATCTTTTTATAAGATATTGTCCTATTTTTTTTATTTGGAGTTCCACTTTTTATCTTTTATTTGACAAGATCTAGCCTATTTAAAAGCCGCAGTTGAAAAAGAGTAGTATTTTTACTCTGTCATCACTCTTCCCCCGCGTTTCCTTTTCCCAACCCGAACGAAACCCCAACGCCTTTCTTCTCCGCCGCCTCCCACTCTCTTCTTCTCCTCCCTCTCCTCTCCCCGCTGCCATCCAACCACCTCCTTGACACCTGCTCGGCCCGACTTCCAAACACAACCTCGACACATTCCTCCTCACCCAGCGCCGCCACGTCAACGCCGCCGACGCCTCCGGTCCAGCCACTGCCCTCCTTCGTCTACTCCGCGGAGCCGCCAACCCACGTCACTCCTACGTCTCCCTCTCCACCCTCCACCTACCCTTGCCGCCAGCAAGCCGCTCGCAACTCCTACGCCGCCACTGCTGCTCCGTAGCTGCCCTCTAGGCCGCACCACCGTCTTTCAATCTGCTGGCTGAGGTAACGTATATCACAAACCTAGTAGGCTTAAAATCTTTTTTTCCTTTATGAAGTATAATGAGCTTAGTGTTGATTTTAGGCAAGCCAACATGAGTCTAGATTATTGTATTTTTGTTAAACCTTATTTAAAAATAGACATGAGATGTATATGGTGCATATCCTTAAAGAACATACTGGAAAATGTTGAATAATTTATTTTTAATGGGGAAAAATGATTTATTACTTGAATCTTATCAGGCATGCTTGATGTGCTAGTTTTTACAACAAAATGAGTCAAAAATATGACGTAGATATCATAGAATAAAATTTATCCCGAGAAAGGCTCATTCACATGATACCTAATGTGAATATTTTTGCGAGACATTAGTATAGTAAGGACGAGTGGTTAAAAATTTTATTAAATTGACCATGCTCACGACAGATAGATATCAACGGGTTAGTTGTGTTGGATGAGGTAACTTCCTTGATTCACTATCATTGTTTGATGAGGGAGTGCCTTAGTTTTCTTCCCTTGTTACGATGCTTGAAGGTGTGGGACGGGTGGAGGTCCTTGAGGAAGTGTATATTTGCAAGTGGAGAGATGATTCTTTTTTGTTGTTGAGGCCAACTTTGTTCTGGACTATTGGTTGATTCACGTAGCAACGACACTCATACAAGTCAGTTCATATGCGTGGTTGGTGAGATGAAAGAGTCTAGTCACAAGGGTGCTCATGATTAGGTGGAGGGTTGACACGGAGAAAACATGTCGGTGGATGGTGGTGGGAAGGAGGGTGTGGACCTCCTATTTTTCTCGCATCCGAGTGTGGCCTCAGTGCAGAGAATGATGGGGATTATATTGGTGGATATGAGTGGGATTGAACACCTTTTGGAAGAGCCTAAGGTTAGATGGGTGGGGAGTGGTGGACAAGCTTATAGAAGGTGCCAATATTGAATTATGGGACATATTGATGCAGCATGAAGCAAATAATTAAGGCTCTATCTCCGTTATTAAGTTTAATAATTAAGGCTCTATCTCCGTTATTAAGTTTAGTTAAATCAAGGTCGAGTTAATTGTCTGTTGCAATTTTATTTTCAATAACGAAATCATCTATGATCTTGAATCAACTACTTAGTCAGTTATATTAAGCAATTAGTCAGTTAGAGATATTATTTATAGTCTATTTAGGTTAAGTTAGGATTTGAAAAATTATTTGCTTTCTATTA